>JAXCIN010000026.1:0-600000 GCA_038502155.1 Parochlus steinenii | reverse complement strand
GCACATTTTACATTTAATTAGCAAACATTAATTTTTTCCCAAGTGCATAGAACGAATTTTAATCTCCACCACTTTGTCTGATTCAGTAATTCGCTCTGATTAAATCGTAATTAAGTATTTGCGCTGCCTGCCAGTTCATTTTCGGTTTTTATTTCTCCGCCAATGAATTTTTAATCGAATTTGCGCAAATTGCATGTTCGCTGGTAAATTGCTTTTATGTGATATATAATGTTTATTAAATGTATGTAGACACTAATTTTTTTTTTTCTTTGAAAATTTGAGATTTATTAATTTAATTTCTATGTGAGGATTTGGTTATTTTCCTTGGTCTGTTGCATACAAAGAAAGACATAGATATAGATAAAAACATATATAAGCCATCTTAGAATTCTTCCGACACATCTTTTCATAATTTAATACTAGCTGTGCAATCATAGCACATCATTCCTTAGCTTTTTTTGTATAATACATGTATGGTATACGTTAGAAAATGGCAAAAAGACACAAAAAATGATATTTGACAAATGACAGAGCGTCTAAGGATGGCATTTATTTATTTGCTTTATTTTGTTTTATGTGAGCATTTTTTGCATTTTACAATATACCAGGACAGCTTCTCCACTGCTAAAGCCAGGGCAAGTCAAGAGTGAAAAGCATATAAAAGTATTTGAAGAAAACACCTGCTGGTGTCTCGCTGTCTTTCACGCTCTAGTAGCTTGAAGAGGATGAATTTCTTTATGCTTGGAGAAGCTTTGCACCTGCATTGTTGACTTGGGAACGGAATAAGCTTTAATTTTGTTAATGTTAGTAAGTAATAACTTTAAATCCAACAAAGACATTCTAAAGATTTTTTTTTTCAATGGGGATAACTACAGAATTTGCAAAATACGCTTTACTAAATTAAAACCAGTAACAATACGTTCAAAGAACTGGAGAAGTTCATCTTCTCTGCACCTGCATAAAACAGTATGACATAAAATATTTGCTTTGTTTTAAAGTTATTTTTAAAGGATTTTTTATCGACACGATTTATTTGCAAACAACACCAGCTACACCAACTTGGGCAATTTGTTTTCTGTTTCCCAGATAAAAAATTCAATTTGTTACCAAGTAATTTTACTTCCTTGAACCGCCGAACAGCGAGAAAAAATCTCGTCTTCAAAGTAGATATTTTTAATTTATGAAAAAACATTAAAAATAATGGCGGGATCGTGTATTATTAATTTTTCACGTCTTGCTGCCTTTGTTATAAGTTACAGTTGAGCTGAAAAAAACCGACAATAAGTGAGGGCGCAGTGCAAAAAAGTGCTGTTATTCCTTATAAATTTTCATAAAATACCTTCCAAGCATAAAACACAATTAATTTCCACTAATAGTTTTTCCCTCCGAACCATTCTCACCATTGTGTAAACTGTGTAAATTTTGCCCGAAACCAGCGCAGCAAAGAGAGGGCTAGCAAATTGAAAATTATAAAAAATGTATATTAAAAGTGTGTTATACTTATTTGCTAATGAGTCTCCATGTTCCATGTTCATTTTCTTGGGTTTTACTTGCACTCTTAAAAAAATTTAAGAATATATTATCATATTATTTTAAGAAGTGTCTTGTTTGTATTTCATAGTTAAAACTTCTAAAGCCAAAAAAAACTATTAACATTTTTCTAAAAAATCGAAAACACTACAATGTAAAACCTGTGCAAAATCCCAATGTTTCTTTTCCTAAGTTACACCTTAAGGTGGGAAAGCCCATTAAATCGCTAATTTTTGCAAGGGTGGCTCCACCAACCAGCTGCAACAGCGCAAAAAAGAACTGGAAGAATTAAACTTAATTAAATAGAAAAGACACGAGAGTAATTTATCTTTGTAAGGAACAAACTATATATTTTACACATTTAAAAAGGAATTAAACACAGCTCACAAGAAAAAAGCAGCCCCACCAAGCTGAAGCTCTGCACAAATTTAGTGTGAGTTTTGTGAGCTGTGTGTGCAAAAACAAGTGCTAAATTCGTTTTAATTCTTTGTGGGAGCTGAACAAATGAACGACTAAGAACCAAATAATGTGACGAGTGAGAAATGCGAGGAAAAGTTAGCGGGAAATTTTTTTGTGCTGCCAGTTGCACAATAATCATAAATTTCAGGTTTTTATGGCGCGTCTTTGTGAATTTAGGAAGTGGGGTGTATTTAGAGGAAGTAAAATTGTTTGTTAAACGAATTTTGAATGAGGTGTCAAAAATAATAGGAAATAACTCTTTGCATTATAATAGAACAAAACATCATTTAAGCACTTCATAAATATGTTAATGGAGAACTAGCAATTTTAGAAGCTAAACATTTGATAAACACAAAACACAATTATCAACCTTTTTTTTTCAAAATAAATACACCAAACTCAGACCCACTAGCACTACGCAAAATACTGGCCATAAATTGCGAAGACAAATTTTCTGGGGGAAGAAAAAGTTAATTGTTTAAAAATGTGTTTTGAGCTTTTTGTTAATTTCGTCATAAACTTTTATGGGCGAGCAAATAAATTCAAAACAAATTAGTTTATAATCAATTTCAGCAAAAATTTGCAAAAGCTAAAATGTTTTATGGCGTATTGCTCGGAAAATCTTGAAAATCTTTGAAATCAGGAACGTTCATTTCAAATGTAAAATGTATTTTTAGGCAAAAGCGCTCGCAGCAAGGCAGAGCTTCCACTTTTCGGAAGAAGAAAACTTTGGCTCAAGTTTCGACTGCTTTCTGACGAGCAGAACAACAAACAAACAGAAAGAGCGCTCAAAAACAGGAATAAAAAATTAAATCACTTCACTCAACAGTAAACATTAAAACGTTATAAAAACGAGAAACAAAGATTTTTTTAATTTTATTCTTATCTATCAAACATTTAAACTGTAGACCGTTCCTTAAATTCCTTCGATGAATGGCACTGAAGAAAATTATTTGGGAGTTGTTCTTGAAAATAGATTTTGTTTTTAAATCAATTATTTCATGTTGCTGGTTATTGAGGTTTTTGTACTATAGATGATAAATTTCCTAATAAATAACTGCTAGCCTTAAAAACATTTTCAACAGTGACTTTTGTCCTTGTGTATGTATAGATTTTATTACCCGAGGAATTTCCTTCTGCTGCTCATTTTGCTCGCCTTTTGTTTTTGGTTCGAGGCAAAAACTTTTCGCTTTAAGAAAATAAAGCAAATAAAGCAAATAGCAGAAAACATAAGAAAATATAAATAAAGGAGTGAACAAGCATTAAACTTTTAAAAGCACAACAAATTTCTGTGTTAAAACTAATAAAAGTGGAAAAGTGAGAAAAAAGAAATCAGAAAATTTTGCTAGTTAACAGATAGAAATGAAAATAATGGGATAAGGTCAGAGTGGATGGAGAATTTGAACCTTTTTGTACTTAATTTAAATCGCTCAAATAATATATTTATTTTTATTGTGTAGATTTAAAGCACTTTTCTTGGTTGTTAGTTTTTTTCCATTTGAACTTTCTCGATACTTTTCTATTAGGTATCTATAAGATTTCCAAAAGATTTGGACATCTTCTTGACCAATTTCTTGTTTATAAAAGTTTTTGTCGAATTATATAATATTTGTTCAGATGTCTGTCTGACCCTTCAGGGATCAACTGCTTTGCAACTTATGTTGAACTTTTGTGTTGACATTCGACAAAATGTTTCTTCAGCATGAGCTGTGTACATATTATTATCAAAGTTTCTAGTTTTATTTGCTGATGAAATATTTGTGTTCTAGAATATTATGTTTTGATATTACATATTTGATAATATTACTTCTTAATGTATATTTTCTTCTTTTTTAAGTGAGTAGCGGAATATATTAGCTTTACACACAAGATTGATGAAAATTGGATTTTTTTTTGTAGTATCAGCGATCATTGTGAATAAAAACAATAATCTTATTCAATTTTTCATAAAGAATTAATCAAATGTGTCAATCATGAATCGATGTATAAAAAATTAAAGAGTTTTTTCATCATTTCAACCAAGAAAAAGTTTCAACCCTGTATGATTCAAGATTGATCTAAAATTCCGCCCCTTAAAGAATTAAAGTAAAAGAATATTCAAGGAAAAACAGCAAAAAACGCAAAAGTGACCATTTCTCTCCGACAAAGTTATTCAAAAAGGGTGTTGGTGGCACGACTTTATAAAAATAACAAAATAACATCAAAAATAATGTAAAAAGGGAATCCATTCTTTTGGAATTTCTTAAGTTGGGTTCAAATTGCACCAATAAAAAAAAAATAAAAAGTTTTAAGGAAAAAAATGTTGAGGAGAATTTGTTCTTTTTGGAAAATCAGAAAAATATAGAATATATAGAAGGAAAATAAAAATAGAATGATTAAAATGGAAAAAGCTCGGAAACAGCAAAAAAGAAGCAGCAAAATCTAAAGTGGAAAAAGTAGTTTCTTCGTAAAACTTTCAACATTTTCTGTTTTCTTAGTTTTTTTTTAGTTTTTCAATCGCCAAAGGATAATATCTTGTAAAACGAGCTGCTTGAAAGCAAATAAATTATCTGAAAACATTTATTGAGATGTTTATGGATTCCTTTAAATTATCTTTCATGTTGATGCCGCACAAAAAGCAGCAAATAGAGAGCGAGCAATGTTCAACAACATTATCAGTCATCAAGTGACGGAAAAATGTAGCAAAAAAATCGTTATTAAAGGATAATTGGCCAGGGAAAAGGAAATTAAAGGGAATTGAAAAATAATACGGAAACTGTTTCATATTTAATTAAAAGCGATAGAAACGTTGGGAACGATGAGGAGTTTATTGCGATGGGATTTAAAAATGATGAGAATTTTTTATAAGACAAGTACTTGCTTTGACGTTTAATCAGTGCAGCGAAATCTTTATGTTGTAAATAGAGTTCCAACGATGTTTAATTATATTGAAAACAGTTCGTGGATAAATTTTTAAGGGCTCGGTAGGATGATGCAACAGTTGAAGCTAGTGATTAATTTCAAGTAATAAATGGTGCAATCTTTGAAGCAAGCATTAAAGCTCATATCAACCATAGGAAAAAACTATGTGAGTTAACATCAAAACCACATCTGCTCGTAAGACTAATTGCAACCTCAGCAAAAAATTAATAAATCATACCTCATAAGAGCCCTTAATTCCAATTTCCACGCAAAATCTTATTCACCTTCATATATATTGCATTCATTCTATTTACGTACTCGCATCTAACAAGCACATCGAGTAAGATTAACTAATCTTCAAACAAAATCTTCTTCAAACTTTATCCTTCTGCATACATGATCAATTAGCAATTTGCCGTAATTATTCTCTCATAGTCTCTTAGACAGATACTGCAGAATATACACAATGAATATACAGAAGTACAGAATCTTGGAATTCACGATTTACATGGAATCAGGGTTTCAAAAATAAGATTTTTTTAAGATTTAAAATACAAGTCTTGCAATTTTAATGAATTTTGATCATTAATTCTACAAACTTGCAAAAACCCTGCATGGAAAATAAAAAATACAACAGAATACATTACAATGGATCCTTTTTCTTACAAGTGCTATTCTCTACTATACTTTTTCCATTTAATGTAATTAAAACAAAGGATTTTTCATTTTCATTTATTTCCTTACATAACAAACAAAACAAAAACCAATTAATTTTTCTTTCCGTTTCCTCGCTGCCCGCCCGCTGAAGCCCGCAAACCAGAAGTTTTTCTCGGCTTTTTTTTCGTTTCATATTGTGGAACTTATGTATGTACACAAATAATTTGTATTATTCCATTTCTTTGTTAGTAAGGGCGCGCAAAAAAGGAAAAAAATATCAAAGAACAAAAAAATACAAGCAGAAATTATGGTAAAAGGGAAATCCATAAAAAAGATCAGAGATTCGCTCGACCATAATAAATTGATTTTCAAGCCGTTTTGCTCACTGAAACTTCATTATAATATTGTTGCTGGCACTGTTCAAAGTTCTTTTGAAATATTCAAAAGTTATTCAGAAGCAAAAATGTTAAAGTCTGTTTCGTTAATTTTAATTTTTTTTGTAAAAAGGATCTTACGAGCAATACAAGGATTATAAAAACAAATTTCTGAATATAAAAAAAAGATGATAGTTTTCGACAGTGTCACTAGCCTTCAATATCCTGAATATTCTCTGATATCCCTTTTGCCTGCTGACATATTCAATGAGCAAAACTTTTTAAAGCAAACCATCATTATGTGATGGAAAATGATTTTGCCTTTTTTGCTCTCCCCTCGCTGTTGGCTGAATCTATGCGAAAAAGACTGGTAAAGCATAAATTGATTTATTTTTTTATAAACTCCACTGAAAACATTGAACAACACTGAAATGAAACATGAAAAGTTGTGACACTGAAAGGATACTTTATTATTAATCGGAAATTACATTCATAATATTTTGTTATTGCGTTCGCTGATGATGAATAATCAGAGACTTTTTTGTCTTGATAATTTGTTGCTTTTGCCCGGACTTTTTGTGGGATGGCTTAAGGTGTTTGTTGTTTGAAGGAGGTGTTTTCATAGGACTTTTTACTTTACAGGAGATTAAGAATTTGAAGATTTTGTTGATTTGTCCCTAAGTGGTTTCTTGCGATATAAGAAGCTTAGTAAAAAAGGTTTACGCTTATCAAAATCATTGTCTTTTTTGTCGGTATTTGAATTTTCCATACAAATTTCAGGAATTTCATACGTTTTAATTCAATTTAAATTTTGCTTTGAAATAAAAATTCATCAAGTTCATCCTTAATCAATGATTCTTAAACTCCTGGTATTTTTTATTCGCAACGTCAATCGAACGGAAAATGATAATTAATGAAATATTTATCCGTTACTAGCAAAAATGCTCCATAAACATCAAATAAAAACATTAATTAATATTCATAAAGGTGTACAATCATTTTTTCATTAAAATCCGGTAAAAAGTTGTACCCAGCTCAGCAACCGCTCGACAAAAAGTGAAAAATTGTTCACATTTTGCCGAATTTGTGAGTGAAAAATTGAACAGTTTCAAATGAATCAGTAGTAATTGAATTAATTATCGTATTTCGCTGTTTATTTATGTTCAACAACTTTTTCCAACTTTTTTGTTTTGATTCGTGTTTTCATTTTAAATTTTAATGTAAAATTTGATTGAAATGTTTTTATGGAATTTGGTGAGAAATTTGGGTCAGAGGATGGATTTTTGTTTATGCTCCGAGAAAACATGCGTTGTTGAAAAAATGTAATTCCAAAAAGGAATTACGATGCAACACTGTACATTAAGGTCTTGTAAAAAAAGGTCTTGCTTAATTCGTGATTCTTGGTATCTGTTAATTATTTTTGAGAAACATCAGTATTTTCTTGGAATCAATTGGTTTATGTTATTACCACTAAAATTAGAAAGATTGTGTAAATTCAAAAAAACATAAAAACTTCTGCCAATAACGTCTCCCGAATTCCTAGCAAAAGATTTAATAAAACAGGAAACTTGTTGTGATGGACGCAGCATTTTGCCTCAATCTTGATGAATTATTGATTATTGTACGAAAAAGTTGTTGGGAAGCGTGCGAAACATTTCCCTATCTCAGCAGGACGTTAATGGACGACAAAGTGTGAATTATAATTTAATTAGTTTCTAACAGAAAGTTATAACGTGATTTGTAATTGCTTTTATTTTTCATCGTTCTCGTCATTTTCAACATTTTCCAGTATTTTTCTGAATTTTAATTTTTGTGAATATTTGCTGTATTCCCTGTTTTTTCCGTATTTAGTTGTGCTCATTGCAAAGGAAAATATTATGAACGACTTTTTCCAGTTTATTTATTCATGTGGAATGAATGGAAAAGCATAAATAATGAAATTTTCCATTTTGTTTAATGTTTAGTTGAGAAAAATCTGCAAAACTACAAAACGGAGAAATGCTGAATAAAAGCGCAAATGAGTTTGAGTTGAAGTTCACCGGAATATTGTAATCTATTCCTGTAAAGCAAATTTGTAAATTATATGTCAGCTTTAACAGTTTAGGGACTATTATGTCAACTTTTGAATGTTTTTGCAATTTCTCTTTTATTCGGTGATTTTTATTTTTTGATTTAAATATTTCGTAAATAATTAAAATTCTACAAAAGCTACTTCAAAGCATCCCAGAAAATATTTAGCTTTATAGTTTTCCATCAAATTCTCATTACTGTAGAGTTTTTAACTGAAATCGTCATTACAAATAAAATAACTGTTTTTTCAGTGGTCTATATTTGCAAACAAACATTTCATGCATTTCAAATGTATTGAAAATGTTTTGAAATTGTGCCTGTTGATGATGATTTAACATTTTTATTAAAATAGAGGACACCTAATCCAAAAAGGTCCACGCTAATGTATTTAATGTAAAAGTCCAACATTTTGCTAATTTAATCTACTTAAAGTGAGTTCAGCTGCTTCAGTATATAAAATAACTAAAAAGTCCTACAACCGATCAATTTTGCTACCGTTGTTCAATTTATATGTTCTATATCATTGTAGTCTTCTACAGCTAGCTAACATATAACCAACTTATAGTATCAAGCATATACAGTTTAAACTGAAAGGAGCCACCCAATTTTGCCAGCTTTCTTTTTACATTTCTTAAATATATTTCTAAAGAAAGGCAATCCAAACAAAGATAAAACCAAACTAACAAAATAACATAAACATTAATGCAATAACATTGTATTTTGTATTTTTGTCTATTTTTTGTTGAATAAAGAGAGCTTGCAGGAAAAAATTTCTAGCGAAAATCGCATTACGTTTTTTATTTTGCCTCAAAAGCCGAATCTTTTCCTTTTAAGAGGATTTTTTACCAAAACCGCTTATACTTTTGCTTTGCATGTTTGTCCGTCTGTCCATAAGCTATGAATATAGGGTAAAAGTTTAGATTCAATTTGAGTGACCTAGTCTGCAATCCACTTCTTAATAGATTTTCTTCATGAAATCACAACAAAACGAAGGAGAAGCACCAACTAAGGCTATTCTTTGTACCTTGACAGACGTGGAATGCTTCTGAATTTGAAAATGGTTCAGATCATCATAACCATTTTTTGACCAAACGTCACTAGTTGCTTCTGTTGAGAAGATTAAGCATCGTTCCAGGAAATTTAAAACTTTAAAATAAAAATTTTTAAACGAGATTCATTAATTGAAGTGCTTACTTGAAGCCCTGTTTTATACGAATAATTAGAAAACTGCGAATTTTTGCTTAATCTTTTAATTATTTATTGGAAAATTTAACGTAATTGGTAAAAAGTTTTTAAAACAACAAATGTAGTTCTAAAATACATCTTCAGAGGGCGCAAATCCCTAAAAAAAGATTTTTTTGAAAAGCGCGCGATGTGCAATATTTAAAATGCACACCCTAAAATAGATTTTTCACTGATTAGTAGCCTATATTGCGATTTTTTTATGAAGTTTTACTTAAAATCATCAAATTTTCTATATTTGGACCTGAAAATCACAAAATGTGTACATTATACAGTAAAATATTTTTTTTAATTCTTCATACAAATATCAGAAAAATGGTGCAATCTCAAATGTTGCACCATCACTCATTTCAGATTTTGTTTTTAAAATTCATTTTTTCTCTAACGTTTTTTGAATGTTACAAAGTAAAATTTAAGTTTTTTAACAAGGAAAAATCAAATAAAAGTGAAATTTAACGAAACTGACTATGTAATAAAATAATGTCTGTAAATACAATTAATTGTTTATAATTATAATATATAATATGGAACGTGAAATCCTGCAGGGTGTGCAGTGCACACCTTGCACACCCCGACGAGCCGCCACTGGATTCTGACAATGTATAGCTGTAGTGTAGCTGTCGAAGGGTTGCCATAGGAATGCTGGGCCACATTTAAGGAAAGAAAAAGGTAACATAAAGTTATAGCTAATTTGTCGGGGTCCTTCTGATTACTCTCGAGAAATTAGATATTTCTGTTCTTTCAACATTTTGTCGAGTTTTCTTACTTTTTTCAGGAAATAATATTTATTTTAATATGAACTTTTTTATTCATCTGTCAAAGGAATACATTTTGTTTCGGCACTTGATATCATTTCTGTTTGATTCGCATGGGTCGAATATTTTGCAACTTTTTGTAATTTATTTTTTTGAGGGATTGGCTGAATTATTTTTTTTGAAGCATTTCTCAATCAATCAATCAAATTAATTTCCAAGTTATTTTCAATTAAAATAAGCTTTCAACACAGTACAAACAGTAAAAACATTTTTTCGGCTCCTGTTGAGTTTTAAAATATTTTTGGATTAAAAAGCTTCAACATAATTAAGACTTTAAATTTTCTGCATCTAAACAAACAGGAGAGAATTTTAACACAGCTTTAATACTTTAGATCCCCAATATTTCTTGTATGCGATAAAGCTAATTTACATTATCTGCTACTGTTCCACGCGTTTCACGGCAAAGAATATTTTTCCATATACTTTTCAAAACACACATTTATGGAAGAAAAAACATTTTTTGTTTGTTTTATACGCTTTGCTGAAATTGTATTCAAGGAGATAAAGAAGCAAACTTTTTTCATTTGATTGCGACGAGAGAAGCTTGAACCAAAAAATTACTTTTTACTTGTTTTCCGAAAAATTTCATCCCATCATATTATGTGATTATATACGAATTTTAAAATCTAAAACCGAAACAACACAGGAACGAACAAATTGGGGTTGCCAAGTAATGCCGACTGGATTATGTTAGAGGATTTTTACTTTCTTTTGTAAAATACAGATAACGCTTTTTCAATTTTCCAAAAGGATTTCACTGCTTTTTGCAGTGTTTCAGCGTGTGTCGTCAAAACGGGCTGAAATTTTATTAAAGTTGAAGCTGCTGCGATCGCTAAGAAGTTCAGAGGGGATTCTCTTGCTACATTGTGATTTTGCAATGGAAGGCAAAAAAACATATTTAATAAATAATTCATTTGGAATTTTGCATGTCAAACGGGGAGGTTATGCTTATGTTTTTTCATTTTTATTACGTATCTTTTATGTGTGTGCAAAAATTAAGTTTGAGAGTTCGGTATAATGTGGAAGACTTCTTGAGAAAAAGTCCGTTAGTGATGGCGGAATGTAATTTATTAATTTATGTATTAATTCATGCTTTCAGCTTTGAGTTTTTCATTGAGAATTCTTGTATGATTTTGTGATCTAAGTCCTTCCTGTAACTACGACGAGAAAACCTCAAACATAAATTGTAATAAATGAAATAATTGAAATTTTACATAGTTAATAGTCACATTAGTAAAGCTTTACCATTACAAATCAAAAGAAAAAACCTTAAGCTTAAATGTTTAACCTCGAGATTTTTCAATTTGAAATGGAAATGTAGATATATTAAAAGCTTTGAATATTTCTTTTGAACCTTCATTGTAGCAGGTAATTACTAAGTGCTTTTTCAGTATAAATTTATCCTTAGTCAACAAAAAATATATCATAGATTTTTATATAACTCTAACTAAATAATTGAATTAAATAATCTTGATGTTCCATACAAACAGAAATCCTCAAACTCTCCAAAAAGTTTACAATCAGAATTAAACAAAATACGTATGCCATAAATAGCTTTTATTTGTGGATCTGTAAGCATGAAGTAAATCATTTTGATGTATTATGTGCCTATAATTCGAGAGGCAGTGGCAAAAACTTTTGCCTCCAGCGTATAGCATAAAAGAAGGATATCGCTTGTGACTTCTTTGAATAGCACACCACAATCGTGGAACATACAAAAATAACTGAGTACAATAAAGAGGTAGAGCTTTATGCTGTTTCAGGTTTGTTTAAGTTGTTGAATTTTACTTTTTAATTTAAATCTAACACTTTCTATTATAAAACTCTGTGAAAATTATGTGAAATGAAAAACCTGGTAAAACTTTTTCTTTACAAAAAAAAGATGAAATTGAATTGGGGCTAACAATGTGAACCTAAACAAAAATATTTATTTTAAATTTTTATTTAAGTATTTCCAGGAATATAAGAAAAATCAAGAAAAGAATGAACGCACAATGTTGCTTAAGCTTTTAATGAAAATCCGGGCTAAAGCCCTACTTTCCGGCACCGTTAAATATTTTTCGTTGAATTTTTAAATCCTCTTTCAAAATCAATTTTTCCTGGAAAATGATATTTCAGTTATTGCTGCTAGAGCTTATATTGTCCTTTGAAAAGTCCTCAAAACTCATCAAAAACTTTAAAGTTGGGGTAAAGCTCGTTGCCGCTCAATAAAAAATAAAAATATTTTCTAGCAGCAATTCAAGCAATTCAAGAGCAAAAAGAAATGCACACCGGAAAAGGAAAGATATTTATTTTTCTTATGATGATGATCATCATGATAATAATATGTTGAAAATAAAAAGAAAATGATCTAATGTGTTTTTAAATGTTTTTCATCTGGTTGGGATTTTTGTTCGGGCGGCTGAAGAATTGTAGAGAATAAAGTGGAATAAAGTTGAATAAAGCCTTTTACAGTAGAGCTGTGGAGCACTTTATGGTACGTATACAGCATCCATTTAGCGGAGGAGATTTCCACAATTTTTCCATTAAATACCATGAGGAGAAAGTATTATATGTTATACGGTTCAGTAAGGGGCAAGTGTGAAAAGATAAGAATATTAATTTTTATGTTTTCTGACAAGTTTATTTTATGGCCTAAAATTACTTTGATATGACCCCGCCATCATATGAATTTGATTTAATTTCGAATTCAGGATTCTATTCCATAAAAGGAGAGTTTTGTTGCCTGGTGTTCTGGTATGAAAGATTAATGTAAAGATAAAACTAAGACAAACTTGTAAACATCACCCCCTCACCTTTTATTTGCAGCCACATTAGACAGTTTTCGCACACACAAAAGTATAAATTCGTTTCATTGGCATATAAGTGGACATTAAAATTTAACATATTATTTAATTCCCTCCATTCAAAAGTGAGTGCTAGCATAGAATATATACATAATATTGCTCCAAAAAAAGAATTAATGGAATTTATTTTCCGGCGTTATTCTGAAGCAAAAATTCGCCAAATGAGTTATGGTTCGGAAGGGATGCCATCATTGTGCTCGGCGATGTCTCTGCAATTCACTTAAATTGTGTGTGGGATTCATTTGTCATCCCTGTCGTATACACACGCAAAAAGCATATTTTACCGTACGTTACGATATTTTATTAATTTTTGCCTCTGCTAACAAATGGTTTGAATGCCGGTATGTAAAGCTCACTGTATAAATTATCACAAGATTTATAAGCCCAATTAACAGTTTCTAACTTGACCACCATTTTACGGTTATAAATTCAAAGATTAATATACACATTTGTACCAATTGCTGCATACATTGGAAGGGAATAATTGGAATTGGGTTGTTCTGAGGGGGTGCTTGGTGGTAGTGGAGTATTCTCCAAAAGAGAATAACTTAAGTCTTTACACGAGACTTCTCTTGATATAATTTTAAAACTTTTCAATTGTGATGAGGCAACTAAATATAACAATGCTTGTAAATGATGAAAATCAACGCACTGAACCCTCTTCCCTAAAAACAGCTCTATTCCAACTAAATTGGATGTAAAACCTTGGAGAACGTTGGACCGTTTGCAAAAGTTAAAGTTGCACTTTGTAAATTTTCCGGGTGGGAAGCAAAAGGAGCTTTATGCCCAAGTATAATGGCAAATTCTCGTTTACAAATTGCTTTTGTGCACTGCATTCTAAATTCTAATAAAATATAAAGCAGTTTTATACATTTTATGCATTTTATACAAAATTGTAAAGTAGTGAAACATAAAGCTTCCTGTTCACCAAATATAATACTAAGTGAGGTTTCTGTGAAAGATTTAACAAATTATTATTTCGTTTATTTAATTGAAATCTTTACAATGGGAAGATGTGAAGTTATGAAATTGAAACGAGATGAAAAATTAACATAATTGAAATTTTCTGTTAAAATGTGGAGGAGGTACTTATGAGTCCAGTTTCTCGTTTTCTATGGAACCGCGTTTATTAAAACAAAGTTGCAGGTATCGAGAATATGTCTTCACCAGTCTTGATTTTAGATCTTAGCTAGCAATTTAGTTAGCAAACGTGAAAAATTATTTTTCAAGCAAAAAGTTCCTTGAAAAAAACATAATTCTAAAAATGTCGAATAAAGTTTTTCGGACAATTGCTAAGCTACTTAAGTCCATTTCATTTAATTATTTGTAGCTGAAGATAAGTTGATCAGATAACATGCCTTTGAAGCGTTTGAAGTGCTGCTGGCTGGGCTTTCTAGAGCTCCTCAATTTCATGCAGAGCACATAATTTCCGCTGCTCAACGATGCCTCAAAAGCTCTTTCGATGGAGTGCCATGTCATGGATTAAAAATTATATCTTTGATCTTTTTGTTGTGCGTTGCTTTGAGGAATTTAATAATATTAATGGTTTTATAAACATCTTTTTGTTTTTTTGATCTTTTCGATTGCTATTAATGCTTTATTATTTTTGCTGCTTTCTAACGAAATAAAATTATTTCCAAAGTTAGAAAATTGAGAAAATGGTTCGTCTTTGAAGCGCTTTGAAATGCTTTTGAGATTTTTTTGAGATGCTTTTGAAATTTTGGGATAATGGCCTTATTTCAAAAATACCCCCAAAAACATACTTATGAGTTGGCCAGATGTAGAGTCGAGCGGAAAAATGGTAATTTTGCGATTGAACTTTTTAAGTGGATGATCATAATTGAGTGAAATATTGACCGGTTCAGTGCGTTTATTTATTAAAAGGGGGAGCTTTTTGATTTTGACTGATTTTTGGATGCTGATAGCCTTTTCCGGTTGTGATAGATTATTGGGTAGTTTTTGTTGTTTCTATAGTTTTCAGGAATGTTTTATTAGTTTCATTTATTTGAATATGAACATGATCCAATAACTGTTTAGTATTAAAACCAAAAAAGCAACCATGTGTAGGTTCTATTTTCAATAATCTAAGAATTCAGTTTAAATACTCTTTTCCAATCAAACAAAGTAAAAATCACTGAGGGACAATTATGATGGTCCCTTTATGAATTCCTTGAAGATAAGCAAGATAATCTCCATGGTATGAAAATCAATACTAGAAGGTATATAATCTACATTTGAAAAATCAACTTAAACTCATCCACGAAAATGATACACAATATATCAGTGTTTTCAATAATAATCCCAATTCAATCAGCCTCCAGCTTATTCCAGAAAACATCTATAAAATATCTGAATACAGCAAACTGGCCACAGCTCTTCAACAAATCCAATATATCAAATAATTCAGAGTATTCGAAAATATCCATCAAAGGCATAAAAACATAAAATACACCTAAACATCCAAAGCATCCAATAATATATATTTTGCGATAAATTGTTTTGACATGAATCGAGAGCCAAATAGGAAATCTGAAATTGAGTTTTGGTTTATTTTTGCGCATCCATCAGTGGAGACATGTAAACAAGTATTTAAGTATTTTCTGAGAACTTTCCATTATGAAGATCATAAAATGATAAAATGTTAAACCATTACTTGATTGCGTAGGGTTTCGAATCAACAAGGACAACAATATTTTGAAACTCTACTTGTAAGATCTTTTGATGAAAATTTTAATTTCTGGTAAATATATGTTATTTAAAAATAATTAGATAGATGATTCTCTAATTACTTTGAAAAATTTGATAAATCAGTTTTATTTTTTTATTAGTTATCAAAATGTTAAACTCCACATAAAATCTCATTTTCGTAAATGAAAATATGCTATGAATATTTAATACAATGAAAAATATTTCAAAAATAACAGCGAATTTCTTAAAATTTTCATTGAAAAAAAACATCAATTTACATAAATTTTTGAATAAATCAATATTATTCCAAACCAAATGGTTTACTTTAGCAAAATATTTTATTGAGAATTACTCGGAATTACTTGAAAAATTTTGAGAATTTTTCAAAAACTTCACTTCTGTTAAGTTAACAATAAATAACTTTGTCCCAATGATGAGACTGGATGTCCTCAAAATTAGACTTGAACGTTCTTTATTTTTGGCAATGTATGAAGCATCTAAAGTGTTATGTATATTGTGAACAACCAGGAAAACATGCAAGAACTTACGAAATTAAGGTTATTAACAAGCTTGGTTAAATATGGGTTAAATTCAACATAATCCTTGTGAAAAAAATAAAAAGCTTAAATATTGCAACACAAAATGCAGTGAAAGCACAAAGTAACGTAAATATATGCATGTGAGCACAAAATAAATTAAGAAAATGACTAAGGATGTTAGCAGCTTTGTAAATTTATAAAGTTGAGTCATTTCATACATAATACAGTAATCTTATTTGCATACTGAGTTGTGAGAGATACAAAATGATGAATAATATTCGTTCTCAAAGAAATTTACTAATATTTATCGTGCAAGGCGCAAGCATTTCGATGGGGGAATTATTATAGGTTAATGTAAATTTTGCTGCATCTCATGGAAAATCTTCAATTAATTTTAACAAATTTATATCAAATGCTGTTTTAATACATTCAGAGTGTATAAAAATAAAACAGGTAAAAGCTCTGAGAAAACTTAAGTTTATTATAGTCGTGGTGGAGCCAACTAAGGTCCCTGTTTGACGTCAAAGACTCTTCCAAACGAAACTATTCAAGTGTTCCTGTAGCATTTGCTTTCAATATGGGGCTTCAGCTGAAACTTTTCCAATGACCATAACTTTTCCATTGACTGTGACAAACACTTTAAGAGCTTTTGAAAAACTTTCCGCATATTCCTACTTATTTATCATGTGCACAATGTATGGCAATATGGCATAAAGCTTTAAAGCCCTCTGAAGATACATAAAATCTATGAAAGTTCTTCCTCAGCCATTTTTTTTTTGTTTCAGCTGCTTTAGAGCTGCTTTTGTGCATTAAGTATAATGAGTACATAGTTTCACAGCATATCTTAAGTACAGAGCTAGAGTTGTGCACTGTAAATATGATGAAAATAGTCTTGTTGTAAATCTTAAAGATTAAATAATAAATGACTTTGTGTACAGAGCCACTTTTCATGCTATCACTATTTTCCAACAATTTCCACTAATTTCTCTAAATTTTCACAGTTTGCGAGCTTTTCATGGAAATTACACTTATTTGCTCATGCATCCTATTCTTCTGTTTTCAAGTTTTGATGTTGAACTCAACTAATATTGAATTTGTGGAAATTAAATAAGAATGTTGAAGATGGTTAAGAAGAATTTTATTTGCTATTTTATGTCGCTATTAACTTTGAGCTGATTGGTTGAATGTAGTTACAAGTGTTATGAAGTTATGAAATTTTTGCATGCAAAATATTTACTAATTTTTTATAAACTTTTATTAGGACTGGCATTTCAAAACCACTTTCTGTAACAAATTAGCCCTTCGGGATTCGATATCTGAAAATCCATAATACTTTCATGTGAGCAACTTAATCTTATTAAATCAAAAATTTATCTGGGAATGTTGTTGCATCATTAGATTTTCAAGTTTTTTATCCCGCTGATCCACAAAGTACCAAGAGTCCCCAAAAACAGGGGATTTTGACAGTTTTTCACTTTGCTTCAAAATATCTCGAGAACCTTAATACTTCTATCCGTAAAACTTTGCCTAATAATGATCTTCAATGACTTGCGAAGAGATCAATAAAGATCCAGCGCAGAATTGCTCCACCCGCTGGTCCACAAAACGATATTAATTTAAAATCCCAAAAATTCCATTAAAAAGCCCAATGAATTATTACTTTTTGCCCTATTATTTGAAAACCATAATACTTCTATGCGTAAAACTTTGCCTAATAATGATCTTCAATGACTAATAAAGAGAAAAATAAAGATCCAGCGCAGAATTTCTCGACCCGCTGGTCCACAAACTGACATGAATCCCAATAATTCCATAAAATCACCAAAAAACTATTACTTTTTGCCCTATCATTTGAAAACCACTTTGCTTCAAAATATCTCGAGAACCTTAATACTTCTATCCGTAAAACTTTGCCTAATAATGATCTTCAATGACTTGCGAAGAGATCAATAAAGATCCAGCGTAGAATTGCTCCACCCGCTGGTCCACAATCCCAAAAAATCGGCGAACTTTCATTAAAAATTATATTTTTTGCAACAGAAACTTCAAATAAATAAAAACCACCAAAAAATAGCTCCTGGATTATAACATAATGATTACAATACACCTCATATACTAAAGAACGATCTCCAGCAGTAATTAGCTCTTCCTCAACTCACAAACATTCATAACAATAAAAATATATATCTTGAATAATCCAAAAAACGACACTAAATAATCTAAATCTGGCAAACGAAGCACATTCACTCAATTTCAGTTCATTCATTCATCCGCTAGATCAATATTGATTCTAAAAGTAACTACTCAGTGACATCAAATACATTAATTAAAGCATAAAAACGACATAAACATAAATGAGTGGAAATATTTTGAAATACCTAACAATATTTTTGAAACATGTTATATTTACTCACTTGGCTCACTTTAGTGAATTTTTGAATGGAATCAACCGTTTGATAAATGCGTGATCATAAGTAATTTAATTCTTGAATCATATTCTATGATTACATTCTAAACGATTTTTGTTAAGGTATTAAAAGTTTATAAGTTTTCGATTTTTTGATCGTATTTTATTGATAATTATGTTAGAAGATATATTCAGGGGTTGGTATGGTTGTTGTTATGATTTCATTTGAAAAACACTTGTTTACCTGGATTTTGTGACCCGTTCGAGATTTTATTTTTGGAACGTGATTTTTAATGCATTCCAAAAAAAGCTCGAATTTAAACCCATCATATAAATTTTAATGAAATAAAAAATAAATGAAAGCCTTAAAAAACTCTCCAATGTTCAATTAATCATAAATGCTTACGTCATTAAAATGATCACTCAATGTGAAAAAGTCGTGCAATATTATTTTTTGCAATTCTGATGAATATCGAAATATTGTCTGAATATTTCACAATATGTTTACAAAAGTGGATTTATTTTCAATTGCTAGCCATTTTCAAGCATTTTAAAAAACATTTTCCTCCAATTTTTCATTTATTATCGGCTACTGGAAATCATTTTTAAAATTTTAAATCATTAAATTTATTTTTTCGATAAAAAATGAGAACACATATTTCCGACATATTTTTGTTATACCGTACAATATTTGGGAATGGTACAAAACTACAAAGGCTGCTTGTGAGTGCTATCAAATTCTCATTTTTTTATCCCCGGAAAATGTTTTTGAAATATGCATACAAATCTGTTTGTCATTAAGTTCTTTTTTATTTATTTTTTCAGAATTAAATCACTTTAATGTATTTATTTGGTGCACAGACTTTTGCATAACTCTGCTCGGGTTAAATAAATTAAAAATAACGACATGAGACGCAGTTTACGGAGAAGAATACGAATTGTGGAGATTGATATTTTGTCCTATCTATTAAATCAACCATCGTCTTTTTGACCTTCCTGACTTTAGTCAATATATATCCAAAAATATTTCAATGAAATCTAAAAAAGTAATTATAAAAATAAACAGTGTCATTAAAGATTATTTACAAGAAGCTCACTAAAACGCCACTCACGATTAAGCTCACCTGTATTTCACTATAGTTTCTCGCAAAAACTGTGAAAATAGCAAAAAACTGTGCAAACTGTGAAACTGTGTCGCTCAAAGCATCACATAAATATTTTAATATTTTATGAGTCTGCGACATGATACTTCAAGTTTTGCTAAATATTTGATGTATATCTCACAAGGATCTTATAGAACAAATTATGTCATTGCGAAAGCTTTTTGATTGGCAATTCAAGTTCTAGGGGCTGTTCGCAAAGTTGAGAAGGTTATTAAAAAAGTTATTGGAACAATTTTATGGAAGGTGAATCTTTAAATGTGACAAACAAATCCTATATTTTCATTTTGTATTCCAGAAAATGATATTCAGTCCCCTCGGTTAATACCCCACTCCTATGGAATAATTCATCTGTTTATCAGCATGAACTTTGAGCCAAAAAATTGTCAGCACACACGGGTAAGTCTAATTAAAGTCACAATAAATATTTAAGTTGAATTTTGGCACTTTTGCGTGGGTTTAAGTCAAACGAGGCGTTAAATTGACATTTGATCGCAGTTGTTGTTCAAAGTAAATTTTTTATAATATTCTTGTTGTGTCTAGAGATGGTGAATTTTATAAGCTGATGTTTGTTGAGAATTTACTTTGGTTGGAAAATTTGAAGAGAACACAAATTATTATTTTTTACAAAATCGCTTATTGAGCAAGTTAAAACCAACACATGGTGAATTTTAGAAAAATAAAAAAAAAAACAATTCTACAATTTATTTGTAGATTCCAGGTGCTATAACTATTTTTCAATATTTTTCCCAAATTAAATAATTCCGATAAAATTCAATATTGTTTTCCGAAATATTTTTCCAACGAATGTGTAAAAAGGAATATTCCATAGAATCATTGATATCTGATTTATCATGCAAAACATTTCTATAAATATTATATTTACCATAGAATGTAGATAATTGTCGATCAGATAAATATTTTCCTGATAAAATCCAAATATTTTACATTTGGTTCTCAATGAAGCCAACATACTCATTGAATAAATGACGTAATACACAATTCTACCAATTATATGTATTTAATTCATAAAATTCTTTTGATGATTTTATCAGAATATATTCATTGACAATGATTAACATTTAACATGAACTGTCCCATTGTTTTTACAGATTTGACATCAATATAACTGGATAAATTATCTGAAAAGCATTACGATAGGATTTTTATAGCCGTCCAGAGAATTTTGTTCATGTTATATAATTTCAGCCAATTTTGCATAATTCTGATATGATTAGCTGAACTGACTCTCGCATGGCTTCCGGGCTTCAGATTAGCTACAATGTTGATCTAATTACAAGTTATTCAATGTATGAAATTACGGAAATTAGGCAGGCACCAAGATCGGATCGGATTATATTTCTGTTTTGAAATTGAAAAGCCTACCAAAACAATTTCCCATGAGGGATTCAGCTTTATTTGAAGTATTTTATAATCTTTAAAAGTTTTGTAAATGATATCAAAACATATCTAGATCACTGATCAAAGCCGATAAAACTCATGGCAGCATAATTATTCCAGTTCATAGAAAACAGATTAAATTTCTAAATTTGTCGCAAAAACAACATTGCTTGTTATATCTATTCAGGATTCAGCTTGAAAAATTATTCACTTGTTATCTTTTTTAACCTGAAAAAACAGGAAGAACATATGTATGACTCCCAGCAGCGTCTTAAATAAACAAAAGACGAATGCTCATTGCTTATACTCAAACGTAGGAGCACACGTCAAATTTAACCAAATTTAACTCCTTTATCATATTTTTCACATTACGTTTCTCGCATTTGTAACAATTTCAACAATTACATGATTTTTAATGTTGTCGGGTAACTGGTAATGTGAAATCATCACGCAAATTTTCAAAGACATCAACTGTCGCAATTGTCAGTGGAGTCAAATTAATTAGGGCTTTGCTGACGAGCGAATAAGCGCGCGCATATATCAGTTGCCATCAATCCGATTTATGTCTGATTTGAAAGGATTTCGTTAAAGGATTACTTTAGTACGTCACAGAGAAGACCCTGTGGAGATTATTACAACTTTGAATCAACATATTTCTCAAATTTAGTTTTAGATCTTGGTTTTATTAATATAATTTACAGAAATACTTAAGCCTCAACAACTTTTACATTGACCACTCCAATCAACCCTTAGTTTTATACACCCCCATCACCAAAAAAAAAATAACTTTACATCGTTGCAAAAAGTAAATCAAATGATTGATTGCAATTAAAAAAGGTTGAAGGCCTTTGAATTTGCTTTTGCCCTAGAAAATAAAACAAAATCGGGACCAAAAAAATCCCCAGCTAAATCTGATTGGAGTCCCCAGCGCCTGATAAATAAGGATTTGTTTACCACAGCGAATATCTGATTGCTAAGCTACGCCAGAGAACGCTCTAACCTTGTTAGAGGATCTATTTTTCCACAGTCGAAACACTTTGTGAACCGAGAATTGTGAGAAAATTATCAGTCGAAAATTGTGCGAATTGGTAGAATTTGTGGAGATTGGTTTCGGATACCGAGTGAGACGGAAAGACATCAAACGCAAAATTGATTTAAGTTCAAAAGCGTGCGCCAAATGCCTTTTTATTATTATCTGATTTTTATGGAACGATGTGCCCACAATTGAAGGAGAAATTGATGAATAATTCTTGAAAGATGTTGTTAAGACTTTTCAGTTGTGGTTTTGAAATTTTAAGTAGATTGAAGTAGAGGAAAACAAGGTTGAAATAATTGAAAAGAAATAAATCTCTTGATTATATAATATTATTATTATAGCGAAGATTCTTGGTTTTGATAATTACGGCAACTCACAATTCCAAGGAACTGAAGTTAACCACTAACTGATTTTTAGTGTTAATTATAATAATTGTTGTAAATTCTTGAAACTAAACAATCTGAGTTTCAACAACGTTCACTTGAGCTTTAAATTTCAGCTCGAATAATGTTTTGGTATGTCTCTGTTTCAAAGAAATTGTACTGACAAAAAAATTTCCGCATTTTTTCAAGATATTTTCAGAAAACCGTAATATTATCAAAACCACACGTAGATACTTCAAAAGAAATCCTTTACATGGTTTACATAATTTAGAAATTTTCACTTTGAAAATATTTATAACTTATCTGAAGAATTTAAATATTACAACAATTTTTTTAAATTCCTAAATTTAGTACATTTTTTTACATAACTTTTGAGCTTCGACACACATGTATTTGAATTTAAAAAAATCTGGTAAAAACTACTACAGTACTAAGAAATTAGCAGAAATTTTTCATTTTATACGTGTATTATTAAAAAATATTATATTCTGTTTCTTAAGAAGCTTTCAGAATTCTACAAAAAGCTCTTTGAAAGGTTTTAATCGAGAAAATTCTACGAATAAGAGATGATACAAAATATTCATCAACAAACTGAATGATTTTTGTTTTAAGAAGATGTCAAAAGCACTAAGAAACCAAAATGGAAAGTTCATTATTTTATTCCTCCATTTTATTCCTCCATTTGTAGCAGACTGAGCCAAACTTTTAGAGATTGGGAAGCTCTTTGAAATGTTGAGTGCTTTTGAAAAAGGATTACATAAAAAAGCTTTCTTGGAAAGAACTATCACCATATTATAAACACCAGCATTCAAAGAAACACTTGAGAGTTCTCGTTCTAAATTGATGCTTGGTATATTTTCAGATCCAAATTGAAAATCTTCTGAGAAAAATAATTTTTATTCATTTCTGTATCGGAAATTGATATCTTAGAAAAACTTTTTAACTAGAGACTTTCTAATTTAAGGTTCATTGGATCAAATAAAGATTTCTTAGATAATTTACAAAGTAGAATACAATCTCATTGAGAAACTCTATCTTTAAAAATATAATTTCCCTGCAAAAAGAAACTCCCACGATAAATTCTACCCTTGACAAAAATAATCCATTAAAAGAAAGAGGTTTTCATGAAAACCAACATAAATCCTAATAGTTGCCCCCTGAGGACCTCTCCAACACTCTCTTCAAAAAGAAACTTGTTGAAAAATAACAAATTGCTTATTGATAATTATTACTTGTCGTATTCGCTGTCAGAAATTGTTTCTCTTCCCAATAAGCGACAAAAGTTGCAAAACTTTTGTATTTTATTTATGTTTGTGGATTTGTTGCCGCGACACAAAAAAAGCACAAGCACAAAATCCTTCATCCACTTTTTCAATTTTGCCAATCTTTTTAAAATTTATTAGTATTTTGCTAAATTGAAATTTATTTAACTTTTTCTGCAGTTCGTCGTGTTCAAGCTCAATGAAAAAGTTTGGATATTTTATTTGACAGTTTTGCTGAGCAGAGGAGGGAGGAATTATATTGAGGACTAGATAGAAAGAATGATGGGTATCAATGTTTGCCTGAAAATTGAAGATTTTGACTCAACGAAAAACTGTCTTTTAGAAATGAGCAACGCATCCTTCCCTTTCAGTCTCATATTAACAGAAAATGGAAGAATTATGAAGAATTTGAAGCAGAGCACATATTTATTAAAGAAAATGTTTTATATAATAAAACAAATATTATTTCAGATTTCTAAAAGTTTTTAGATTTTTTGCGTCTTTGTTGCGGAAAAATCTGAAAAGTTCCTGTTTCGTTATTTCTTAGTTTATTTCCAAGTTATTTCAGTATTTCCAAGAAATTATCAGAAATTTTCTTATTTTCATATCGAAAATTTTTCACTGCTCCAATCATCGAATGAATGTAATATTTCCCATGTATTGTTGAGCTTTTTTTGCTCCTGACTGGATTTTCTTTCTGTTTTTCTTTCCATTATTTATTTCCGATTCTTTTTCTAAACATTTGATAATAATGATTTGCTTATTACTTGAGAGTTTCGAAGGATGATCAGCTATTAGCTTTAAATTTTTATTATTTTGGAGATTTACATTCAAATGAGCTTTTCAATTTGTAAAGTTTCATTTTCTAGAATTTAAAAACTAATGAACTTTCTTTTTTTTTATCTGCTCTAGAAAGAAAAACTCCAAAAATTAATCACAAACTATCCAAAAATCCCCAAAACTTGTAAATAAATCTTATCACATGATAAGCCCCTGACAAAACTTAACCCCAGCCCCGCATATTCCTTGTCATTATTATTATCAGATACATTTTTGATCTGATATTTCTTTTTATTATTATAGGAAGAGGAGAATTGGAGGTATTTGATTCTTTTTGGATTTTTCCCAGCTATCTCAAGCGTACGGACAAACAGACAGAAGACAAATTACTACTTTATTAGATAAAAAATGACAAACAACTGAAACTCTTGGCATTGTATTTATTCAGATTGGAATTTGTTCTCCGCTTCTGACTTCCTGACACAGTTAATCTGCAGTTGAACAAGTTGATGTCACAGACATTGAAACATTTATTGCTTGATGTTGCTTAATGCTCAATTTCTTCAGCAAGCAGCTAAGATAACGGAATTAGATACTAGGCATTAAAGAGAAACTATTCGCTGTCAGGATTTATGGCAAATTACAGAAGGAAAAAAAAATCTTGGCCTAGAATTTACATGGAATTATATTGAACTGTGATAAATATATTATACGAAGAATTTCGGAGATAAAATTGGGATTACTTAGAAAATCATTATTTTCTCACAAAATACGATTAAAAAAATTATTATATTCCAAAATTTGTAAGAAAAGTTGAATGACACTCAAGCCTGATTCCAGGAATATAGATGAACATATTTTGGAGTGTCTTGATAATTACACAAGATACTACAAAAAAGGACATTCATAAATGCTCTAATTTTCTAGGAAATTAAGCAAGACATTCCCACAGTGCCAAATATTTCTGAATTACTGAAATTTCCGGAAATTACGTGCGGGAAAGTGTTTTAGCCGACTTGTAGCATTGAAAGTCTTGTCGGAGGGTTCCTTAAGTTAACATTGAATAAAATTGGGAGATAAAAGTTGAATCAAGTTCATGGATAAATCACTCGTTGGGCAACATGCTTTGGGTGACTTGGGGATCAAAAATGGATGCGAAGTTAATTGGAAGTTTATTGGATTTGGAAGTAGTCAATATGGTTTAAATTACTTTGCGCTACACGAAGTTTAGTAATTTAGTGAAATATATGTTCAGGGTGGGGTGGATCGATTATAGTTTTCAAGGGTAGACAAATAAGATAAACTTCAGGATTTCTGAAAATACAAACTTTTTATCGAATCTGCAAGTGTAGAATTTAAAATGTTGAACTTGAGATAAACATAAAATCAAAATAAAACCTTGAATTCCCCTAACATTTGAAATTTGAAAGAAAATCTTCAAGAGAAACCAAAATAAAATTATTTCCAAATTTGTAAATGGAAAAGTTATGTTCAATTTATTGCGTGGATTTATAAATGGAAAATCAAGCGATCGAGTCGTGTGGCGCCATCTGACGGCACAGCTTATTAAAATCTCCAATACAATTCTTGTTTAAAAATAAAATTAATGGATGCATTATCTTTTTTTAATTAGCATGAAATGAATTTTATATAAGTGTTTACAAGAAAGATTTAATAATATTCGTCTGTAAAGAAGAATGCAATATATAACAAATCTCAAACGGATTTCAACGGTTTTAGAGCTTTTTGTAGAGTTACAGAGCTTTTTTACTGGTTTTATTTTGAATCTGCTCTGTGGCCCTAGTGCAAAATTATACCAAATATTAAGGATAAAAACAATAAATTGATGTTTGGCAGATTTTATGAGAAATTCAGACTCATGAAACCAATTTAAAAATTTCTGAAAAAACAGGAATAATTACCAGAAATAAAAAACAAGATCGTTTTTGTATAATTATATTTATTCCATAATTTTTATTATTATGCTTTAAGTGGTATTTTTATCATACTTCATCTGCACTTTTCTAATTGCTAAACATTAATTATTATCTATTTTAGTGATTTTTTGCCTATTTATTAGTTGTTTATATTTACAGCTGAATTAAAACCGAAATGGGATATGATAATGAGATTTTGCTTGCAACAAAGCCGCAATTTGCAATTTTCATCCGTTGACAGTGGTGAATTAATGTGGTGAGTTGACTTTCTGATAAGGGGATGTTTAGGAGTTTTTTTTTAATTTGAAGAAAAATTTACTTATGACAATTTAAAATATTTATTTAAAATGATTTTTTATTTTCTTTTTCCTATCTCTTGAACTAGCTGATTATTTTATCATGTTAAAAATCTTGATTGAACGTTCAAATTAATTCATTTTAACTATGTTTATTGTTTATTGGTGTCTTTGTCAGAAATTCATCAAAAAATTTCGGTTCTTTCAACTTATTGATTGCAACGCCACAAATACTCAAGTAAAACCAGTTCAATTGGTCTGGAACCAACAAATCAAGTCTTTAAAAAATTGTTTCAAGGATTGTTCGCGATAGCAAGCGCAGCATTGCAGCATATTTGTCGGTTAACTACTAAGTTTTTTTGTTATTACGATTAAAGCTAAAAGTTCAATTTTATCACTAAAATCAGAATTTCAAAATTATACGATTATAGCACATTTTTATAACTGAATCCAACAACAACAAAAAACTCGATAGAGTGAAGTTCATAAGTTTTGTTGGCGATTAAGTAGTTTTTGATGCTTTTCGTGCGAGAACCTATAAAAATATTGAAGAAGGGTTTTTATGCTCGATTTTAATGTTTAACTCAGTTTACGTCTTTTATTTACAATATTGAAGGGGAATTGAAGTTGTGGAGAGATTTTTTAGGGAAATATTAAACTTTTTTTTTATTTATTTTGTTTAAGCTTTACGTATTTAAAAATAAATTAATTAGAAATTTGCAATTTTGCATCCTCCAAAATATTAAGCAGCAACCCCGAAAAATCTCAAAACATCTTTAAAAATAAATTCCAACATAGCAAAGGAAATATCAATTATAAAAAAAATCTCAATCTTTAATCTTAACAGAACAGAAATTATTTAGCAAAAGCACAAATTACAAAAATCGTTTAAAAATGTCTAAAAAATCAAAAAACATTAAATTACACAACATTTAAAGAATTAAAGCCTAAACATAATTACTCTAACAAATGTTTCCAAACAAAATATTTTCAACTTTTCTTTCACAAATTATTGTAAATATTTAAAAATCAATAAAATCTTTTAAATTAATTTGTATGTAAACTACAGAGCAAGCAGATCAAAGCAATATACAAGAGAAAACTCTAAAAACGCCAGAACCTCTCGGTTTAAAAAACTATTCACAAATTCTTAAATCTAACCAAAAATGTAAGCTTTTTAACTTTTCAGCTTTTGAACACTGAAAGCGCCCCAAACACACAATTATTGAAATATGGGCTTTCTGCTTACTTGGGCTGTTTTCACTATTATCTTTTCATTTATTTCTGTCAAGGTCAACTGTGAGAACATGGCGAGACACAAATACTAGCACAAATCAGTTATTTTTGCAATAGTATCAATGAATCGACACCTCACATAAGTCACCTTTGCAAACAAATTTTGAACATTTTTCCTAAAATAGCCTCTCACATCTCATCCAATCCTTTAATTTTACAAAAATTACAATTAAAAGCTCAATCACACCAAACGAAACTATTTAACCTATTTAATGCTAAATTCGTCAGCGCTCCAGCACACTCACACACTCCTACACTCCTTAAGGGTAAATTTAAGGTAAGCGACTCGCAAAACTTCAAAAATCTTCATTAAGAGTTCAAAACGAATTGGACAATAAATTATTAGTAGCAGGAGCCGGGCAGATTAGTCTAAGTTGTCTTGAAAAATGAGTCGAATGTAGCCGGGAGATCCAACCAGGGGCGTGGCGCAGAACGGGCACACGGCCTGAAAGCCATTTGTGCCATGAGGAATATCAACATTTGCCCAATACCTGTGAGTGGAAAAGGAGAAAAAAATTATTATCTTAGATTTAACAAAACATTCTTCAACATTTTCAAATGTGAAAAATTTATAATGTAAACAATTTGCAATGAAGAATACTCACTTGACCGTTTTCTCTGTGGCCATATGTCCACAAGGATTAAAAGCATACGTAGGTGGGCCCGAATCTACGTAGAAAGCTGGCTCAATGCCCATGCAAAGTGTCACAACGGGACCTAACTCCAAGCACATTGGACATCGACGCGCTCCAGAAGCTTTGTCTTGTCCCCAATCATGATGGCCTTCGAAGAAAAAATTTTTTGATGTTAATCTGCATTTTTCAATCTAAATTAACAATTATCTTACCTTGAACATGTCCACAATTCAAGTAAAGGTAAGGCTGATTGCCATGTTCGGCGAGAGTCACCTTTCTTGGTATTACCAACGTGTTTAATCCTACGGGACACTGTGGGCGACCAGCATTGAGTGCATCTACTAGTTTCTCTAAATCACGTTTTGTCTGTAAAATAATAAAAATTTAATGTTTTTATTTTGTATCTAAAAGTCTCCAAAAAAGCTCAATTCAAATCAAAAATCTCTCCAAAAGAATTAAATTCAAAAATTCAAACTCACCGGAGAGCTCTGCAATCCTTCAGCTGAACGCCACAATAGCGTCGCACCACACAAGTCAATCAGTGTGCCATCAAGCAGTATATTTGATTCGTCATAAATCTGCAAAAAACAAACAATTTGCTGCAATCAGTCAAAATATTCAGAAAAGAGTGTAAAAAAATACTCACTGGTTGTCCTTTTTGTTGCGCGGATCGTGATTCCCTCAGACTAAACACATCGCCACCAACAGATGTTTCCCTCCAGAGACCACACTTTCCACTGCCTCCACAAAACGTGCCCTTGGGGTGCATTATCAACACACCGTTGGTCGTGAGCCCGTCAATCTCCACGTTGTCCTGCCACTTGGTTGCCTTTTCCTGCAAAGCGATTAAAGAAAATTGTTAGTTATTACCTCGTAAAATGTTTGAACAGTAAATGTTGATTAAAAACTGTCAGCAGTAATTAAGATGAAAAATTCATAAAAATATGGATTATTAACATCTTTTTGTGAAAGTTGATGATTTCTGTAATGGTATTTCGTGAAATATTCAATAAACTTGACACTGCACTACCATAGAGGTAAAACCAAATGTAAACATGATGTTGTTCAAGTAATCTTTTAATAAAAAGTGAAGTGAATTTATTTTGAAATAGCTTTTGTGTTTTCAATAGTTTTTATTGTAACTCATAAACTTTTAAAAATCAATTTCACTGAACTTAGTCGATAAAAATAATTTACTCAGAATTTAACTGCCCTAAAAGAATCCAATAAAGGTTCATAAACCTTATAAAGATTAAATAGTGAATTTATTTGCAACAATCTCCGCAAATCCACAATAAAGCATAATAGCCTGAAAATTGCCTGAAAATGGAATAGAACGAAGACGCCAATTTGGGTTCAAAGAGAAATCAACAGTCACAGCAAGAAGCTTCTTGATTTTTGCTTGTGGGAGCGCAAAACTGGTGAGAAATTAAATTTTCTAAGCAAATTTTTTCTGTGAAATTGCGGAGTTGAAGATGAAGAATCTGTACAAAAAACGATAACTAATTAATTACGGAGAAATCATACAAGACATTTGATTATAAGAAAGATAATATTTTGCTCGGAAAAACATGTCGGAAGCCATTTAAAAGTGGGATAATATATTTTGTGTGTTTTCTGGTTCTTTTGTGATGGGTTTGAGTCCTTTTTGATTGTTAAATAATAAAGAGAGTTCATCAAATATTTTTATCTCTTGAGGACTGGCAATTAAATTTTCAGTTGATTTTATTTGAAAGAAATTTTTTTGAACTATGAATTTGTCTTTTGTTATATAACTAAGTTATTTACCAACATTTTTAATTAACCGGCTAAAAAAAATGTTTTGTGAGTTTCATCAAAATTTGGCCAACACCCTACCCTCACTAGTTCATAAAGATCAAATATACTTCCAAAAACCTTCCGAGTATCTTAAATGTAACCCAAATTTACGTGTGACCTTTCCCAGGTGGACAATGCCCCACTTATTTGGGATCCTCTTCAAACTAACTAAAGAAAATCTCCCAAATATTATTTGCATAAAGAATATTTCAATGCAATAAACTGAATATTAAATAAGGTTAACTTTCCGAATTAAACCCTACATAAAAAGCATACACGAAAATAAATAGAAGCATTTAGCAGAGAAACATAAAAAACATAAAAAGGATGTTGACCTTTTTTGTAAGGAGTTTTTCTGAAATTCTCGAATAAGATCCCTAATTATCTATGTTAATGGAAGTTCGTTTTTCGTGACAAATAACTAAATAGCTAAATATTCAACAAAGGGAATCTGGAACAAATACTCCATTTACTTGTGTCATCTCCTCATCGGTCTGCCGGGAATTAAATCCCATTTTTATTCAAAACATTGAAAAAACAGGAAAAGCATGGAAGGGCTCAAGAACTAGAAGGAAACACGAAAAAAAGGGAAAAGACGAAGTAAATCCCAAAGAAATTGTTTTTGCCCTGAAAACTCGATTTGGGATTTATTTGCTCACGCCACGGTAGACTGAGTCTCCACTGTAGTTTAAGATAACATGGATAAAACAGATAGCTCAGAACTTCTCTCTTTGCTCGCCTTCGATGTTTCTTGAATGTTCCGAACTCAAATCGAACAATTGCTACAGAAACAATTCTGAACTCGACAAATTGAAGCGAAAGGAAGTTCTTCCGAACAATTGGAACAAAGACATTATCGCTTGAGCAAAGTTCAGGAAACTTATTGATTCCACGTGACACGGTCGGCGGAGCAGGAGGTTAAAGTTTTTATCTCTTCGGGCATGGCTTAAAAAGTTTGGTATTTTAATTATATTGGAGCTTATTGTGGATGATTTTTTGATTGGAATCAGAATTGGGAGTTGTTTTAATTAGAACGAGTTTGGGGTTTCCTTCATAAAACAGGAAAATTCTTTAAAAGAAAGACTGTATAATTTAATTTTTAAAGAGTTGAAAAAAATTTGTCCAAAATTTAAAAACCAAGAAATAAGAAAAATAAACTGCACATCATCAAATGATACAACTTCCATCCAAACATTCAAACTTTACTGTATACCCCATAAAAAGTTATTGAATCTCTCATTGCGCAAATAAATAACGAGTAAAACTTTCATTAAATTTTAATGACTGCTCATGTGAAAATTTCAGCTCGTAAATCCCCATTTAATTGGCTGAGCACGTTCAACTTTAAGGTTCAATAAATCATCCCCTGCTTGCGCCAATGCCATCATAGCCATTCATACTGCTTAAACACCCAGCAAATTCAGTTTGGCCGACGATTTGTCTATCGATTTCCGCCTTTTTGCCAAAGCTTCTATTGCTTGCGACTGTTTATGGCTGCCCATAAATTATAAATACATATATTTTGCGCTGTTAAAGTGTTAAGGATATGGCATGCAACCATTCGGAGAGCGCACTCAGTGTCATTGTTGAACGCCCTAACGACCTACTCGCTGGAGATATTGAAAATTTCAAGAGTTATAATGGATGAAAATTTCATATTTGTCACATTTTTGGGGTTTGCATTAGAATATTTGGGGTTTTATACAAATATCGTGCAACTTTTTCAGTTGAAAGTTTTGGGTATATGACACAAAATCGCCCACGAATACCCCAAGAATGGTTTGCCATCAGATCATTGAATTAATTATTGATTCTTGCAGGGTTGTAGAAGTGGGTAGGCGCGGGTAGGCGCGACCCCCTTGTTAAAATTTGGGAGTAGGCGCGCCTATCTTGTTAAATAAAGGTTAAATGATCAAAAACTATATTATTAAAATAAATAACAAATATATTTAAAATGTTTTATGAACTATTTATAACTTTTTAAATGAAAATTGATTTTAAAATTTATCATACTTTGTATTCAAATGGAAAAAATTCGGAAAAAATCAAAATTAGCAACGCTGACTTTTAAAGAGTTTTGAGTGATTTTCAAAGAATCAGATTTAATGTTTCTGGTCCACCGGTCGAACTTTTCAATGAAGAACCTTTGGTTTAATCATAGATTCGAAATAATCACTTTCACGCATTCTCAACAAACTGTAGACCAAAAACAAGCAAAATTCTTTTGTTTTCAGCTATCCTACTCTTTAGTAGTGACAATTGAATTGTAATAACCAGCCATTTAACCAGCTCGTATTTTCACATAACTTAGTAGATAAGCACAATTCAAAAATCACTAACAAAGAGTAGAATAGCAGAAAACAAACGAATTGTTAAAATAGCATGTTTGGGATGTATTAAGTGGAACTTTTTAATTTTGTTTGCAAAAACTCATCAGCGCCTACCTTGTTATTTTACTACTTCTACACCCCTGGATTCTTGTAATTCAATTTAAGCGCGCTACTGTTTAAATTATTCGGCTATAAAACTGTAGAATCGATTCCATAAAATTTTATTAAATTTCATTTAATTCGCAATTATTTGAGGTTTAAGTGTAAAATTCTACAAATTCAGCTGAATACTGCAAAAATAGTAAAACTGAATTCGATAAAATTTTCAGACTGGAACAATGCAAACAAAGAGTACAGGAGGAAAATAAACGGAAAATTGGTGGTATCCCAAAAAAGTAGAGTCAATATTGAATCAAGAACCGGCAAAATTGTGAGCAGTTGGATTTGGAATGTTTGTTTGATGGGAATTCTATGAGATTTGGAATCAGATAACAAGTGAATGTAGGTTATTTGGTTGGTTTTTTGGATGGCAGAGCACTGATCAGTGATTTGGGGGTGATTTAAAAAAGCTTTTTAAATACAAAGGGTTTTGTTACATTTATTTAAAAAAGCTTCAAACAATCTAAGGATAAGCATGAAATTTCAATTAAAAAGTAAATACAGGCAACAGCTCATTTATTAAAATTTATAATGATCTCTTATAACTTTGAAGGTAAATTATAATTCACTTCCTTGCCATTTAGCGAAAGCAAACAACAAAAACTTTCAAGAGTACCTTCCGAAATAAATTACCTTCTCAAGTATTCAAGCAAATTCAAGCAAGGTACTTCCAAGATAAGACAAAGTGTCGGTGCATTTAATCTTTTAATCTTCTTAAAGTGCTTTCATTAATTTCTCAATACCTCCCAAATCCTCGTGTTTCTTTATTGCTATGGCACAAAAACTCGTGAAGAACTTAGACTCTCAAAAAATACCGAAGAAACTCAAAGAAAACTTGAAAGTTTGCAACAAAAAGTACATGGAGAACTTGGATAAGTGCTCAACTCGACTAAGTAGGAAGTATAATTATTAAATTATCATTTTTATAACTCTTGTTTGCACAGCAGAAAATTTTTCTCCTAAAACACATAAAAACTTTAATCAGATTTTTTGAATTCTTTTTGAAATTGCAAAGAATTCACATGAAAGTCACAAGAATATTCAAAAATATTTTTACGTTTAGTCTCGCAAGGGGCCAATTACATGTTATCTCACAAAAAATAAGCTTCAGAGAGTTTTTTGGGTTGATGAGTTAACATAGTTATCAAATGAAACAAAATTAAGACATAAAATGTGTACGCCCTCGTCACTCTCACATATCTTAAAAACTCCAAGAATTGCAGGTCGATAAAACACAAAGAAAGTCTAAGGCAAGAAAACCACAGTATTCCTCCAATAATCCATATTTGATTAGATTTTCCATCTTAAGCTTTCTGTGTGGCTGCCGAAGATGATTATTAAAAAGATATCAGATGTATTCTGTCTATACATAATCGGAAGATTCTTATATTACGGTATGATTGGCAAAAATGGTAGAGCCTGCGAAAGCCAGTCAAATGGAAATTTATGACAGGTTTTGTAATGCTGAAATGATTTTACATCTGCGTCTCAAAATACTTTGGGAACACACAAATCTTAATAAGGATCTAGATGGAGTGATTAATGATGAAGAGACATAAGATGGTAAATTTGTCAATCGATTTTCGTTTTGGCTTCATTTTTGTAGACTTCGAGGAAGCTATCATTGAAATCAGCTCTAATCCAATAAAGCAAAATGAATCGGAGAAAATTCACATTTTTCTTATAAATTAAGATATTAACATTTCCAAATATATTACATAAATTATTCCATCAAAGTCACTTCTAAAGATATACATTTATTTACTTCATTCAACATTTTTCTGCCGATTTTCTTTCAAGATTTAATTTCTATGAATTTTAAAATCATGAGAATTCTTATTTACAAACTCAGCAAAATACGACAATTTTCAAGAAATGCAAGATATTCATGAATTGGTAATTTCACAACTGGAATGAAGTTGAAAATAGTTGGCAATATGATTGAGGCAAAGTTATTTAAATTATGTTGACGAGACTGACTACTGCAACCGTCTGCATAGTTCATGAATTGTAGATGAACAATCCAGCACTCAGAGTTGAAAATAGTTTCATGTTTAAAGCAGATAAATATATTTTGAAAGAGCGGATTTTGCTGCAGATTTCTTTTCATGTTTCAAAATGAATAACAAATTGTATGAAAGCTTCTGAGAAAATTCTGAGCTTTAGAACTGAAATTTTTCCTGTTTATTAAGAAAAACAAAAAAGAATTAATAGATCACATTTTCTACTACCAGACAAAAACAAAAAAAAAATATGTTCAATTGCATACAACTTCTAACACAATGTGACAATAACGTGACAATAAACTCTGTTCCCAACGTTTTCCAAAACACTTGAATGGCTTTGTGATTAAGTAACATTTTGCTGGCACTACGCTTCCAAAATGTGAGTGACTCTGCGTCATTATTCTTGGAGTTATTGTAATGTTATCAAACAGTTGCGTCATACAAGCAATTATTTACAACATCGTTACAAGTTGTAACTACGTAGGGTTTTATTTAATCAGGGAGGTTGGATATGATCGGAAGGAAGCCCCAAAATCTTCTTTATTGTTTTTTTATTGTTTTTATGGAAATAGCTTGAGGAGCTTTATGGAATCTAAATTTCAGCAAATATTGAGCTTTCAATGATGAAAAAGCTCTGACGATCTTGAACTTTTCACAATAATTTAAAAGCAAAAATTACTCACCCCTAAAAATATATTCCGACTGGAATCAAAACCTGCCGCATAAATTCTCGCTCTAAAAGGCTCATTCCTATCAACTAAGATCCGACACGCGAACCTCGATATTGTGCTTTGCATCACCTTGGTGTCTTTTTTGTCTCCCGGTAGCGTGTCCATCACCACAAAATCAATGGGTGACTCTGAAGACCTTCCAACCTGCAAGGAGATAATGAAGAAAATTAGCTTAGTGTTTAATTAGCATTTAAATGAGTCAATCAGGGAATTAAGCATTTACGGAATGTTTCTCGGGGAATGTAGGGGTAATTAATTCTAAGTATTTATTTATTTAAATGTATACCAACGAAGGTAAGTCTAGCACAGTAAATAAAGCAAAATTCCAATAAATCTCGTCCTGATTCCTTGAATTATTCGAACTTGCCAAATTCTCTAAATTCTCTTTAAACCATTCTTTACTCTGCATCCAGGTTAATCAAAGCTTTTGCGGAATTAATTACTCCAGATCGCTGTTACCAGATAATTAATTTGGTCGGAGGTGCTTCGGCCAGTCTGATTTCTACTTTGTATGGCTCTGGTTGTTATAACAATAGTATAGAAATTGAGCTATGAAATGCTGTAAAAACAAAACAGGCTTACGTTTGCCAAGCATTTTCGCATTTTGTGGAACTTTTATCCATAAATTCTGTCGGTTTTCGGCTTTGCTGTTGAATTTTATACAATTTATGGCGTTTATAGCATTTATAACATTCATACCCATTTACACAATTTCTAGCCATGCTTAATTATATAACGATAAATCTTTTGTGCCCAAGAAATTTACATTTCTCTTATATTTATATTTATCTACAAAGAATTGTCATAAGAAAACATAGTAGAACAATAGAAAAAACATATAAAATTAAATAGAAAACATAAAAATATCATAAATAACCTCTTGGGATTCGCAAATATATCGTAAAAAGATGTATTTCTCTGAAGTTTGTGATATTTCGGATAGTTTGAATATTTGGCCAAGATATACACAAAAAGTTTTCTGCTAAATTGATGGCAATAAAACTAAGCCAAAACTAACAAACATAACATAGCTCTAAATAGGTGTACAAAAGTTTTCCTATTCACCATGATCTTATTGGAAAGCCGCAATTACTGAATTACAAATTTTATTGAGCCCCGCACTAAGTTTATTATGAATATTATACCTATTCCAACTAAATTTACATTTAGTGTATTGTGCTTGAGTGGTATAATATGGCTGGAAAAGGATCCAATTAAAAACGAGTCAATTAAACATTCATGAACTTACATGTAACCCAAACTTTAGATGTTCAATTGTTTTCATTATTTCTTATAGTGTTGTAAGTATTATGTACTAGTAAAGTTTAGGTCTGTTGAACCCAATTGAGATTGGGAGAACTTTCAGATATGTTCTTAAATTTTATCATTTCAGAATTGCAACTTCATGAAGCAATTAAGAATAAATAATTGAGTAAAAAGTTTTAAGAAAATGTGTATGATTCAAAGAAATATTGATAAATGCTAAGTTTCCCCTCAAAACCTGGCTCATTAAAAACTTTAAATGCATTACTATTTTGTGTTGCTCATTTTCTTCTAACCAAATAACAAAGTTTTAGCATGTTTTAGTTTTCTAATTTCGCAGCTAACTATCAAACTATGAACCACTTTATGAATAAAAGTTTTCTTTATCGTCAAATTATGAACTACCTTTGTACAGATGATAATTAGTATACGATTTTGCATGGAAACCATTAGCATTCTGAAAGTTTTCTCGAGCACTACATAATATTTTCTAACCGAAAACACAAAATTTTAAAATAAACTGCACATTTTGTAGTTTGGTAGATTTTATGAAGTAAATAGAATAGAACGGATATTTGTAAAATTAACAAAATATGGACTGGATGGTGTTTCAGATGTTACTATGTATTCTTCTAAATAGATAGTTGATAGAATGAGTTATCTCATGTGTTAAAATATAAATCACATTTAAAGTGAGCGTTTATGCAATTTATAAATTTGATTAATTTTAACATGAAAATTTATTTTCGGCTTTTGATTAAATGTAATTCTGTATTTTTATCATGGGTCCCTATCTGTATTTTCCCAATTACAGTTTAATTATCAAGCTTACCCAACCGAGAAAGTTGAGAAATTCGATCTAAACTTAGAACCCGGAAAAATAGTTCATTTTTAGAAAATTTCACACAATGAATTTGCTTCATTCTCGCTTTGTTCCAACTTTGTTCAAATTTCTCGCATTACTCGTTTTCTTCAACAAAAAACTCTGAAAAAATTTAAATTCTAGAAAAATTTTAAACAAACAAACAACAGAATCTGCTGGTTGTATCGTTGCACTCCAAATTGTTCAGCATCTATTTATAAATTGTGTTCTTTTGTTCTGCTGCATATTCAGAATAGAAAGCATAGTGAGCACAGTAAATTGTGGAATATTTAAATTATGTTGCTCTTCATTTAAATTTTCAGAAGAAAATATGCGAGATTATGTTCATTTATGCGTCATCATAGAGAAAATATGGAAATTGGTCTTTGATCTTTCAGCACTTTCAGTATTTTAAAGTTTTCGAGCTAATTTAGAAAGTTAAATTGTTAGTTGATGCTCGGAATATGATATCTCGAAACAATTTCCTTAAAATTCAGTTTTCCTTGAAAACAATGAAAATTTTCAAAAGCGATACGATGATTTTGAAAATTTACAATATTTCTAGAATATTTTCTGGAAGAATTTGTTGGTTCAGCTGTGGTTTTTAAACTATTTTAAGGCATTTTATTTTTAATGCCATAATTAGAGCACAAAATTTGTGGCTTATGGATTTTTAATGTAAAGTGTTAATAAACCGTCTCATATTTTAGTAATTTATGGATTAATTATTTTTATGATATTTTTAATAATAATTGACCATAGCTTTCAAGCTTACTTATGGACTTTAAAAATTAATTCAAAACAAAACTTGCAATTACTTCTCAACCAATGAATAATAATTTATGTTTTTGTATTAAATTGAACATTTAATTTATTCTTCTCGCATCATCTTAATTATTTGAATTATTAATAATTTGTGAATAAGCAATTCAAATTCCAAACTTCGATTTAAATTGAAAACTTAAGACCTAGACTAAAGTACATAAAAATGCCAAAAACCCAACAATTTTCCACAGAAAATCCATTAAATTCGGCAAAGTGGAATTCAGGCTGAGAGCTATGAATTATATCAGAATAATTTTCATCTAATTATTATTTTAAAGTTTTAATTAACATCTCAATAGATATAAATTAATTGAAATTATACAATTTTTCGTTTTTGCTGGTGAGTTGTGATGGCAGTTTTTGATTAAAATCGATGCCCACGATTAATCAGATTTAATTGCAAGATAGAACAGAATCAAAGTTTAATTTGATTGTATCATATCGTGATCTTAAATGATTTCGAATTTAAAAAGTTCAAATTATCGAGAAAATTCTATATTTTCCAAAAGTAACTCGATTTTTCGATTAAAACCATCCAAATCGCTATATTACTCAAAAAGAAATCCCCAAAATGAATAAAAATCCGAAAGGTCGAATACGGTCTAACGCAACGTCGGAAACATCAATTTGGCGTAACAGTTGGATAAAATTACCCTTGCCAGCATACCTTTTGATGTTTCTTGCTAGATATTTATAGATTACGGATACATGTGAGCTTTATTAAACATTATTGAACATTATAGAGCATTATAGCACGAAACAGAACGAAATGGGAAAATAGAACATTATTGCAAATATAATGGGAAACAAGCATAAATATCCCAAAATAAAACTAAAAATCCTTTTCAGGCATAAGTGGTTTAAATGGTTCAAACGGCTTAAATTACTTAAAATGTTGGTTATAATGTGACCCAAAAGCATAACCCCAAAAAATTACCAAAAGCCTTTAAAGGGCAATTTCAATAAATTTCCGTCTTCCGTCACAATTGCGGATTAAATCGATAAAATATTTAAGGTTCATTTTATTCCAGTCTATTGCCAGTAAATCACCATGTGGGTAGATTTGTGCAGTAAAATAGGAAGTCCATTGTATTCGTGCTTTATTATTTTCCATAAATTTAAGATGATTGGGTTAATTCTATTTTCATGTTCTTATTGCAAATTTATGCATTGTAAAATTATTTACCCTTTCTTTATTGCTCACTCTAGGAAACCACAACTTAAAAATATGTGAATATTAGACCAACAAGTGCTAATGTATAATTTAAAGAATTTTATAGCATAATAATATCTCAATAACGAAAAATAGTGACGACAATAAACATGAAACATCTCATTTTGATCGCATAATTCACAAAAATCACAGATATTTAAAAAACTGTGGAAAGAAAGAATTGCGTGAATATTCTTGCAGAATATTTCACAGCTCTTGTTTGTTTTATTGGTCTTTATGGCAACAAATATGTTGTTAGATAAAAATGATTTAGATCCCGCATAATGGTGCATTCGAGCATTTAAGTATCAAAACATTTAGAAAGCATTCTAAAATATTTATATGGCTTCGTTTATGATGAAAGATAACACGTATTTATTACACAATGCAGATTTTTAATGTATTTTATATTATTCCATCGTATTTGTATTTTGTTTGTGAAAAACAATATGAGTAGAATAAACAGTTAAATTAGCATTCAGCTAGAGCAAATTCGTTTTTGCGTGTGTTTGCTTCAAACTTTTTGAATTCTTATATTCGCTTTTGAAGCCCCTATGAAAAATTTACATAATAAATTATTAAAATATTTTTATTGAAATGCAGGAAAAACAACCAGCAAGGAATATCTAAATGTTGCCGAGAGCATTGTGATAGAATTGTGTGATTAAATAATTTTTGAATACGCCGTAGCTAAAAACAGAATTTGTTATATAATTTAATTCAATTTAATTCAAATACAATGCATGTATAATGAGCATTTTATTCAACTCCTTCATTATTAATCAAATTTGCATGAGCAATATTTGAATTTTAAAGTATGTTTGAAAATGATTCAAAAAGCCACCTTAAGACGTTTACACGGTTTAAAATTAAAGGCAAATATGAAAAACTTCGAAAATGTTGCAATTATTGCTGTGAGTTCAATCTTATATGTTTTTGATTATTTATAAAATATCTAATAAACTCAAATGAACAAGTTTAATTCCTAATTAGTCAGCAAATATTCTTTTTCGGCATATAAATTTGTTACATTTTAAAATAAAAGCTTACATAAACTGGCAATTTTTCTTAAAAAATTCTACACTTTTTGAAGACTGGTGCGCAGTAAGGGAAGTATGAAAAAGTGAACAAAGAGCTTTTACAGACACAAAATAATTTAATAAATTCACAGAAATCTTAACGTAAACCTGTCAACAATTTTTCAATTGCGCCTAACAATATTTGAATTAATAATGTTAACAATTACTAGCCACAACGACCTACTTAACATATACACAAAAAAGCTTATAATCGCTGTACAAACAATTAATTATTGATTGTATAGGTTAGGAAATAAATCAATTGATGCAATCGTGATTATTATTGAATAGTATTGTGCAATATTCACTATCTAACAATTTTACTACGACAATGCTGTCTCTAGGCCGCAGTAAATTTTTTATTTTAAAGTTTCCGTTTTGTTTTGACTAGCCTTATCATTTTTTACCAGGGTTGTAGAAGTGGGTAGGCGCGGATAGGCGCGACCCCCTTGTTAAAATTTGAGGGTAGGCGCGCCTATCTTGTTAAATAAAGTTTCAATGATCAAAAACTATAAAGATTTATTAAAGCAATCAACAGCTGATGACATCTTTATCAAATATGATTTTAATATAAATTGTATATTGTATTTAAAATATATTGTCCAACATCAACGCAATCAGATAGTTCGCACCACCAAATGAAGAAATTCTAAATTGGGAGCGCTGACTTTGAAAGAGTTTTCAGTGATATGAACGCCACGTTCATGAAATTAAGATCAAGACTTCTAATTCACAATGCATCAGATTTGATGTTTCTGGTTCACCAGTAGAACTTTTCAATGTAGATTTGATTCAATTTGATTTAATCATAGATTCGAAGTTATCACTTTGACGCATTCTTAAAAAACTGTTGACCAAAAACAAGCATAATTCGTTGGTTTTCTGCTATCCTACTCTTCAATAGTGACAATTGAAATGCAATAACCAGCCAAATTGCGGGTATTTTCGCCTAACTTAGTAGGTTATTACAATCCAAAAATCAATAACAAAGAGTAGAAAAGCAGAAAACAAACAAATTGTTAAAAAAAACAATTCTGGGATGAATTTAGTGAAACTTTCAATTTTTTTTTGCAAAAACTCATTTTTTTTTTCAAGTGTTTTTATTTGTGCCTCAAAATCAACTGTGAGGAACTTTTGTAACTTTAGAATATCAGCTGGTCTTACAGGTTTTTAAAATGAAAAAAAGTTAATATATATGGAAGCTAACACATTTGCAATGTGATTTAAGTTTTTTTTTTTACATTTTTTTACAAGGTAAACATAAACTAAACTGGCGTCTTTAACTAATTTAAATTGATTTGAAACATTGATTTGAAAATCAGCGCCTACCTTGTTATTTTACTACTTCTACACCCCTGTTTTTTACCCTGTAGTTTAAAAGCTAGCTTATCAATAAGCAAACAATTACATTTTTCCAATTTACAATGCAAACAAATGTATTTACAAATATTAAATAAAAATTCAGAAGTGTTCGCATTTGGAAAAATTTGCTGCGATCATGATTTTTAGGAGAAACTTTGGTCGGTATTAATTTGAATTTAAAAGAAAACTGAATGGAGATTTTTTAATTTAGCTATCTAATAATAATAAATATTATTGTTAAAAACTAGTACATATTTAAATACAAGTAAAAAATTCCGGAATAATCCCATAACAAAAGCACATCCGATTTTTATAAGAAGTTTAAACTTTGGATCACATATTATAAATTGTGGCGAAATGAATAAAATAATTAATATTTATAAATCTTATTCAAATCTTAATCTCAATTTGACCCAATTATACTTTCAGCTGTAGAATAAAAATAGTGGAGTCACACACATTTAACAATTGCATTTTTATTTGAGTATTTCTAGACTCCTTGACTTTTCGTTTTTTTTTTTTGCTATTACAGCAAAAAATCAATACATCTGGCAGAAATATTGAAAAAACGTTAGAGCTAATTTATTTATTTTTTTGCTTTAATGATAAACACAGTTTCAATTTGATATTTAAAAATTTCCATGATTTTATGTGAAAGCTCAAGAGATCAAATGCATATATCATATTCATGTCAACTCTGTTTCCATTCAGGTTGAATTCCCATCAAACCCACAAACCAATTGCATTTCAAAAAGTTAATTAAACCACTTGACACACCGTAATAACCCATAAATCCCACAATGTTGATATTAAATGCGGTTTTCACCGGAATCTAATCAAATGATCAATTTTGAAAAATGAAACACCAAAATATGCAATATAGACTTGAGTTATAGTACAATTGCACAACAAAGCGCATGCAATAAACACTATTTAAAAGTTTCGATTAAATTTTGTTTATTATACAAAATTGAATATTTACTTCTCCGCAAAATTCGGAGAAGTATTGTTTTCTTCCCAGCATTTTCAGGGTTTTTCAATCTTATTTGATTTTTCCTGACTTCCCTGTACACAAATCTCAAAAATATCTCATATTTTTTTTGTCCGTATTGAGTTGAAGAAAATTCCTGTAAAAAAAAATCCGGAAAATATTGAACCCCCGACCCGTGAAATGCGAAAAACTAAGGGCCGTGTGCCTGGTGGTTCGGTGGTTCGGTGGTTCGGTGGGTGTGTTACTGTAAACGATCGATCTGAACTCCCACCGGACCGATTCCAAATTTTTTGATGCCAATCGACTTGGTATCTCTTCCCATCGTGCACCTGATATTTTTGGTGATGGTGACTCCACCGGTTAGGTCACCAGAACCACTTCCGTGACCCAAAGTCGGGTTTTCCATACAAAAAAAAACATTTTTTTTTGAAAAACTAGAGCTGTGTGTTTTTCAGAAAATGTTTGAGATTATGAGTTGAGGCGGGAAATGTATCGATGTTTGGTCCACTACCTACTGGGAGTCATCTGGGGTCATCTGGTGGTACCAGACAACTTTTTTTTGAAAAAGTCTTAGAATCTCATGATTCGTCCAGAAAATTATAAAAATCGAGTTTTTGGAGGATCAACCTGGTACCGCTTACTCTCAGCTCCAGAATTAGAGAACGCCTAGAGATACAACTTCGGTCTCTTCAGGAAAAATGTTTGGATTAATAAGTTCGGTCAAGAATTACATCGATGTTTGGTCCACTACCTACTGGGAGTCATCTGGGGGTCATCTGGTGGTACCAGACAACTTTTTTTTTAAAAGTCTTAGAATCTCATGATTCGACCAGAAAATTTAAAAAAATCAAGTTTTTGGAGGATCAGTCTGGTACCGCTTACTCTCAGCTCCAGAACTCGAGAACGATTAAAGATAGCACTTCGGTCTCTTTAAAAAAAATGTTTGAGATGATGAGTTAAGTCAAAAAGTGCAATAATGTTTGGTCCACTTCCTGCTGGGAGTCATCTGGTGGTAACAGATAACTTTTATTTAAGTCTTAGAATCTTAAGATTAGTCCAGAAAATTCAAAAAATCGAGTTTTTGGAAGATCAGCCTCGTGCCGCTTACTCTCAACTCAAGAACTCGAGAACGACTAGCGATAGCACTTCGGTCTCTTCAGAAAAAATGTTTGAAATTATAAGTTCTGTCAAGAATTGCATCGATGTTTATTCCGATTTTTATAACGACTAGAGATAGCACTTCGAAACAATTTTTAATGAAAACACCATTCCATACTAGCGGAGAAGTCCTGCTCAGCTCGCAAGCTGCACAACTAGTTTCAAGTTCATGTCTTCTTTAATTAAACAAATAAATGTTAATGTGAGTTTAGAAACGTTTTAACAAAAATTGTTGATGTGACATATACCTGTTGAATATAATAATATTTCAAAATCTAAACTTTTTTCAGGTTTTTTATAATACTTCCTTTTTCAATTATATACTGCAAATATTTAACTTTATATTATATAAATGAAACAATGTTTGTCCTTTTTATTAAAAACCTTTTCTTCATGGAGGACTTCCAGAAAACACTGTCTCAAAACCGAAACTTTTTACAAATTGGCATTTTAATTCATTAATTAAATACGTGCCCCCAATTATTTACAAGTAAAAATGCAAGTTGCTATTCAGCTCTGAGCTAAATAATAAAAACATTCTACAGCAAACTTTTCTCGGTATGCTTTTAGCAGTCAGTACTAAACAATTTTGCACAGAAAAGTTGTCTATTCACTAGATGTCAAGAAAATGAAATTTATTATCAAGAAATACTGGTTTGGCTGTGCAAAGTTGAACTGAAAAAGGTAAAGCGCAATTGGTTTTTCTTTTCAGTTTCGCTCAGATTATTTGCCCTGGAATCTAACGAGTAACAGCATCGCTCGCCAACTGACAAACTGACAAAACATACACGCTCGAAAGCAAACTCGCAGGCAAACAAAAGTACATGTAGAAAAGTAATTTTAATTAGTTTTTCTAAACAATTGGTATCAAAAATGTTTTGCAACAGGGCCTGGAAGTATAAAGAAGTTTGCTTGGTTGATGAAATGTATACATGAAAAGTATTATGTAAATAATACAATTCACAGGGACCTACCCTGCTGTTAGCTCACAATTTAATTAAAAATACATTCTTGTTTATACAATAAAACCCATGAAATTTATTGCTCAATTGCACGATCTTAAATAAATGCGAATTAAACGGCTAGAACATTAACTGCAGGTATAAAACTATTAAAGTTTACTCTCTCTCTATATTTAAGTTACTGAAGATCCGAATTTTTCCAACTGCTCAACTCTTCATCTGTTCTTACATTCACTGCAGTGTTATGAGTTTTAATGTGCCTGTAATTTTATATCCACTTGGCAACTGGCAACTCAGTTCACAGTTGCTCATAGTGGTGAGACTGTTGGAAGCCCCAAGACCTTTTTTCAAAGGGTGAAGATAAAAAAAATATTATGAAGAACAAATTGTAATGCTCGAGAAGCTCTTAGAGAACCCAAACAACTCAAAATGTTATTAAAGAAAGATGAAGACATGACGCTATAAAAAAATATGGAAAGCTGAAGAAGGGAAACGACTCAAATTACTAGAGAACAAAAAACGTTTTATATTTATTTTTATCAAAAGTATTTAATTACATCAGAAAAAGGTTTCACCTCACCCTGTGCAAATATAGAATTATTAAACAAATTTAGCAAACTGCTGCAATAGCCCCAACTACCAGAAACCAGACATTCAATCTTGCTGCAGCGCCAATAAGCGAGTCCTCGCCAGCAGTGTCAGCAAAATGGTAATAGCAAAAGTGAATCATGACAATCCCATTTTAAGCCTCCAACATTTTATGTTGCTGTATGTTTTTATGCTTTTGATATTGTTTTGAAAGATTAATGATAACGTAAAAAGTTTACTAGAGCTCCTCCCATAAAATAATTCAAATTTTATTAAAATTTGTCTGAAGATTGATAAAATTACCTCTAGAAAAGTTGTGTTAGTTCTCAAGATTTTTTATTTGATTTTCTACGATCAAATAAAAATCTTAACCATTGGGACCCCACTCAAATTTTTTCATCTAATCCAATATCTACTTGTACAAATTTAAAATTGCAGTTTTGTGCCACACAAACACCGTATCGTGCTCAAATGCTCAATAAAGAAACCGTATAATAAAAGGAATATCAACCTTTTAAATGAAGAAAAAATATTTTAAACGTCCACGAGACGCCGTTCTATGCAGTGCTTGGATTTTATGCATATACAATTTAATGCAACAAGAGTTTTGAATTTTACAGTTTTCACTGAAAGGGTTTATGTAATATTGGAGAAGAAATCTTGTTCTGTTGAGTCCTAATATTCGAATAGTTTCTTATAGTATTTCTCAAGAACTTTTAACTAAAAGCTCTCTAGTATTTCAAACGATATTTCCTCAATTCAACTCCAAAGCCAAGTAGATATTGAATGAAATACTCGAATAGATTGCATTTTTATTCTCACTAGTTTTACGGCATCTATTGCATTACATACACAGCACAACAAGGAAAACTTCAATTCATTATTTTCAATATATGTATGTAAAATTAAAATTTATAGAGGAGCACTTCAATAGACTTCAATGTATAGAAACACACTCTGCAATAATCTAAAATAGATATATTTGAACAAACTCAAATAAACGTGAAATAGAAAATCTATGCATTGAGGTGGAACTGCAAATAAAATTTGGCGCGATAACAATAATGGCTTTGTGAAATTTGGAATAAAATATAAAGCCGGTTCAATATAAAAAATAAATATGAACAAACAAACATCCAACAAAATGTGCTCAATCAATTCTTCAACATAACAATCGAGCAGATTGTTGATCATTTGATTTACTCATTTGGGCTCGTACGTAGTTAGCATTGAATCGAAATACGACGCTAGTGTAAAAGCAGTATATGCATGCATTAATCTGCTAATTAGAATCTTGTGTGAAATTAATGTGGCCGGCAGAAAATCTATTACATTTAATATGAACGATAAAACTGTCGTTAGCTGGCATGAGCTGGCTCCAAGATGATTGATTCATTATTAAATAGATTTGAATGGACGCTCATTGCGCTAGCAAATTGTTCCAATCCTTTGTAACAGCACTGTTTGTGTGGACTTACAGACAGGAGAGTAGTTAAAATTAATGCTTTTCTTGTTTACTTGATTCTCAGATCTCACGTGCTGTGTATAATTTCTTGCTAGTTCTGATAGTTCTGAGATGAGTTAATATTGTGGAATTAAGGAAAAAAGGAAATTTGTGGGATCGTAATTTTTTTTAAGGTAATGTTTTTGAAGAAGATTCAGTGGAAAATAAAAAGAATATATGCTATTTACAATGTTCTATTCATTAAAAAGCAAATGAGCGATTGCAATGATCACAAAATGCAACGTTATAAAATGATTTTAACTCGATTATCATTAACTATGATCTACAAAATCGCCCTTCCCAGTAACAAAATATATTGAACCATCCCATTAACAATTTGAAAATTGTCTCATTAAAACTTCAGTGACAAACTCGGTAGACTTGACAATAAAATTGGATAAGCCGCGTAAATAATGCAAATTTTACACTATCATAAAAGCCAGGAACAGTGTTTCGTTACGTTAACTGTCAAACTCTATCATTAAATATCAATAACTGCATAACAAGCAGCTCAACCAACTTCTAGGCTTTCAGACGAAAAATCGATAAAATTTAACCATTAAAAGCTTTCAACACAAGAATTTGCAAATAAATGCAATAAAGTGTACGGTTGTAAAGTTTAATTCACATTTTAACGATAACATTGCACTTGATGCATGAAATGGAATTACATACAGTAGTTCTGTATTGGTATTATTTATATATGATCCGAAATTCGGAAATAAAACTTGTAAATTGTCGAAATAATTCACAGAAGTTGAAACCGCATTAACACAGAACATCTGAAAAAACTCGGAAACTAAAAAAAGAGGCAACTTTGCATTTTTAAATTTTTGCAACACAAAATTTCGACAAAAAGAATCGATTTTCAAAGAATCGTTTACTGGTTTCAATTTTTTCCTGGTTTGTAAAGTTTTTAGTGTTTTTAAATGTAATTGCACTCGACTCGGTTCATTGATGAAGATTGCTTTAAAATGCATTTAAAGCACTCGCTTGAATCCTTGAAGCTAACCACAAAAACCGCCATTAACGTATACCTTTTTGCCATTTATGCAATTTTGTGTATTGTTTCCCGATTCTTATGAAAAATTGAAAAGGCGAAAAAATAAAAACCTTAAAAATATTAAAAGTATTTTTGCTATGGAAATAACATTCAAAAGTAATTACTTTTGACATGCAAACGAACCGACAGTCTAACAACTAGGTTGAAGACAAAGTTGTTCGACTGTAAACATGATATCAATCCAAGGGTTTGCTAGTTACTATTTTTTTTTGCTTCAATTAGATTTAAAATTAGTTTCTGCCTGTTTTTTTCTTTCCTCTAAACGCGAATTTATCCCTTTTTTTTATCACATTATGATATTGCAAAAAATCACCCCCTATCCAGAAACACAACATATTAAAGATGCATACAAAAAAATAACATAAAAAACACACACTCGGCCAAGTGCATTATAGTTTCAACAATTTCCACAATTTCAACAGAAAACACTGAAAAATACACGCTCACATGGGTTAGGCCAAGGTTTAGTCGCAATCACACTGAGTAATACAATAAAAAAACTAACATGCTGCAAAATCACAGTAATATCAACTAAACAGCGATGTGTCCCAATAGACACTTTTTGTTTCACTTACTTAATAAATTTCTATTATTTGGCAGCTAGTTGAGTACCATAGAGCTGTTTAGCAGATCTAAACAATTCACACAATAGAAACAATCTCATGCAAGTACATTACAATGTTTTGTTCAAGAGTTTCACACATGCTTTGTATATTTTCCGATGTATTTAGAGTATTTACAGCAACTTAAAGTACCGGAATACAATTAACAGATCAAAAACTAGCAAATTAGTTGATGATAGGCGGGCATTTCCAGGAAGCTGAGGTTAAATTCAGAAAACGCTTGTTTCATATTGTAGATTAATGAAGCGATCAACACACATGACACAATGAAGCTTTTTTAGGATCCTTCAAGTTTATCAAACAAAACAAATCTACGGAAAGCTCCCAAAATCCACAATACCTATAAAAATACAGATGATTTATTTGTGGAGGACTTTTGAAAGTAAACTCAGTGGAAAAGTTAGTTTATGGTCTTTGTTCTTTATAGCATTCTTATCTTCCTGAAATCTCTAACTTTAAGAGAACTCGCATAAATTTGTGAAAGCTTTTTAACCACATAACCTCAAAACAGCTTAAATTTTTTACAAAGAATTTTTACAGCATTTAAATTTTTGAAATTACTCCATAAAAATATTATTACTTTCTTCAGTAAATGTTTGAATATTTTTGAAAAATATTAGAAGAAAGCTTTAATAGAGCCTCAGAATTTCTTTAAAATGACTAAATTTAGATACTTTATCAGGGTTTCTCGCGGAGATTTGAAAAAAAAAAGATGAAAAAGATGAATTTGAAAAAAAAAGATGAAAAAAGATGAAAAAGATGGGAAATTTGGAGAAAAGATGGAAAAAGATGAAAATTTCAAAAAAGATGAAAAAAAGATGAAAAAGATGACGTGAGAAACCATGTTTATGATATGCATTTTATTTCACTTAACCTTAAAGCAACCTTCAAGCTTCCTTTTTAAAACACAAACACAAAGTATATTCAAAATTACCTTAATGTGTACCATAACAGAAAAATAAAAGCCATCCCCAGAATTACCCAATAAATCTCCAAAAGAGCTAAAAAACATCAAGCTTATCTGCAAATGTTCCTCCAAAGCTGTAGGAAGTCTTCAAGAAATTTTCACCAAGAACTTAAATTTTTTATAGACTGAAAATCCTTAAAAAAGTATCATAATCTTCAACCTTTTTGGCTAAAGCTCGAAAGGCTAACCCAAATTTCCAGAAAAATAATAATGCGAAAGAAAAAAAAACAAAGTCTTTAAAAGTAGTAAATTCAAAAATTACTGAAGAAAATTATGCTTTAACAGATTAGCCTTCAAATATCCACTAAACTTGGAAAAAAAAACAATAAAAAATTGTGTCACAAAAGCCGCCCATAACTCTCAATGTCACATCAATTCTATTTAAAGCCGCAACAATAAAAACCATCCGACAATTTTCTTTATGGACTGACATTTTCGTCCTTCCTCACATTTTCCGCATGAAATTTCATGTGCCGTGACATTTTTCATCTACTAGCCATATTCTTTTTGTCTTTCAAAAATTGGAAAATAAAATTCATTTGACATTCACTTCGAGACAAAAAAAAAAAAAAGTTCATCCCAAAATTTTCTTTTTTGAAAATTTAAGTTTTTCCTTAATTTTGTATTTTCACCAACTGATTTACAACCGATTTGCATGTGAAAGTGATTTGCAAATAGAACGACCTAAATCACTGATTTGGTGATTTACCGATTTGCACCGATTTTCGAACTGAATATTCATGTAAAAAGAATATGGCTACTGTAAACGCTCTGTAAATGCCTCATAATGTGCCATGTTGTACAATAGTCTAAAACACAGATAAAATAGACACCCCAGCCGCTAGTCAGCACAAAGCGTGTCTCTTGTGTTTATCAGCGTCATTGCCAATTTGGCAAATTGTGATTTGTCACCACTAATTCATGTGATGGCATACAAAAGACTTCATTGACTTAGGGCAACCGTTTAAAATTTCATTCATTTCGGGGGGAATCTGTTCGTAATCACTCGTGGAAGTGTTTTTTTATTTTGCAAACACATTTTTTGCTACTGGACCACTTCAATAATAATTCTAAATTTCTTTTCACAGTGTAAAATGTTGACATTTCTAAACTTTCTAATCGTTTGGAAAACTTTAATTACTTTCATGCCTTAAATTCCAAACTTTCATGGAGTGATGCAAAAAAGTGTTGAACGTCAACAACATCCTTCATTATCATCCGACATTCTCTTGAATTTATGGCGCAAACATTCAACATTTCACGTACGAGCAACTTTTATATGGCTACATAAATCCAACAAAATATGAAAACTGCAATCAATTTTTCCGCTAGAGAACATCATAGAGTACCATTCTAAACAATACGCTCGAAATTTCTTCTGAATGCATGAACTGGAAGTGGTTAGACAGTGCTTGAAAGTTTCCCACTCGAATATTGGAAATTTATTGGAAACACACATTTTCACACTTTGGTGCTTCCGAAAGCGATTAAATATATAACAGGCTGGGGATATTTCAGTCGGTGGAAGCTGTTTTGATAAATGTTTCTTTGAAAATATACCTACAAGTTCCCTATAAGCACTAAACCACCGTCCCACAAACCGTCAGCATAATTGAATTTGAACCAAATCACGTAACTTATGAGCATCATTACGGAATTTAAACCAAAAAACCAATTCCTTGGATCAATAAATCAGACCATAAAAAAGAATTATGTAAAACACAATAAATTGGAAATTATTCACAAATTTAAGATTGAATTTGTAATCCCTTAAACCACGTTTAACAACTAACAAGCAACTCAAGCGAAGCCAGCAACTTGAGTGACTTCAGTGACTTGGGAAACAAAAGCTTTTGAAATGCAAAAGACTGGAAAACATTGAACAAGTAGTTTTTGTGGCTGCTTTATTGAAGCATAAAAAGATCATAAATAATCGGAGAAACTCACGAGTTCACTATCTGATATGGTGATTTCTTTAAATATTAATCGACATGTTGGTACATTTTTAAAAGTGAATTTTATATTTGATGCAGATCAATAAACAATATGTAGAAATCCATTGTCGATTAATCGATTAAAAGCCATCAAATCGCTTACTTTGAAGAAGAAAAAAAATCTTACCTGAAACATATCGGTATCTGGATCTTCCTTGTACTCTACAATGACTGCCTGATTGCGGGAGAGTGTGTACGAGATCGAGTGCTGTGTGGCATCAAGAATGGCTTGTGAAGTCTGGGGGGATTGAACGATGTAGTGCTTGGATCGCTTGACACCGTTGTGGTCTCCGCGTTTGAAAAGCATGAATTTAGAGCGACGTCTACCTCGATCACCTTGTGGCAGCAATCCATTATATCTGAAAAGAGCAAAGCAAAAACGGCATATTAATTTTTGTAAATGCAATTCTGTTACAATTTTGTGCATTTTGCAATATTTGCAGTTTGCCATATTGCAGAGAACGTTTTTTAATTTTTTTTTGGGATTGACTGGAAGTTTTAATTATAACTTTAAATAATAAAGAATAGCAGCTGAATCTTAAATGATATCAACATATTAACCACAACAAAGGAACCATTCTCCTTACATCTAAGATAATTTAAATAAATAGGTCTTGCAGTCAATAAACATTGGTTAGATATTTTTCTAGAAATTCTATAATCTTTTAGTTCAATAATTTCCAACATTTCCTTTCATTGAATTTCTTTTTATATCTTAAGATATTTATAGCCCCAAAGAATTTACTAATCAATATTCTCAATATTTTCAGAACATTTTCTTTATTCGTTTCTGGTTGCGTGAAACTATGAACTATGAAAGCATTTCTTTCATTCCATTCATTTCCAATTTCATAATCATAAAATTTCTGAGTTCAAATTGTGAATTATATTACAAAAACACCAACGCCCTCTGCATTACATTTCTATGCAATGTATTTCAATGTATTTTTGCTGAAAGGGCAACGATTTTACTTCTACTCAATTTCTAAACAGTTTTCAGAAAATTTCCAAGCGATTACTAATAAAATACAACTTTGCCATCCAATAATAAAAACCTTTTTTCCAGCTTAAAGGTTACCGTTGCCTAAGTAAATGAGCATTTAAAGCTCCTAAATGCCAAAGTTCGGCCTTTGCTAATTTATCTTCCACGCAAATACACAAATTCATCAAACTAATGAATAGTTCATGAGTTGTAGACAATTAAGCACAGTAGAAGAGAAGAAGAGAGACCTATGACGATTTTGCCAATTTAGTTCAATGAATTTTTAAGCAATGCAACTATTTTCTTCGATGAATACTAAACTATGCAAGATTCCTCCAACAGAACAAACAATTTTATAATAACTGATAATTTGATAATAACACGAACATGCATCATTTAAAAACCATTTATTTTTTATTCATAAAGCCAGCAGGCCGGCAAGCCAGCAGCATTTCTTTTTTTTTCTTTTTCTTGAACTTCTTTCTTATTTTAGTAGAGCATTCCAACTATTTTTATGGCATTTTACATAATTTTCACACAAAGCTCGCCCAAAAAATTACTAAAAATCATAATTTGAAAGTGAAATTATTGCGCACTTTTGAGCTGCTCTTTTCCATGAAAAGTGAAATTCATTCTTCAATTATAAACATTTATAACATTGTTTTTGGAATAATTTACGAATGTTTAATAGTCTAAGAGGTAATAAGAGATGGTTGATTATATAGTTTAGTGCTTTTTCTCTGCGGGTAATTTATTCACTAGATTACACTTAGCTAGTTGGAAGACAGCAGAAGATGCCGAAAAAAAAGTTGAGATAAGATAAGAAAATTATTTAATAGTTTTTCGTATTTTTTGGTTGCCATAGTGACAAAAAGTCGTACGTTTTATATTCGTCGGCAATTAATCCGGCAACTCAAAGATCAAGCAACTACAAATTAAACTAAATTATTCTTTATGATAATTATTATTCACTGTGGGAATTATTAATTTCGGTTTTTAGTTAGAGCTTGTTACATTTCGTTATGTTTTGTTACATTTTATCTACTGTGTTAATATAACTGATTACTGGAGAATGTAATGGGAATCTGAATAGAATATGCAAGATTTTATTTTTTTTGATATATTGAAAATTATTATAAATTTATGGAAAATCATTTGAACTGCTTGATCCATCTGAAATAGGATCTAACGAAAGAACAATCATTTAACACGAATATGCATCAATGTTTCATTTGGACCTCTTTCCTATCAAATTACATTGTAAGAAATAAAAACATTGTTGCTGCCAAGAAATTTAAATGCGTCGAATAATGTTCAGCACAGTTCACAACACATAAACTCGAAGAAAAAGTAATTAGCTTCACTGTCATTAATTACCATATTACTCGTTATTACTTGATATTTATATATCTGTAAACACAACTAATCTAAATAAGTGTCACTTGATAAAAGGTACTGTAATGCTGATTATTTTTCTAAAGAAATACTGTTAGCTGTGAACTTGTAAATGCAAATGCTTTGTTATGCTGTTGTTTTTGATATTCAAAGTGATATTTTATGTTTTTGTTGGTTCTGCTGGATTATTTTCACCGTTTTCGCTATTTCAAAATTTATCCATGTTTAAGTCTTTTCTATATTTCACTTGATATTCTCAGTGGTTCTACTAGTTGTATTATTTTTAGAACACTATCCATAGCTATTCTATAATTCCATTTGATGTGAAACTGAAACGAATCAGATACAATCTGCCATTCTACCTGACGCCTTCATAATTTGTCATAATTTCACGATTATTTTCACGATTATCTTGCATAATATAATGAGCATAATGTTTCAGTCTTTACATAATTTATATGAAATTCATTATTTATGGTGCAGTGAGCACCATGATGAGCTGTGGTAATCTTTTTCAGGAAATGTTGACACAAAGATTTGATGTATAAAGATAAGTACTATTGAATAATGAATATTTGATCAAGTTATAAGTTATATATGTATGGTAAGATTCTCAAAAATAATTATAAGCCAAATACAATTTTTACTTCTATGGCTGCTGAATGCATCCCTAAAGCTCGTGATTTCTACTTTGTTTTGAGCATTGATGAAGGAAATTAGAATTTAAAAATATGAAAATATGAATATGAATGAAAATATGAATGGAAATAATTTGGGAATGATAAATGGAATTTTTAAATTTTTTGTCAGTCACAAAGGCTTTAGAACTTCAGTTAAATAATTAAAATTACAGAACCTTGAAGGTAATCTCCAAAAAGTCTTCAAAATTGACAAATTCTTTGAAAAACATCTTCAATCAAAATTACAATGCCGTTCCAAAAACTTCACAAAAAGGGCAAAAACCTGCAATAACACATTAATTTAAAAAACAAGAAGAATCGCTCAAACTCCACCAGCATTTTTATCAATGCGTGTGATGTATGATTTAATAAAAATATACAATCATAATCAAGCAGCAAAAACCAAAATTTAATCAACGTGCATCAGAGATATATAAAATTTCTTAAAATAAAAATAATATAATGAATATGCGAGAACAAGTGTGTTTTTGGTTTTTCTTTTATTTTATATTTTTCATCCACAGCACAAAAATATAATCTATACAGAATCAAAAGAGGTCTTTGTATAATATTAGCAGTTTTTCTGAAAAGTACAACGATTATTGTGTGATGTCCGACTGTACAGTAAGCGTCTGAGAATCGACCAAGATCCTCAAAAAACAAACTCTGTAGGCAATGCAATGCTCGCCCAACTAATTTTATTAGATTTTTATTGAATCCAGCATGGATAAGCTTCAGTTCTTTTTCTGATTCTTCCAGTTTCTTGAGAATATTATTTCAATTTTTATTCAACGTTACTGTTTAATATAACAATATCTACTTTGTACCGTGATCATAAAGCAGCACATAAAGCAGCCAGCACAGATAGAGATCTGGAGATCTGGAGAAAACTGAAATGACTATATAGTAATCATCTAGAGATTTTTTAATGCGTTTATTCCAATGCTTTTATTCAATGTTGGAAGTTGCTTTTGTTTTCAAACGTATACTGTCGTCAAGAAACTAGTTTATGTTATGTTATGTCAGATTGATCAATCAAGATGTGAAAAATTAAGTTTTTTGTCATAATTGCATTTTTATTGATTTATCAAAAGTTTTAATTTTTTCCTTAGAAAAATATTTTTAAATGTGTCTATAATATAAAAGATGAACTTACAAACTCAACGGTTTTTTAAGGAACAATATATTGAACTTCTCAAAAATCAGAGATTAAGGTTTTTTCAAATTAATGGATATTATGTTCTTTTCTGGAAGATAAATACTAAATGATCCCAGATAAGCATGATAAACAAGACGATGTCATTAGAGAAAAGCGGTTCAAATAAATTATTAAAATTTATTTTAAAACATTTCATTTAATTATTCTATTTAAAGAATATTGATCAAACATTTTTAAACATTTAAAGCTTTAAAGATCTTTAAACTTTATAAGTCAAAAGATATTTTCGATTTCATTGGCAAGATAGCAAACAAGTGAAAGGAAAATGCTGCAAACAGAATCATTTCCCTCAATTTAATTGTCAAACTTTTTCCCTGCAACACCGAAAACAACATAAAATTTAATTAATTTAACATAATTACAGAACGGAAAGGAACAAGCTCAACTTTAAAGACTTGCCTAATTTATTTTAATTCGTTCAATTTGTTAAATTTTCATTTAGTTCGTTTTTAGACAAATTACAGAAATATACAGACGTACAATGAACAATAATTGAGTAACCCAACCTAAATTGTTGGCAGTTACTCAAGTTACTCGCAGTTCATTATTTTTCCATATCTAACTTATTTCATTTAAAGTTCAAGTCAGATTGGAAGCGATATTTGCCGCTAACAGCTGAAGTGCTTATTTGCGGGCTTATTGGCTTATTGACGAGGCAAAACATTTGATCGTGCAGCATTATGAAAAAATTAAGCAAAAGCATATACCATTATACTGAAATAACGATTCCAGTGATGTAATTTTTCACTTAAATTGTTGATTGAAGCTGGGACTTATAATGAATCATTTAATCTGAATATGCATTGTGTTACAAGCAAATGTTCTACAATACACATAGTAATCTCAGGTCCACGAAATACATTAAATTACCTAAAAGTATTCAAAAGCAACTTGACATTAAACAAAAATCGGACCCACCCCTATTTTAATGCAAAGTTTCTTGCATTTAAATAAAAAAAGTAATCCAAATCAACTTTTTTTTTTAGTTTCTACAATATTTATAGTTTTTACAGTTTTTGGTTTTCACTTGATTTTCAAATTTCACAGAATTTTGTTGCATTTTAAAGCTAAATTACCAAGAATTACACAATCTCTACATTTAGCTCTCGATTATTCGCGAATAATTTGTGATTTTGTTAAATTTATTTTTTTGTTGTGCAAACAGCAGAGTAATGAGATTTTTGAACCAAAATATTTTTTTTTGCATCAAAAACATTAAAACTGTCTTAATGATGCATTGTTAATTGTGTGCGACAAAGCTAGTTGTTTATAGAGAATATTCATTAGATGTTGATGGGTTTTTACTTTTTACATAAACTGTGTCCACAATTAAAAGTTGATGACATTTTTATGGTCGTAATTAAGTTTTCAGATAAATTAGGATTTTGCTAAATGCTTTTTTTTCAAGCTTTTGTTATGTCTCATAAGAATTCTATAAATTAAGTTTAAATTAACCTAAAATTTTTAAGACAAGTAAAAAAGTATTTCTATGCAAACCTTTCAAACTCAATAATTTCTTTACAAAGATTTTTTTGAGTTTTTGTCCAAAGTTTTTATTGTACCCAGTAATTTAAGATTTTTAGCTTAATTGAATTTTTCAAGATGTGTAATTTGGTTGTTTTATGGAAAAAACTTAGGAAAAGTAGTCAGAAGACTTTTGCTTTAAGTACGGGTATATTAACCATTAATAAATATATACATATATGTAGCAAGTTTGTTCCACTCACAAAATAATATTTATTAGCACTCGGATTCAATATTTAATTTTAAATATCCGGAAAGTAATCAGAGAAAAGGGCCAAATTAAATAAAAAACATAAAAAACAAAAGCAAACCAACCGTATCAAATTCTATTTGATCCAATTTGATCCGAATTCAATCCGAAAATAATCAAGTTTTAATAAAAATAAGAAATTGTGTAAAAAATGCCAAAGAAAGACAAACAAAGACCCTTTAATTTCGTTGAGTGTAAACTCATTATTGCGGTGAACAAAAGAATTAAGGAAAAACTTTGAGTATATTGTTTATTTTTTGCACAAGCGACTTTAGTAAAAACTGTGACTTTCTATTGAATTAGCTTAAAGTTATAAAAAACTTATTTTTTTTAACAATATTTTCACAAAAAGCTGCTTTAAACTAATCTTTTTTGAGCTAGGTTTTAAAATAGTTTTCAAATATTTTCTTGTTTCATTTTATCGAGTTTCTGTCAATTTATCGCAGATTTATCGAATATTGATCGAAGTCGTTCAATTTTATGTTTTTAAAAGATTTTCGGATTTCTATTTTTTTTAAAGATATTCCAAACAAATTTGGTTTTTATTGTTTCATTTATTTTACGCTAGAATTGGCAAAAAATATCAAAATATAAAATCATAAAGCGATAAAAACAATTACATAATTCTCAAGAGATAAACTTTAGAATGTTTTACCAATAAGATGGTTTTCTTATTCGTTGGATTAGTGCTCGTTGCTATTATATTAATGAATTTTAAAAGAAATTTGAAGTTTTTTTTAAATGTTAATTTTATATTAATTTTATATAATAGAGCTTACAAATCCACTTCATAGCCTTCGCTGGCTTTTGGTACTCAAAATAGCAGTTTTGCCATTTGATGCAAGATTTTAGTCGTATTCCCTTCTAGCCTCAACTCACGTTGCTCCACAACATTTAAAAACATTTACAAGCATGCAAAGCATTCACAACCAAAGCCATTCAAAGGCAACACCATCCAACAACACAGCATTTAAAGCTTTTATAACATTTATAAAGCTACATGGCTTTACTCATTTTATGAATTAAACAAAAATGTTTGTAATAAAAATAATAAAAATTAGAAAAAAACGTATAAATGAACGTGTTTATTTTCCGATTTTTTTTTATTCTCCACATTCTCTGAGCCTGACTCGGCTGACTTGACTTGGCTTGTGGTTGCGAGGCATTACTTTTCCATTATATTTATTCCTATTATTCCTCTGTTGCGACTTGGTCGTCGAGTTCAGACGAAGAGAATTGGAGAATAAATATAAAATAACAAAATAATAACAAAACAACGGCGAGAAGCAATATCTCCAACAAATCAACCATTAATTCTTCGAGTTGTTTCATTATGACCTTTTCGTGTTGTATAATTTTTATTTTATTATTATATAAACAGTTTTTAGATTCTTTCTTTGGTTTGTTCGGTGTTTTCTAGCTTTTATTACTTTTATAGTATTTCCACTATTTATTACAAAGCAGAGGTTTGCTAACGATTTTTAGGCTTTTTGAACATTTTTACTCTCGAAATAATTCAAAAAATTTTTAAAAATTGTAAATTTCGAATAAAAATTCAAAACAAAATCAAAGCGAAGCTTAAAAAATTTATGTTCTGCTTTTGTGCTAATAAATAAGAATTAAATTATCAAAGAACTTGTGAAATTGAAGAATGATAGAAATACAGTCTAATGAAAAGATTTCTTTCATCATTTCTCATTTCAATTCATTAAAAGTTCAAATTATATTCTAAATTGCTTCGGGTAGGCTTTTTATTGTATTTCTGCCGAAAACCAATTAATGTTACTTTGTGGAGCTTTGTAGTAATATTTTTCGTAGAAGTTCTTACAATCAAAAGTTTCATCAGTAAAATAAATTACAAATTTGATAATGAACAACTTATTAAACGGAATTTATAAGGTTTTGTATTTTTATTTAATATTTAGTATCCCGATTAACACGGCCACGATTCTATGCAAACTATTTTGTATGGAAACGTTGAGAACGGTATGCATATATCAGTGCTTTTCGTCGATGTAAATGTCCCATTTCTCTCACTTCATAAAACAAAATAATAAAAATTTGGTGTTGCTCGTTTGATAGATTTGCGCCTTTATCATAAATTCTTTGTGCATATGGCAAGAATTTTGAGTTGCGTTCCTCAGGTTTTTGGACTTTTTTTTGTTTCCAAGTTGGTAAAGCTGGATCCAAGTTTGCCGCCCTGAAATCCGTTAAACGGTTTTAGACTTTTAGGGAATCAACGTGCTTTAGAAGTGAGTCTTGGTTCCAGAAAGTAATTCTAAATTATCTGCTATAAATAATAAAATTAATGAAGTACTGCAGTAAAAATTTTAAATCATTATATAACTTAAAAAATGGAAATCCCAAGTCTCTCTTTAAAACGTTACACATTTAAACTTTTGATATCATGTTGGTACTTTTGCTTCTTATTTTATTATTTGGTAAATGGAGAGAACTTTGCAGAGAATCGTGAAGTTTATAAGATTATTAGCAGCATATATCAACGAATCTCAACAATAATTTTTAATTTTCCTCGTGATTGCTGATGAGAAAACGGAATAAAAATAAAATCTGGTTAATCGGGATGTTAGAGATCACCTCAGTTTATATAAACTAAATCAAGTCGATTCAACTTTCCCCATAAAGGACTTTACAAACAAATCGCAGCTTAAGGTAGCATAATCCATCAAAAAAATAAAACATCTCAAGAACTTACCCTAAAATCACTAGCTCGCCGTATTTGGCTTTTGGTTTATCACTGTGAGCATCTGCATCAGTTTCACCTAAAATCGGTGACTCTGTACCGTCCGTCCTGCAAATAAAAAAAATATTTTCAATAAGTTTTTTTGTTACTCTTTAATTCAGTTAAATTAGTGGACTAGTTGCAATTGTTCCGAAACCAATAGTTTTTCAACTTTATAATTCATTTAATTGAATCAATTAGGTTTTTTTTTCGATTTTTTCCATTTCTTCAAATTATTATAAATTGACTGAAATAGGTTTTCACGGCTTCGTTGCTTAATAAATACATAAGTGCTAACCATGTAACGACATTCAAAAGTGTGTTGCGGTTGCATATTATGTGACTTTAACCTAATAAAAGTTTGTTGCTGTGCCTACTACACAAGTATACTATCAAGTAAGAGGAGAATTAAAGAAATAAACGTTTTTTTGGTTAACTGCAGTTCGTTAAATATTTCCATAAGAAATAAAAACTTTAAATTCATCCTCTAAAATACATTTTTCTTGACCAAAAACAATTAAATATTTGGCTGCACGTGATTGCCAGACGTCTAACAACATAAAAACTCCCAAAAATTTCTAAAAAGCCCCAGGCGATCATCCCAATCATCTTCAATGCATTCCGCTTTACAGCAACAATCAGCCAACAAGCAGCAACAAGCATGAGAACCAGCCACCAAAAATCTGAATTATAACACATAGCACATAGCAGAAAACATTAATATAACATTTAATAATAATAATCTCTTCAAAATTTTGTTTATTATTTCGACACACAATCTCACAGAGCAATTAAATTGTTAAAGCAATCTTGCAAGAAGACTGGAAAGAAAAATACTTGAAATTGTTGAAATGAAAGAGAAAAGTGAACATCAACAGCCTGTTATTCAGTTATTCCGAGTAATATTCAATTATTGCTCTTAATCGATACAAAATATATAAATATTAACATCCGGAGGAGCGCAGACAAGTGCTGTTCAGTGTCTTTGCTGCTTTGTTGCACTTGAGGCCACAAAATCAACTGTGTGAGACGCTTGACTTTTGAATTCTTATACAAAAGACGTAATCTTCTATCGTTCATATTTCCTTTCAATTAATTGTTTTTAATTATTGTATGTTTATAAATGCTATGAGATGATATAAACGTCTCCAATTGCCTCAAATGCATTTCAGTTCATATTTTCAAGTTTCTAATTAATAAGCACTCCCGATTAACCAGATTTTATTTTTATTCCGTTTTCTCATCAGCAATCACGAGGAAAATTGTTGAGATTCGTTGATATATGCTGCTAATAATCTTATAAACTTCACGATTCTCTGCAAAGTTCTCTCCATTTACCAAATAATAAAATAAAAAGCAAAAGTACCAACATGATATCAAAAGTTTAAATGTGTAACGTTTTAAAGAGAGACTCGGGATTTCCATTTTTTAAGTTATATAATGATTTTAAATTTTTACTGCAGTACTTCATTAATCTTATCATTCATTAGCAGTTAATTTAGAATTACTTTCTGGAACCAAGAGACACTTCTAAAGCACGTTGATTCCCTAAAAGTTTTAAACCGTTTAACGGATTTCATTGCGGCAAATTTGGATCCAGCTTTACCAACTTGGAAACAAAAAAAAGTCCAAAAACCTGAGGAACGAAACTCAAAAGTCTTGCCATATGCACAAAGAATTTATGATAAAGGCGCAAATCTATCAAACGAGCAACACCAATTTTTTATTATTTTGTTTTATGAAGTGAGAGAAAAGGGACATTTACATTGACGAAAAGCACTGATATCTGCATACCGTTCTCAACGTTTCCATACAAAATAGTTTGCTTATAATCGTGGCCGTGTTAATCGGGCTCAGAGAAGTTTAAAGTATTACATTATAAACATTTAAAAAAATTTTAACATAATTTTAATATTTAAACAATATTATTTGATTAATTACAATCTGAGATTTTCTTCAGTGCTGACACATCTGATGCGCAACATAATGCATCAACAATCAACAGTTTATGCTTGTGCATTATTAAAAGCACACAGATCTTTTGTGTACACTACAAGGCATTCATACTCTGTCTGTGTTTACATAATCGTTCATTTCAATCATTTCACTCAAATGAAAAATCCAATTATATTATTTATAACTATAATTTGTGGACTACAAATATTTATTTTGGATTTCAAAAGTGCACTCAAAGTTCAACACAGACACTTTATAAAAGCGGCATTTTCAGGTATAGTTCTAGAGCTTAATTGATCCAAACGAGCGATTAATCAGAAATTAATAGTTTTATTTCAGTTTCACTTTTAATATTTGTAGGTTAATTGTGGTTATGTGAGGTTAATTGAAGGTTTTTTCAATACATTTGAAATTGTAAAACTATCTCAAGACTAATTCACAGCCCGAATAATAATTTATACCTGCAAAACCAGCGCATTTTAATAATTCGCACAATTGTAATTTCTATTTGCACTTTTCTCCGAGCACGCTCACACCAGTACTCGTTAATTTGTTTTGCACTTCATGGATGTTATGGCCATTGGATGAATAAGAGCTCTAAACTCAAATAAACTCGAAGGTTCATTCCTCTCCACAAAATACTGCACAAACACTCGCACAGCAACAAAGCAAGGCACAACTTCTGCTTCTTTTGCATTCAATTAAATGATCACGATGTCTGATTAAATGATTCCAACTATTTACCATGTTATTATTTAAATTGAGCGACACTGATAACAATCGTCAACATCATCTGTCATCAAATGCGGGCAAAATGAGTAGAATTATGGTTCGCAACGATTTGGAAGTGTTTGCCCATCAATTAAAGAGCTTGAGAACTTTTTATTTTTCAATTTTACGGGTACTCCTATATAATTTTGTTACAAACAAATAAAATGTAGACAAGAAATATATAAACAAAATAAACAGTAGATAAATAATTGTTCGGTTCATTCTTTGCTGATTTAAATTCTTTTCAGTGGGTTTGCATCCATCAAAGGCCATTTACATTTACAAAGTGCTACATTTAACTTAATTTACTCAATTTTCTTGTTATTCTACAGTTTTATTTTTTAGATTATTTACAAAATCAATGCACTTACTCAACTGTGAGCAGAGCAACTTTTTGAACTTGAAGGAAGTTGCAGTATTATAAAAATGCCATCAATGGATGTGTGTTGGTGGTGATTTGCTTGAGTTTCAATCATAATGTGTTTATCGCACAAAGCAATGGATTTATTGTTGCGGCGTTTTTGGTGATAAGTCCCTGTGATGTTTTGAGTTGTGAAATATAAAATATTCATAGTAAATTCATTAATTTCATCGATTCGAATATTTTATAATTCAATAACTTTAAGACTTTAGAAAAATCAAGAAATGAATGTTAACCAACTCTAAAACATTACAGCTTTAAAATACTAGACCAACTCTATTATCTACACTAACAATAGGTTTTTGCTCGCACTATTCCTCGGAACAATTCACGATTTAATTTGATAATTTGAGAGATTATTAAAGATGTTGTTTTATTGGTTTTCGTTAGTTTTCAAGGTCGTTTGCACAAACCGCAGCTCTAACTCAAAACGTTTTCCCTTTCTCGCGTTGCTTCTCATCATAAATTTAAACATGTAGCGAGCATGCTCGTATAATTTATAAAAGTTTAGAGTAAATGTTAAAACTTTTGGTAAATTTTGGATGTAGCAACAATCTACACAAAAGCTAAACCAAGAAGCAGCGCCACATTCCTCAAGGCATTATCAAAAATTCAAAACGTTGCAGCATCACCCAATTTTCTAATTCTTCATTAATATTTATGTAGGCAAAGTTTTTGAGCACAAAGAACCAACACAAAGCAACAAAGTATAAAAATAGAAAAATGTAAGACGCAACAAAAACCCTCAGATTAAAACTTCTGCATTAATTGAAATAATTGAAATAATTGAAACACAAAGCAAACCCTTACTTTATTTAACTTTATGGGATTATTTGCGTGTTAGAATTATATTTCAGCGATGGAATCTCGCACATTTTTCAATTATTTTTGTTTTTTCGGTAATGTTAGTATTTTGGGTGGAATTCACTTCAAGACGGTGGCCCATTTTTGCTATTGCGCCTATAACCAACGTATTCTACGTCGCAATTAGTTATACAAAACATGTACAACCGAGTTCTTCGTAAGACTTCCGTGCTATTGTCATGCAACTGTGTTAAACGAGCAAAAAATTTAAATTTTATGGAGTTTTTATAATTTTATAATTATTTTGAAATTCAACAATTTCATAATTTAAAATTATTTAAAAACAATTAAAAATTATAAAATTTGGTTCAGGCATGAACTTAACACCAAAAAACTTATAATAACCAACAAACCAAAAATTCTGTGATCAACTCACTAAAGCCGCAGCGAAGAACAGCAAAAAACTGATTAAACACCCAAACCAACCGAAAAATTCTCAAAAACCATAAAGAGATCCCGTAAAAAACTGTTAAAAATGTAAATTGATGTTGAAACACGTAAGAATGTTTGAAATAATTAAAATGTGGATTAGAGTGCTACCAAAATATATTAAAAAGAGGAATTAATGACATAATTAATGCAGTAATTACGGCATTATGGAATTAAAGCAATGTGGCTTGTTTTCTTGTTTTGCGTTCATATTTTTAGAGTCAAAAGTTGGGTCGGCAGATTATTGACTCATAAAATAAATATAGAAGAAAGTTTAAGTACTGCTTAATTTGTTTTTAGCGAAATTTCTTAAGCTAAATTTAGTTAAAATTTATTATTTGCTTTTGATTGTTGATTTGGAGGCATTGATGAGCTGTTTGCAAACAGCTTTTTCCTTCACATTCTAAATTTTAGTAATTTTAGAAATTAGCAGGTTTATAGTTCAAGTCAATTCAAGTTAGGAAAATATTGAAAGCATTGTTCTTCATTGGTTTTGTCCTTCATGTTTCCGAACTATTTTATGTAACTGACGTCATAGTACATGAAAACTATACCTTAGATATTCTCTATGAAAAACCGCAAAACATGACCAATATCTGAACAATAAGCAAGCAATATTCACACAATTCACAATTCACATCAAACAATTATTTTGCATTATTCCTGCATTATTCATAAGTCAATGAAAACAAACAAACAAATCAATTACAAGTTTAATTGTTTCACGTCAATTATGATTGTGAATAAGATTTGCATGGTTTTGAGGGTGCTTATGCCATTACAAGCATTATTTGCTATTATAATAGCTTGCGGTCATGGAGCTTGCGGTGCTGCAGTTATTCATAGCAGAAAAGCTCGTTGCTCTATGAATTAAAAACAGCTCAATGCTTTTGAAGCATCTAAATAAATTGACAAAATTATAATCAATTATCTGACAAAGTAAGAAGAATGCAAATTTGCATAATTAAACTTTTATTAAAACTGAGAAACACTTAAAACACTTGCAGGTGCGGTTATTGGTTAATTTCAGTAATTTTAGTAATCTTGGCGCAAGTTGAGGCATAACTTCAAGTTTCGCGATAACTTTTAATCTTAGTTGAAGTTTTGAGCAATTCAACAATAAACATTAAAATAACATCGATTAAAGTATTATTAAAATAATTATAGAATCATGCAATATTGTTTTCTTTTATTTATAGGCGAGGCTATGACAAATCTTAAGGTAAATCTCTACCAACATTCACTTTCTTTGATTTTCAGTTTTGGTTGCTATCAATTTGTTGTAGCCTCAGTTTAAGCAAGATTTTAATTCATTTAATGCATTACAATTTTTACTTCGGCAACAAAAAGTTGTGAAGTCTTGATTTCATCCAAACTTTTTTTTTTTTTTTTTTCTTATTTTTGCCTAAAACAAAAAAAATTTTGGTCTAGAACCCGAAATTTTGGGTCCTTGCGAAATGTCTGTCCGTGGTTTTGACTTCTGAACTTCTGTATTCGTAATCTTTGAACCTATCCGACCGATTAGTCTCAAAATTTCAGAATAAGCTTTTTTTAACCATAAGACGGTCGCGTTTGCTGATTCAAGAAAATCCTACAGCGCCATCTAGTACCTGTAGTACAAAATACCATTTTACCATACAAAATTTTTTTTTTCCTGAGATTATATTGAAACATCCGAATATGCAAAAACCTTGTATTTGGCCCAAAATGATCGATTCCAGAAGATTTTATGGAAATATTGTACCATGACCAAGTTGTCATGCTTATTCAAATTTTTGAAAAAAAACTTAAGTTAACGTAATTTCAGAACTCATCGGACCGATCGATCTAAAATTTTCAAAATAAACTTTTTTAAACCATAAGCAGCGACGTACGAAGAGTTTTTGATAATAATACAGCGCCATCTAGTACCTGTAGTGCAAACTACCATTTTGCCATACAAAATTATTTTTTTTTTTCCTGAGATTATATTGAAACATCCGAATATGCAAAAACCTTGTATTTGGCCCAAAATGATCGATTCCAGAAGATTTTATGGAAATATTGTACCATGACCAAGTTGTCATGCTTACAAAAATTTTGGACGAAAAACTGCTGTGTACGTAATCTCAGAACCCATCCGACCGATTGATCTAAAATTTTCAAAATAAGCTTTTTTAAACCATAAGCAGCGACGTACGAAGAGTTTTTGATAATAATACAGCGCCATCTAGTACCTGTAGTGCAAACTACCATTTTGCCATACAAAATTTTTTTTTTCCTGAGAATATTTTAAAACATTTGAATATGCAAAAACCTTGTATTTGGCCCAAAATGATCGATTCCAGAAGATTTTATGGAAATATTGTACCATGACCATGTTGTCATGCTTACAAAAATTTTGGAAAAAAAACTTCTGTTGACGTAATCTCAGAACCCATCGGACCGATTGATCTAAAATTTTCAAAATAAGCTTTTTTAAACCATAAGCAGCGACGTACGAAGAGTTTTTGAAAATAATACAGCACCATCTAGTACCTGTAGTGCAAAAATTTATATTTTATATATCTTGTGTTTTTTCAAAGAATCTAAAAAACTGTTGGAAAAAATAAATATATTTTTTTTGAGTTTTATATGAAAACAAGTTTTACGTGTTTTTCGTTAAGAAACTACCAACTCAAGTCGATCAGAAAGTGGTAAGATTGAATTCAACAGAATTATCAGCAATAATGCACAATATTCCCGCTCGGCGCTCTGATCGAAAATTTATGTTTTGGTTACATATTTTTGAATTTCCTAGAATTTTATTGCTTCATTCAAATGAATTATTCTAATGAAGCATAGGTATTATGTTGCCGAAGTGCCTGCTAAAGCTTCAGCTTTTCCGATTTTTTTTGCTACTTTTCTAACGAATATTAACAATTAAACAGTTCACTACCAACCAATGAAACGTTCTGCATGGCAAACTGCAAACTGTAAATAGTGCAAGTATATTTTTTTGTTTGTGAAACTGCATGGCAACACAAAAATTACTGCAAAAATTATTTCAAAGTCGCGCTCGGTCATATTTATAATTACTGCGAAATAGCAACATCGCGAAATTTACAAACAGCTGGGACAGGTGATGCCATGCGGTCTTCTGTATAACGTTGGATATTCAATTTTCTGGGAAATATTTGCCAGAACAACAGTTTGTAGCATGTGTTTCTTTATTACTTAGAAGTTTTGCTGAATTTAATTATAAGGTTGAGCGAGATTCAAGAAATGGGTGGAAAAGGTAAAAAAGGTCAGTAATGTTGAAGAATCTTAAGAAAAGCTTGATATAATTCAATCAGCTTATTCAGTTTCAAGTGTTTTATTATTCTTTTAGTTGTTTTTGGAAGTTTTGAGAAGGTTTAGAAGATGTTTCAAAGAATTTCGATGAATATCCGTATTTTTCAATTAAAACTGAAGAGCCCACACGAAATCTTTAAATCCACACCTATTGCTGTTGATGAAAGCCAGATGTGACTAAACTTTTCTTGAATAATAATTTGATGCTAAAATCTGAAGTTTTTTAAAAAGACATCTTTAATAAAAATCAAAGTTTCGTCAACACTTTGAATAAAAACATAAAGTTTGGTCAAAATCTGATTCAGTAATTTGGACATTTTCCATTACCGTTTGCTTAATCATATATTCAATTAACAGATGGATTGCCAACCAACGCATCATCATTAACGTAAACAAAATATTTTCAATATTTTCGAACATTTCCAATATTTTTCCAACGTTAATTGCTTTTAATTGATTTCACTTATATTTTGTACATATAATAATAATAATAATAATCCACCTCATTTCATTCATACTGCTTATTTCGATAATTTGCTCATTTCTGGTGATTTGATCAATTTCGGAAATTGAAAAATTTGTTTTTTATTCCACTTAATCATTTTGTTTGCCTCATTCCATCAAATTAAAGCAACATATCGAGTTGTATGTGGTTTTGGTGAAGTTTTTAAGAGGGATAACTTATTGCTTATTTTAAAGATTTTTTTTTCGATACCTTAAAAATTTTTAGTTTTGAATTAATCTAAATTTTTTCTTTAAGATATTTTCAACATTCCTAGAATTTCCATTGTCCACCCAATTTACGAAAGCACTTTCAAGGTTGAGTAGTTAATTACTTAATTTTATAAAGCTTTAAAATGATTCCTAATGAAAATGTGCAATCAATTGAAATCAGTTAATATAAAACAATTAATCTAAATCTTTCCAAAGTATCGACTTTATTCAAAAACCTAAAACACTAGTCCTTCAAAGAAATATCAACCCGAATTATCGTAGCACAACCACAAAACACCAATAAATGATCCCTCAGCAACAAAGGTCAGATATCCCATAACAATACATATCAATTTGACCCAAATCCGAGTTATCTGACCTTCATCAACGAAACCAGCCTATCTCAAACTTGAACCAGTTAAACTAAACGTCCAGTGAAGCTAACACCAACTATTGATAGTACGTAATAGCAAGCTAATCTGCTTCGGAAATGGAATATCGAAAATCGTGCAGCGTACAACATTTTTGCGGTTTTATTCGAAAAATATTCCGAAACATTATATTACGAGATTTCTCCCACAGAATTGATAAGGCAGGCAAGTAAGTTCTTATCAACATCAATTTGTGGCATTTATTGCGCAACCAGCAATTTTTAAAATTGTTGGAATATCTGTGAATAATGGAGGGATTTGGGTCAGAGTTTTATTTGTCCATATTTCAAGGGAAATTTCAGAATTTTTTGAATTAAATACATTGTAGAGAATTTGAAACTTTTGCAACAATAAACAGTCGACTACCCCAATTTATGGAGTTCAGAAGTTTAAGAAGTTGAAAGGGAATTTTTAAAAGTTTTTTATTTTTATTATCTAAATGTCTTGTCTGCGTCTGTTTCTTTAACAAATTGTTGAATTGTTTTCCAACAAATCAAAAACTTTCTCGTGATGTTGTTGAAGAAAGTTTGATTGAAGCGCTTATTCACTTATTTACCCAGTGACTTGAAGTGAGATTGGCAAAAATCATCAAGTTTGGAATATTTGGAAACGGTTTTCACCAGGATTCAGCTCCAATTTGGCTCCAACTAGCTCCACAAATTTTATCCTGGCTCCAAATCGGAAAATTCCGGAAAAGCCAATAAACCATGTCAAGCTAGCTTCAACTAGAAGCTAGATGGGCAAGTGATTACACCTATTTAGAATAATATTTTATTTAGGATGTTTGCATCATGATTCAGCTCCAATTTAGCTCCAGAATGCCGTAAAAAAATATTTTGAGATTTTGTTACCTTTAAGAAAATTTTCATACACAACAAGTTTTCACCCGCTCCATACATTTTCCACACTGAAACAGAATGGAAAATGGAACAAAACAAAAAACGGCATACCGAACCCTACAAGTAGAAGCTAGATGGGCAAAAATGTATTTTTTGATTTGTTACTCTTATATAAAAATATTAACTTTGGAATATTTAAGTCATAATTCAGCTCTGATTTAGCTCCAAAACACTGTTAAAAAAAATTTCAGAATTTTGTTATCCTTAAAAAAATTTCTATACCCAACAAATTTATCCATACATTTTCCGAACTGGAACATAAAGGAAAATGGAACAGATTGAGTTTCTGTAGTAAAATATATTGCTTGGGGATTTCAGGTTATGTTTTAGCTTCAGAAAGTTGGAAAAAAATTTACAATATTATAAATTTTATAAATACTTTCAAAAATTTTTTTTTTTTTTTTCTTACAAACTTTGAAAAGTTTTGTGCTAAAATATAGCTTACTGATTTGGAATTATCGTTCAAAACTACTCATTAGAAATTACTGAGACTTTGGATTTCAGTTTTTTCGATTCAAAATGAAGATTTTATGAGCTTCTTGATTTGCAGCCACCAAAACTGCTCATCAAAATTACTCAGACTTTGGATTTCGGTTTTTAGATATATTAAGAAGATTTTCTGAGCTTCCTGATTTGGAGCCACCAAAACTACTCATCTGAAATTACTCAGACTTTGGATTTATGGTTTTAGATATATTAAGAAGATTTTCTGAGCTTCCTGATTTGGAGCCACCAAAACTACTCATCAGAAATTACTCAGACTTTGGATTTCGGTTTTTAGATATATTAAGAAGATTTTCTGAGCTTCCTGATTTGGAGCCAACAAAACTACTCATCAGAAATTACTCAGACTTTGGATTTCGGTTTTTAGATATATTAAGAAGGTTTTCTGAGCTTCCTGATTTGGAAACAAAACTACTCATCAAAATTACTCAGACTTTGGACTTCGGTTTTAGATATATTAAAAAGATTTTCTGAGCTTCCTGATTTGGAGCCACCAAAACTACTCATCAGAAATTACTCAGACTTTGGACTTCGGTTTTTAGATATATTAAAAAGATTTTCTGAGCTTCCTGATTTGGAGCCACCAAAACTACTCATCAGAAATTACTCAGAAATTGGATTTCGGTTTTCAGATATATTAAGAAGATTTTCTGAGCTTCCTGATTTGGAGCCAACAAAACTACTCATCAGAAATTACTCAGACTTTGGACTTCGGTTTTTAGATATATTAAAAAGATTTTCTGAGCTTCCTGATTTGGAAACCAAAACTACTCATCAGAAATTATCAGACTTTGGACTTCGGTTTTAGATATATTAAAAACGATTTTCTGAGCTTCCTGATTTGGAGCCAACAAAACTACTCATCAGAAATTACTCAGACTTTGGACTTCGGTTTTAGATATATTAAAAAGATTTTTCTGAGCTTCCTTTTGGAGCCACCAAAACTAATCAGAAATTACTCAGACTTTGGTTTCGGTTTTCAGATATAATAAAAAGCTTTGATTTGGAGCCAACAAAACTACTCATCATTTCTGGTGGCTCCAAATCAGGAAGCTCAGAATATCTTCCTTTAGATATATCTAAAACCGAAATCCAAAGTCAGATTTTTCTGATGAGTAGTTTTGGTGGCTCCAAATCAGAAGCTCAGAAAATCTTCTTAATATATCTAAAACCGAAGTCCAAAAAGTCTGAGTAATTTCTGATGAGTAGTTTTGTTGGCTCCAAATCAGGAAGCTCAAAAAATCTTCTTAATATATCTAAAACCGAAGTCCAAAGTCTGAGTAATTTCTGATGAGTAGTTTTGTTGGCTCCAAATCAGGAAGCTCAGAAAAACTTTTAATATATCTGAAAACCGAAATCCAAAGTCTGAGTAATTTCTGATGAGCAGTTTTGGTGGCTCCAAATCAGGAAGCTCAGAAAATCTTCTTAATATATCTAAAACCGAAATCCAAAGTCTGAGTAATTTCTGATAAATGGTTTTGGTGGCTCCAAATCAGGAAGCTCAGTAAATCTTCTCAATAAATTAAAAAAAATCGAAATCCAAAGGCTGAGTAATTTCTGATGAGTGGTTTGGGGGGCTCATAATGAGGAAACTTAGGAAATCTTCTTAATATATCTAAAAACCGAAATCCAAAGTCTGAGTAATTTCTGATGAGTGGTTTTGGTGGCTCCAAATCAGGAAGCTTAGAAAATCTTCTTAATATATCTAAAAACTGAAATCCAAAGTCTGAGTAATTTCTGATGAGCAGTTTTGGTGGCTCCAAATCAGGAAGCTATATTTTAGCACAAAACTTTTCAAAATTTGTAAGAAAAAATTTTTTTTTTGAAAGTATTCATAAAGTTCATAAAATTGTAAATTTTTTTTTCAACTTTCTGAAGCTAAAACATAACCTGAAATCCCCGAGCAATATATTTTACTATAGAAACTCAATCTGTTCCATTTTCCTTTATGTTTCAGTTCGGAAAATGTATGGATAAATTTGTTGGGTATAGAAGTTTTTTTAAGGATAACAAAATTCTGAAATTTTTTTTAACAGTGTTTTGGAGCTAAATCAGAGCTCAATTATGACTTAAATATTCCAAAGTTAATATTTTTATATAAGAGTAACAAATCAAAAAATACATTTTTGCCCATCTAGCTTCTACTTGTAGGGTTCGGTATGCCGTTTTTTGTCTGTTCCATTTTCCATTCTGTTTCAGTGTGGAAAATGTATGGAGCGGATGAAAACTTGTTGTGTATGAAAATTTTCTTAAAGGTAACAGAACCTCAAAATATTTTTTTACGGCATTCTGGAGCTAAATTGGAGCTGAATCATGATGCAAACGTTCTAAATAAAATATTATTCTAAATAGGTGTAATCACCTGCCCATCTAGCTTCTAGTTGAAGCTAGCTTGACATGGTTTATTGGCTTTTCCGGAATTTTCCGATTTGGAGCCAGGATAAAATTTGTGGAGCTAGTTGGAGCCAAATTGGAGCTGAATCCTGGTGAAAACCGTTTCCAAATATTGCAAACTTGATGATTTTTGCCAATCTCACTTCAAGTCACTTATTTACCCTTGTTAAACAGTTTAAGTCGAAATATGATTAACTTGAAGGAAGTTGCTTAAAAGTTGCAGTTATTGCAAATGAAAATACGGGAAAGAGATAAATAAAATACGTGTAGAGGACAAAGATGGGAAGGTTCATAGAACTAGAAAGAACATTTATACTTTGCTTCTCGATCCCTGCTCAACTCAGCTATTAAAAACAATATCAACAAAGTAACAAATCATTTCCCTTAAACATCCCATGCACGCTAAAGAAGCATTTCCAAAACAATACCTTACACTTTTATCGCTACTTACTACGTCAAACAGCACAACATCACAATTTACATCAATAAACATGAGCAGGAACAAATATGTCTCCAAACGAAAGTGAAAATTCATTTTCCATTTCGAATTTGTCACTTTTTGTCGCATTTTTCACGATTCAGCGACAATTTCAGACAAAATTAGCAAACAAAACTGTGGAAATTACACAAAAAAAAAACAAATAACAAACAAACGTAAGCAAATAAAAAATTTAATTGCTTTTCAGTTTTTTTCTGCGGTTTATTTCAGTTTATGAGTTCATTTTTACATATTTCAGCAAGAAATTCATCTATAAAACTTCCTCAACGCAACGAATATTAGCTTTATAAGTGGCTGAAAGTCAAAATACACAGTACTTGATAGGTACGCTTGAGGTGTTTCTTATTGTGTGATTTGTTTTTGGTGGCGAAATTAACTAGACCATAACAAGCGAAAAATGTTAATACTGGAGTTTTTTATGTTCTCGTGGTTGCTGATGAGCTTTTGGATAACATTTTTATTTCTAAAAATTTTAATTTTGACATTTTAAAAAGTTTTAAAGGAATTTTTTAACAAATCTTCAAATAAAAATAACGAGTTGAAATCGATAGTTTCGACAAAATTGTGAGAAATACATAAAAAATTCGCGCAATACAAATTAATGCAAAATGATATTTTCATGAAAAAATAAAACAATTTTAAATAGTTTCACCATCAAATAGAAAATCCAGCGATATAAACTTTTAACCATCACTGTTTAACTGGATTTGGGAAGTACGTGCGATCAATTCATCAAATAAATAAACTAGCGCAACATTAATTCCGAATGGATTATGTGCTAAGCCTGCGATCAATCGATATAATAATGATAAACTGCGGCACAAGTGTGAATACGACAAAATACTACTTTATCCACATTATCCGAGAATTATTCCATATTAATCCATATGATTCGAGATTATTCATTAGTTTAACTCTGAACAATTTTAATTCGAAACATTCAGCATATTGGCCGAATTTGACATAAATAATTCATCATAAATCGCACCATCTCCGATTTGGGCATGCGGCGCGTAGTTTTACCTGTTAGAGCCAAGTGCTTTAAAGCACTAACATCACATTAAATAACTTTAATTTTTATAATGTGTTTGAATTTTTGATTGCGGTTTGATGTCGCACTTCCCCGTTGATGAATCTACTGAATATTTATATTTTATTTATTTTTTATTTACTAATAAATTATTTATTCATTCAGTTGTTCAGCGTTTGCTGATCGTTGCTCCTGGTTGGCTGTCGAATTATGAATTATTGTTGTAGCGTTAAATTTATTCAAATTAAATTCCACAAACAATGAAATTTTATTTGCGGCCAACAGAGCCATAATACCTGAAAGTATAGTAAACTAATGTTTCCATTGAAATACTTCCATTATTTTCCATTATTGAACATGGTGCATGGAAAAGAGTAGAATGAATGTGATTGAATTTATTGTTTGATTTTGGATGATTTTTGGAGTAAAAACTTCCAGTTTCAAAACATTTCAGAACTAAAATGTCCATCCTTCCTCTAAGCTTCCTTGGCACACTCTTTGTTAGCACCACAACGCAACTCAAATTAACCATCAACGAGATTCTGATGATGGATCGGACATTTGAACCTGATCCATTATGTAATTAGCATGGCAGCTTAAATACCCGGCAAAAATTTTGCGAGCAGCTAAACAGCTGATGCCACCATAAACTCACACGAGTTCACAGACTTATTAAAAGAAAATTTCAAAGAAACTGAAAATAAATTCAAAGAAATTCCAGCAAGACACACAAAGCTTTCAATCTATAGTAAATGCTTTTAATGAGCTTCAGTTCCTCCAGTTCCATCGCAGCACACCAGAAAACCGAGCAAACATAATTTTCGTTCTTAGAACTCAAAAACCAATCAATCATCGCTTGAATTTCTACAATATCTCGACTATCTGTTTTTTCGCTCAAATTGGATACCTTGTGGACTATAGTAGAGTGTCTGTTTGTGCCGTTTTCTTTGGAAAAAGATCTTTTTCTTTAATTTTGTATTTCCTTTTCTTATTAAAAAATAATAGTCCGAGAGAAATGTCTACAATTACGGCGAGATTGCTATTTAAGTATTTATGGAAGAGTGTTTTTTCGTTGCATTGGTCTTTAGGGTGATGATTGTGATTGAGAGTGATTGGTTTGCGCTGTTAAAATGATTTGGGGCTAATTAGCTTTATTACAAAAAGATTAGATTTTAGGGAATTTTCTCGATGGCATCGTTGCAATTTAGCTGCAAGATGTGGAACATTATAAATATAATTTTTAAAGATGTCTCAGAATAACAAAAAAATAATTCATTTTGGACGTTTCCAAAATTGCAGTCTGAGTTGCAAATCCTGATAATAGATTCTGATTTTTTAGCGTCTTGGTTTTCATTTTTTTGCTTTTGAGGGTTACAATTTCATTTATGTTAATACCCTCAATCAATCACAAAGCTTTTTTTCAAACCCTTTCCCAGCTCGATGGATTCTCACATAATCCTCCAATTAAGTGTTTTAAATTGTCGCAAAACCTCTCTTTAAATTTATTCACTTTTTTATTCCACTTTATTCAGTTATTGTATCAACAGTTCCTCTGAACATTTCTTGAGTTTTGAAGAAAAACGAACAGCATAAGGAAAAACGATAATTTGTTGTCATCAAGACGGAGATGAAATGTATATAAAATTTGTATGGAAATTGTATGCAAAATTGTGAAAGACGAAGTAAAACTGTATAAAAAGCTAAAAGCACAATGAATTTGAATAACTTAGAGCGATAAAAGGCAAATGGGAACGTCTTTTTACAACTTTGTGTGTCACTTCCCAAGCAAGTCTTCCGTGTACTCTGAATCTCCTAAGTTTTTTTTTTGTTACTTTCAGAATGAAGAGTATAATAGCTTAATAGATTCCACAAATCCACAGAGGATGGCACTTGAAGATTGGCTAAACGATGTGAGCTATAAGAAGGTTGTGTTGAAAGTCTGGTTAAAGTACTGACTCAACTCCCTGAACGGTGATTCTTGATTTAGGTAATTGATACATTTTTTAGAAAAACACTTTTTTGATCACGATGAATTAATCAAATGAAATTTTTGATCATTAGAAAATTATAAGTCGATTTAATATAATTAAATCACCTCTCTCTGATGACATCGCCTTTTAAACTGAATGCTTCAATGTTTGCAATATTTGCCATTTTCACAATATTTGTAAACTTCTCGCAATTTATGCTTCTAAGAGAAGAATGAAAGATTTATTTCAAATTTCGAAAGATGTAGTCAAAGCAACAAGGAAGACTTGCAGAATAGTATAATAGCAGATAGCTGATAGCACAGAGGAGATAAGAAATAACACAATATAGGAATTTTGCTTTAATACTTTATGTATATGCTAGCATAACTTATGCTGTGAATAGAACGTAGAAGAACTATCAGAGCATCCACAGAGAACAGGAAAATGTAATCTGTTTTATGTGCGACATGCTTCCACCTTCAATCCAATAACCATTATTGTTTATATTTTCTTGGTAAGCTGTCGGTGGATTTGTTTGATGTGTTTTTGCTCAACTTTTGCAAACATAAATGAATTCTATTTTATCTGTTGGAAGCTCTAAAAATGCTAAAATGCAAATTTAAACTGCAAAGCATCGAACAAGAGAACTTGAAATGTTCCAATCTTTTTGTTTGTTGTTATTTTGCTGTACTTTTGTTTTATTTGATTAAATTTATTATAGATGAGTTTCTATGCTAATTTTTTACACTGCACTTGATAAATTGATAAGAAAATTGTGGGAGCGCCTGAGCATTTCTTGGTAATTGAAAAATCAGTCTACTTAGCGAATGAGTTTTTAAATATCCAAATCGATTTTTTAAATTATTAAGAGTTTGAAGTAAAGTTCTTAAAGTTAACACGAATCTTCTATTCTTCTAATCTTCTATCTTAAATAAATTAAATCTTCATTTATATAAACATTTAAATCATTTTCGTTGTTTCAACATTTGCATTTATTTAAATAAAGCATTAAACATACCTAAACGTACATCATCCGTAATAATAACTGTTGCCATACCCATAAAGCTCGCATAAAGCACTGATTTATGTGGGCCACCCTCTTAACGCCTTTGCATTCACACATTTTAAAGCATTTCAAACATTAAAGCAATTATCTCTGAACTTTATCGTTTAGGTACAAAAAAAAACTGAAATGGGGCAGGTGAATTGCACCAGTTTCTCTGTGAACGTAAATTTAAGTTAGTCAACTAAAAGTAAGTAGAATCTCACGTACATTTTGAAAAAAAAGTAGCTGAAATAGTAAATTTAAAACTATGGTGACATCCTCCGCGAATGCCTCCTTATAAGTCTATACAAATATTCACAATCGTGTCCCAAACGCCGCTAATTCCAAATATTTATTCCACAATTTTTCTTCCAATTTCAATCGCAAAATAATTAAACGGATAATTAACTTTTTTTCAATTTGAATACAAATTTAATTCGCCTAGAAACTCGATAATACTCGGCTGAAGCAAATGCTTGGCAAATTGCAAAACAACTGAATACTAAAAAATAACTGAATAGCTGAATAGCTTAAGTACATTGCAGCACAGATAAAAGCATAAAGGTTTTCCGATAATTACTGTTGGCCAAGCCATGCACGAAGTAATGACAAACTTTCAGTAGTTTCCGCGTTTTTCAGCCGTTTTTCGGTTTTGAGCCGATAGTTTTATACTTTTTGTCGCTCCCAAATGGGTTAATTATACTTCAAACAATTTTTTTATGAAAATTAGTTCTGAAACTGAAATGCACGTTTTAAATGTGAAATGCTCACATAAATACACATGCCGCGTGTGGGCGGATAAGGTATGTGTAAGTTTTCGTAAGTTTTTTGTAAGTTTCTTGTACTTGTTTGCGCATTTTTCTTCTTTAATTGCCTGGCTGAGTGCCTCTGATCTGACTCTTGTTCAAGTGTGTATATAAAGTGTATGAAGCTATGAGGAAATCCAGCAGCTTGTTCGTTGCAATGGGAATTAATTAATTTTAATGAATTTAATGTCTTTGATATTTATTATTATTGCTCAAAATGTTTTCATGTTTGCAAACAAACATTTTTTTATGACTTTTACATGGCTCTTTTTGAAAAGATCTTTAGAGTTCTTAATCTTTTGAGTTTCGTTGTTTGCATAATCGTGATGTGAGATCAAGAAATTCAATTTAAAGTGGAATATTAAGAATGAATGGAGGAGTTTTCTTAGAATATGTTTCGATAGACCTCTTTTTTTCTTGTATTTTTGTTAGAGCTTAAAAAATAGATAACTAAATTCTCGATTTTACTTTTCTGTCATAATCTCGAAAAATATGCTCGTCCCATAAAAATTACACTCAAATAATAAAATTCCATTTCGCTCCAAAGATTTTTACCCCCAAAAATACTCGCATTTTATGTGTTTCATGCGATTTATGCTTTTTATGGCAAATTGACATTGACGAGAATCTTTACTGCCAAAGCTCATTATGGCACAGACATTGGGGGCATCCAATCGGAAATTATACGAGCCAACAGCTCAATGCCTTAACTTAGCTGTACAGCTGACTGCTGAAATGTTTTCTGGAATGTTTTCACTAAACTGCTTTCTGTTGAGATGAATGGGGTAGATGAGTCGGAGATGATGCATGAATGATGTTAGTGTTCGAATTTATGTGTGAATCACTTTATTTGCTGCTATTTTGTCGTTTATGCTTAATAAACTTAATAAAGCTGATAAACTTCAAATTGCTATACATTTGCTAATGCAAGCACAAATAATGAAACGAGATGGATCTTGTTGCTAATTCGATATTTGAGCTATATTAAAGGTTAAAAAACTCTTTATTTTGGGATCTTTGAATTTGTCGGTTTTATTTGCTTATTTTGTTATTTTTGGATTTATTAGTTTTTCGTACTTTGAAGCATCCGTAGCATTGGAGATATTTAATTCAACGTCGTAGCAACGAGTTCAATGGAGAGCTCAAAGAAGTTGCCCAGAATGCAATAAAAGTTATCAAGTTCTTTGTTTTTTATTGTTATTTGATACATCTATTTATTTCTAGATAATTTTCTTTATTGTCTCAATGAGTGATAACAAAACACAGACTGTATTTTACTCGGAAATCTGAGTGCTCTGAATGTTCTGAATGTCTCAAAGAGATTTCATGGTTCTTTGGAAATGTGTCTGAGTCATGACGAAAATATGCTAGCGCATCTTTGCTCGGGTGAACAATCTCGCTCGACTTTTCATTGACGCAAGAGCGAGTGCAATAGTGAGAGATTTTTGTGTTTTTCTATTTTTCATGTGTTTGAGTTTCCACTCGCAAATTTATTGCATTTTCTACCAAGGAATTCCTTGCGTTGATCAATTTTTTGGAAATTCTTTCGATGTCTTCAGATGTTTTCCGAGTTCTAGGCGGGGGATACAATTTATGAGGCTTTTTGTGGGTTTTATGACTTTTTTGTGCACACCTGTGTGTTTATATAGTAAAATTGTGATTGTGATTTGTGCTAGTCACTATGTTTAAATTTATGACTATTTTCTCTTCGAACCTTAAACAAGTAATGATAAAAGAGAATAGCCCCTATACGAACTTGGTATTTAAAATTTATGAATTGACCATTTGTTTTATAGTGATTGATATTTATTAATGAAAAAGCAATGAACTAGCAAAAAAATCTGCAAAAAAATCTAAATAATTCTTTTTGAAACGCAAAAACGTCCAAATCACACCTATGCTTTCCATTCAAACAGCACCGATGAGTAAAAACGCCATTAAGCCATGATTAAACCATTAAAGCTCTTTTTGTTCGAAATTAAATATTTTCCAACCATTTTTGACGAAGAAATATGTGAATGAGCCATTGACCTAATTTGGTCTTTACATAGTCGTGACGTATCTATGTGTACTTTCCCAGTTGTGGATCGGCTCAGCTATTTGAATATCCGAGAACAATCAGATAACTGGGTGGCCACTGACCAACGATGGAATTATAGCGAAATTTGAACGAAATAGCGCAAAAAGCCGGAAGTGCAGCGTCGCTCAGGCGGGCCTCAAATTACAGTATCAAACTATCAACTATCGTAACAGAGACCACCACACTCAACAACAATGAAATTTTAAAACATCACAGACATTACTTGTGTAAAGAAATGAAGTTTCAATTTTATAAGCAAAATATGAGTAACAAGAGAAATATGAGATATTCATAAATTAAATTATTTAAGCTGAAATTTTTATTAAATTATGAAATTATTTTTGTGTTTTTCGCAAATAAGCCAAGATTGGAGAAAGAAATTGGCAGAGAAATCCAATAACTATACACTTTTCACAATTTCAACGAATCACAAAAAAACCAGCATTATAACCCAATAATATGCCAATAAAATTCGTGACCAATCATTGTTCCAATATGAGCATGAACAAAAACTTAAAAGCTATTTATTTAATTACTTTATGGGGCGCCTTTTTTGGAATAAAGTTTTGCAATGAATTATGCTGCAAATGTCGCGATCGATAGGAAAGAATCATAGAATAAATCTTATGTTTTAGGAATTAGGTTTTTGCAAACTTTCGAAAAACGGGGTTTGTGGGTCGTTTCACAAATCTCTTTTTATTGTCTTATCTACAATACAAAAGCCTGTTGCATCATTCAAGAAGGTTGATTATATCACAATAGTTTTATGTAATGTCCCAAGATGCAAATTACAATACACCCACATGCAAATTTAGCCAACATTATCCAACATTTTCTAGCAAATTTGAAGCATTAGTCATTTTTCTATGCAATTATATATTTCATGAATAAATTTATGAGACCTTTGAGCAAACATTGCAAAGAGCACACAAATGCAGTTTGTATTCATTCCATTGCTTTCAAACAGTCATACAAAATAAAATTTGCAACTCTTATTGAAATTCTTTTTTGTTGTTGCAATAGCTTATTGATTTGTTTATAGGCAGTTAATTCATTTAATGGATCAGGTATTTATTCACCTCAAAAATATTATTTATTGCAGAACAAGTATTTGTGTCCAAAGATCATTGTAAGATTATGAAAAATATAACTTTTCTTTTGCACAGGTTCAAATATTGTCATAAATAACACGTCTTGGGATCTATGGTAAAATGTAACTTAATTTTTTTTTGTTATATTTATATCAATGAGATGAATTTATTTAATTAAAAACATATATTTGAGTTAAAAGAGTTCAATAACTGTTTTGAAAACAATAAAAAAGCAAGGGACAATATAATAAATAATTTCGGCAACATTTTGTTGATTTTTTTATGACTTTTGTTGAGAATTGTTAAACAAGCCCATAAAAAAATTGTGAACCAAAACAAAAACATGGAACAAACTTACAACAGTCAACAGTCACAAGAATGACAAGAAATTATCATAAATGCAAAATATGGGAACATTTGAATATAAAGTTTATGTATTATTTTTCAGCATTTTGACTAAAAACTTAAAAATGCTTAAATTTACTTCAAAGCAACAACAAATTCTCTTGCAACTCAAGATTTCTTCCAATTTATATAAATATCAAAGAAAAAATAATTTAAATAGTTCCACAACCGAAAATACCTCTTTCCGATCTTTTTTTGCTGCCTCCACCTTAAATCACATAAATTACAAAAATCTAAAAAATCTAATTCACGTTCGTTCTCCATACGGAAATTTGGAATATCCTCTACACTAAAATTCTCACTAAGTCTCACAAACTCAGCAAACTAACAGAAACTCGTAAATTTGCAAAAAAAAACAAAATTTGTGCAAAAACCAGTTTTAACTAGTTGTGCAGCTTGTGAGCTGAGCAGGACTTCTCCGCTAGTATGGAATGGTGTTTTCATTAAAAAAAATTCGAAGTGCTCTCTCTAGTCGTTATAAAAATCGGAATAAACATCGATGCAATTCTTGACAGAACTTATAATTTCAAACATTTTTTCTGAAAGGACCGAAGTGCTATCGCTAGTCGTTCTCGAGTTCTTGAGTTGAGAGTAAGCGGCACGAGGCTGATCTTCCAAAAACTCGATTTTTTTGAATTTTCTGGACGAATAATGAGATTCTAAGACTTTTTCAAAAAAAAGTTGTCTGGAACCACCAGATGACCCCAGATGACTCCCAGTAGGTAGTGGACCAAACATCGATGTAATTCTTGACCGAACTTATTAATCCAAACATTTTTCCTGAAGAGACCGAAGTTGTATCTCTAGGCGTTCTCTAATTCTGGAGCTGAGAGTAAGCGGCACGAGGCTGATCCTCCAAAAACTCGATTTTTATAATTTTCTGGACGAATCATGAGATTCTAAGACTTTTTCAAAAAAAAGTTGTCTGGTACCACCAGATGACCCCAGATGACTCCCAGTAGGTAGTGGACCAAACATCGATACATTTCCCGCCTCAACTCATAATCTCAAACATTTTCTGAAAAACACACAGCTCTAGTTTTTCAAAAAAAAAAGTTTTTTTTTTGTATGGAAAACCCGACTTTGGGTCACGGAAGTGGTTCTGGTGCCCTAACCGGTGGAGTCACCATCACCAAAAATATCAGGTGCACGATGGGAAGAGATACCAAGTCGATTGGCATCAAAAAATTTGGAATCGGTCCGGTGGGAGGTCAGATCGATCGTTTACAGTAACACACCCACCGAACCACCGAACCACCGAACCACCAGGCACACGGCCCTTAGTTTTTCGCATTTCACGGGTCAGGGGGTCAATATTTTCCGGATTTTTTTTTACAGGAATTTTCTTCAACTCAATACGGACAAAAAAAATACTGGATATTTTTGAGATTTGTGTACAGGGAAGTCAGGAAAAATCAAATAAGATTGAAAAACCCTGAAAATGCTGGGAAGAAAACAATACTTCTCCGAATTTTGCGGAGAAGTAAAAATAGAACACAACCATTCAAGAAAAATTTTACTAAATAAGATACTTTGCGTTTGTCATCCAAAAGTTTGCTTGGATGTTATAAATGCGCCAAAATAAATAAACTGATGGTATTTTGAATGAAAAACTGAAGAAGTTTGAACGTTCTTTTTTTATGAAACGATCGATATTATAAGCAGTTTACTTTTACACGATCATTTCAAGATAATTTTTTGTACGTCAGGCAATAATTTATTCTAAATTGCAACAAAAACACATCTACTTTCCTTCAGTTTCAAACTACATGAGTAACCGTCCATTGAATTTGGCTTTTTCCAGCACTTAACAGTTCTCAACACACTTCTAAAGAAAAAATCCTGCAAATCTAGACCCAAAGAACATATGAAAGCACTCAACTTGGACGACTTCCTTACAAGCCTCATAAACCATGCACGAGCAGGGTAGAGAAACAGAGAAAATTAAATGATCTTTTCCATTCAATTTCTTTACAAATCTACCTGTTCTTCAAAAACATTGAAAAAACATTGAAAAACTAAATTTTAATAACAAAAAAATCTGTGAAAACATAAATTTATGTTTTTTCGTCTCTCAAATTATCTGAAATTATAAGCAACTACCAAGTTATTGATAAAAGGTAAATCTTGTTTTTAGAAAGACATTGCAGACATTTGTCAGTGTTTGTGTATAGCAAGCCCACTATAGGTGAAACTCAACACTTAAACCAATTCAATCCACACCAAATCTACAGAAAACTATAAACTTAACTCATACAGTAAATTCGACTTTTTTATGAACCATTCAAGCATTCAAAATTCCTCCGTCCTATTTTATTTATTTCGTTACAGCCCGAGATTCTGATGGCAAGATATTTTTTAATTTCCCAGTTTTTAGAAATCTACAAGCAATTCGAAATGTTTCAAACTGATTTCAAATGTTTTCCGAGTACAAATCGTTAAATTGTGCTCCTACTGAGAATTGTTGATGGTTGAATCATCCAAAATTTTCTGTGGCTTGCTTGGAAAGTTATTGGGAAATTGCAATTAGATTTGGATCATTGCGAGTTAAATTGTGTGCGGGATTTGTAATTAGAACAAAGTTTGATTAATATCGTTGTGTTGTTGAAATTTATTTAACATATTGAATCCATGTTCTTTAAGATTATGTTCTTATAGGGGCTTACCATAAATTCTCTATTTTAAGAAATTCACTTTGCGATCTCAATCTCGAAGCCATCAGACGTTTTGTGAGTTCAGATCTTATCTAAAAACGTTTCAAAGACGTTGAAGCGAATAGTAAAATCATAACTAAACAATAAAAGCATAAATCCCCAGATCTCTGACACCCACCCTCATTAGAACTTGTCACTTAGGAGAATATTGGCACAAAATCTCACTAACCCCCAAGAGCTGCCAAAAAGCCCAAAAGCATTTTTTGCCTCGCAAAATTGCAAATCGATTTAAATTTTACTGCATTGTCTCTTGTTTGTATTTTGTCAATGTTCTGTAGTTTTTGCTCACTTTTTGCTGTTCTGTAGTTTGGTCCACTTATACTGGATTTGTTTAGCAAAAAAGACACACAATATCAACATGAATCGCAAGCATCACCAATTTCAGTGTTCTGCAGCTTAACTCGCCTCTTTAGATTTGAGCCAACGTTTTACAAATTTGCCATTTTTGCATTGTGTTCCAAGAACTGAACGAGTGAATAACTAAAAAACGAGCAGAACAGCAAAAAAGTTGCCCACCAAAAATATAGAATCGTGTGTGGAACAAAATATACCAAATAAATGCGATGAAAAAATATGCAAACAGCTGGATCGGTTGGTTTGAAATGGGTTGCCAGCTGATTCAGATTATGATTTTATTGATTTTTTGGAGTTATTTCCATTGCCTTAACAAATCTATAGAAATGGGCGTATTTTCAACAAATTATCGATTAAATCTTGAAGATCAGTAATCGGGCAACACATAATTCAAGTAATTTTGGTAATTTTTAGTTTTCACTCACAAAAAAAAATATTATCAATGCTGCGTTTTGTTTACAGACAATTTTTATAATTTGGCGGTTTTTGCTGCTAAGGGTCATTCATTAATGATGGATCTTTAACCTATGTTATCGCCGTTTTGTCTATATTAAATATTATATATTGGCAAAACAGATTTAAAAAGTTTTTAGTTAAGTTTTCCATTAATAGTTTCATTGGGGTCAATGTGTAAATTAATGTATACTAGAATAGTAAGAGTCATAACTATTCGACACCCCTGTCTTCCAAGAACTTATTCTTTACTTCATCTTTGCTCAATCTTTTATTTAAGTTTTCCAAACAAACTGAGAAAGTTGCACAAACATTAAACACAAAACACAAACACAGGCAATAATTCGATTTTATTTCGAATAAATTGGTCAGACTATTTGTTTTGCTTGCGTTTGAACGACTTTTAATCAAATTTCATTCACTTTCAGTAACTTAAAGTAATCTTGTGTTAACTATTTAGTGCCTTTTTTAATTTAATACACTAATTAGCAATTAGTTTTGACAACTATAGCTACACTGATACGCTGATACACTGTATTTAAAGCAAATTTAAGTTTTTAGCGAATAATAATCGATTTAAAAAACGTAGATGAAATAAATTTAATTAGCGTCAATTTTGTAAATTTCACGTCTCATCAAATTAAAAAAAGTCGATAAAGAAATTTGAGACCTTAAAGGATATCCTGTATCAAACCGTTCTTTGTCTCACTTTCTCATCAAATTTGGGTGAGTTCATTGAATTTTCCCAGCTTGTCACAGCAGTTTTTCCTCGCAGTTTTCCTTTCCAAACTCAACAACAATAACCAAAATAGAAAAATCGATATTTGGTGTTTTCCTTTGTTCGGAGGAATTGCTTGATTATACGTTAGTTAACTGGATGGTTATTGATTTGTAATTAATAAGGTAATGGGCCAAGTTATCGGGAATTAGAGGTTGGCAGCACAGTTTGCGTAATTAAGTGGAAATAGAGAGTGTTATTGATTTTCCAAGAAATTCATGAAAATCAATGTTTTGATTTCATTGTGGGAGAAAAACTCGAATATAGCAATATTCAGAGAAAGCTTACCGTTTGACCATATTGCTGGAACTTTCTGTATCCTTTAAAGATCCTATTTTTTAGCCAATTCTTGGATTATTCGACAACAAAACTTTTTTTCTCTTTATTTTATATTATTTACTTCACTTTTATGAACTTTGCAGAACTTGCACAACTTTCTTGGGTGCTTTTCTTCACTTATTTATAACTTGAATGCACAATTCTTGGTATTTTTCTATTTTTCCAAGTTATTTTCTACTTTTTTAAAACACAATAAAGCCTTTTCATACAATTTATCTTCATTTTTCACTCCGCGAGTTTCTTTTACTGCTAATTCACTTTATTAAGGAATCCACAACAGTTTTCACGAAATTCAATCGATTAAAACATTTAATTTCTTTAAAAACTGCGTTTAATTAGTGGAATAACTTATCAACAAACTGAACAGTTTAATATTTTTTCAAGACTGAGGCAAATTCTGACTTTGTTTTATTTTCGTTATGTTGGTAGCGTACAAGAGACTAACTTCATATCATTCAACTGGTGAATAAAATTGTTTAGAAAAAGCCGTTGATGCTAAAATTTTCTGAACAATTTCAATTTTAAATTTTAACAATCAATATTCAATTAGAGATTTATGCTGAAAAATCGTAATGAATCATAATTAACCAATTTAGAAACAAATTCCTCCAAATTAAATCTTCCAGCACAGAAACTTGAAATTTTAAGTGAAGTTTTTGGCCCCCATAAGAAAAAGCTAGTTTGTAAAGCTCCTTTTGCAGGCTTAACAATTAGTAATCTCAACAAATTCTACATTTAATTGCATTGGTTAAAAAAATAAAATAAATTCAAGAGCCCAACTCACATTTTAAGTTTTTTTGCTGCTGGATCTTCGGTGCTCACTATTTTTGCAGGAAATTTCATATTGCTTATTATAATTTCCTGCTCTGCTTTCATTAATTGGTCCATATTATAAATGATAATTTTTTTAGGTTTCGGACTCATTTTCTTAAAAGGTATTTTTCACTTTTCACTAGATTTATTATTCACACGTGAAGGTTCACAAACTTATATAGCTAAATACTTTCATGTATAAAACTTCATTAAATTTAACTTAAGAACAAAAAAATATTAACTTCAATTATTAAATTAAGCGCTCTTTAAAATATTCCAACCGACAAGCTCAAACTCTTGTTGAAAAGTAAACAAATATTTCAAAAATGCAAAAACAAAAAACAACATGCACTAACATGTCTTGACGAAAGTTGTAAAGGCAAAAAAAAGATGATTCACCAAAAAACCAGCAACAAAAAACCAGCTGATCTTTACAGTATTATTTTTTGCACCATTGCTAGTTTGTATTTAGAATATTTTATCAGTTGTCATGACGAAAAATATTTGTTTTTGTTTATACAGCCTCCACGTGATTTTCCCCAAGAATCATTGTTTTTATATTATTATTGTGTATGTTGGGATTGTGTATGTCTGCGTCTTGGACCAATTTTTGGTACTTGCGTACTGTGGAAAATTTAGAAGAAAACTATTTTCCTGTTTTTCACATCCCAGTCAATTTTTGCTCCCCGAATTATTAGAAAAATTAATTTATTAGATAACAGTTCGAATTTTTATGTAGTTTTTGGTGGTTTTTGATATATTTAAAAGTGATTAGATTAAGAGAGTGCACAATGATAAGATTTTTTGCTTTTATTTTATCTCTATCAATCCCAATTTGTTGGACGCAGGAAATTAACTTCAATTTGTAGGTTTTTTGTGATTCTTTTGAGTTTTCTTGGAAAAAACTAATTGGGTCATCATTTTAGGGTTCAAGATTGGTCTAGAAAGCTTGGAGATGAGCTTTTTGAACTGAGTAATTATGTTTCAAGAAGAAAACAAGCGCAGGACGTAAGACGAGACAAAATTTTCTTATGGAAAATTGTAGGAAAATTGTGTAATTTGATATTTTAATTAAAACTTTTAGAGCTTCAAACAAGCACAAGTAGTAAATCGATCGGGACCAAAGATAGCAGAGGAAATCACCAAAGAAATAAAGTTTATGTTGGATATAAGGATAAATGCTGTGAAGGTTTGGAATTGTGTTGCAATAAAAACGCTTTATTAATTCGCAACTTAAAGGAACTCACATTTTATAACTTAAAAGCTTTGTTATATTGTAGAAAAGCTTTAATGGACCTAATTTCCACTAAAAGCACGTGCATGTTTTCAAAATTATCAGAATAATTAAAACTTAACCAAAAAACGTTTCAGAGAATCGTAGACACAACCGAAAAAACTGAGTATGTGGAAAAGGACGCAGCGTTTTATGAGAATTATGAATTTTACAATACACGTGCTCGAGATCGTAGTAGAAAACAGTTGGAAGAAGATGAAGTTGTGCACTTACTCGAGCAGTTGGAACTTAAGAAACAAGCTCAAGTAGAAAAGCGGAAAAGGAAAGATGATAAGAAATATGCTGATAAAATGAAAAACGAAACGAAACCCCCAGAGCCACCAGAGCCTAAATCATGTTTCTCCAAATACGAGGAGGAACTAAATCTGACGATTAGAGAAAGCTCTGTGCACTTGCCAGTAGATATATTCGATCAAGGTAGAGATAATATATTTTTTCTCTAAATTCCGGACGCTTCCATTTTTTTTATGCTCGGCCGATCTTTTAGTTTCTTTTGAGAATATTTGTAGGAGTTGAGAGGTTTAAATGTGAGTCAATGTTCCTTCTTTTATAGGGATTCTCGACGAGTTTATCGTTTGTAAGGTTATGATAACCTGCAAATAATAAAAAACGGCGGGAATTCTTTTTTAACACAATTTTATACACTCAGCCAATGCACTACGACACTTGCGCACACATTTCAACAGCATATTTCACCAGCAGACACAGTCTTGTTCTGCTTCTTTTTCACTAACCAATATTCTTGATTTTTGATTTTTTGCTCTGATTTAGATATTAATGTAACAAAAACCATACACTGGTCTATTGGAATAGACAAGGCATTTGTCAACAATTTAGATCGAGAACCTTCACTAGCATGGCAGTATTTTTGTAACGCTAAAGGATTTATGAGGCATTATCCAGCAACTGAATGGAAGACTGATCCAAAGTCACCAGATCTTTTTGATTGCAGGTATTTCGTCATTTCTTTGAAATTAAATGTTTTTTACAACAAATTTTTTTGTAGAATGCGCAACTGGTATACGGGAACAGTCACAAGCCCAAAGGATATTGTAATTTTGATAGAAAGATCCGGATCTATGACTGGCACACGAGAAATAATAGCAGTACAAGTGGTTAGGACACTTTTGGATACCCTTGGTCCTAATGATTTCGTAAATGTTTACACTTTCTCAAACGACGTTAACTGCATTATTCCCTGTTTCGATGATTTACTCGTCCAAGCAAACCCATCAAACATCAACCAGCTGAAAATGGCAATAAATGATATTAATACCAAAGGCCACACCAACTTTTCCTTAGCTCTAACAAAAGCTTTTGATATATTAGAGAAATATCGGATGGACAAAAGTGGAGCAAATTGTAACCAAGCAATAATGTTGATCACTGACGGACTTTCTTACGATTTACAAGAAGTATTCCAGAAATATAACTGGAAAGATAAACCTTACTATCCTGTGAGAATGTTCACATACTTGATTGGAACACAAATTCCTGACTTTGATGTTGAAGAAGTGAAGTTAATTGCATGCGAAAATGAAGGTTTTTATTTAAATGATTTTTCCTTTAATCTATGATATTAATTGAATTTTATTTTAGGATATTTTGTTCATATAGATACAAGTTCAGAGGTTAAAGAACAAGTATTAAACTACATGATGGTTATGTCACTTCCACTCGCTTTAAGTCAGCAGCATCATCCAATATCTTGGACACCTGTCTATGCAGATGTTTATGTAAGAACTTGTTTTTATAGGTGAGAAAAATTACGATCAAACTTTCGATTAATCTTTATTAGGACCAACTGATAGGAGATTTTGATTGGAATTGCAAACAACGAAATAAACAACGACAAATATTCAAACGATACATGAATCATTTCCCCGAATATGATCCAAATGATTATGATAAAAATCTTCCTATAGAACCAGCCAAGAACAAATTTATACTTATGACGACAATTTCTATGCCAGCTTTTAATTTTACAGCTAATGCGGTAAGAAATTCTAGAGGTTTGCAAGGATATGTCATGATTTAATTTACTTTTTAGTCAAAACTATTGGGAGTTGCAGCCACAGACGTTCCTATTCGAGAGTTTCAAAAGCTATTGCAACCTTTTAAACTTGGTGTGGGAGGATATGCATTTATAGTAAATATATTTCTTAATCATCTTCCCTATAAAACATTAATTTCAATGGTTTTAAATTATCAGGTGGATAATAATGGTAACATAATAACACATCCAGACTTCAGACCTATTGTAATTATATTTGATAAATTATTATCGTAGCATAAACTAACTTTACAAATTTTTAGTTCCAAAACGATCTCCTAAAGCCATCATTCAACAGTGTTGATATGGTGGAAGTGGAACTTCTGGATGACGATCGTGAAATAAGAGATTTCAATCCGTTATTGCTCGAAATTCGAGAGGCGATGGTTAATCAAACTAGTGGCGGGAAGTGGATGTTCGCAAAACATCATTTTGATGACATGAGACGAGCAACACGATTAAAAAGACACTATTATTGGACCAAAATCAAAGATACGCCTTTCACGATAGTGGTTACTTATCCAGAAAGCTTTGGACAATTTAGAATGCAGCATCGAGACGAAGATGCTGGTAAAGTTTTCACCAAAGGCGCCAATATTCTGAAGCTTTTTAAAGATCAAAAATATAGAATTCATCCAGAATGGTAATATACTTTTCACCAATGGTTTGCTGAAATATTCAAATTTTATGATATTTCAGGACATATTGCGAAAAAATGGAAACGATGTTTGATGAAAATCTAAAAATGGGAAAAAAGAAAAGCAATGACGACGATGATGATGAGTACGTTATGACACCAGAAGATGATTTTGAGTATTTCATTGAAAAGTTAGAAAAAAATGGATGGTCCTGGATTTCTAAGAATGATGCATATAAATGTAAGTTTCTTTAAAAATATTTTAATGAGATCAATTTGGAAGGAAAACTGTTTTTAGGCAACAAACCACTAGTTCAATCAATAATTTTGGACGCCAAAGCCACTGAATGGTTCACTCAAGACTTGCCATCCAAAAAAGGCAAAGAAAGAGAAATAGTAGAACTACTTCAAAAATTCGGAGTGGAAGTGGCATTCATTTCAACACACTCTGGTTTACTAAGATGGAAAGACTTTAACGTCGAACTAAGCGAAAAATTTGCAGATCAGAACAGTCAAGCAATAGATGAAATGTGGTATCGAAGATCAGTAAAGCAATATTTTGTCGACCCAGAAGCTTTCGTTTACGCAGTGCCTTTCGATGCTGGCAATCATAACGAGTCTTTGGTCACGGCATCTCACGCAATTTTCCATAAAGATGGGAATAAGATTGCACCAGCGGCCGTAGTTGGAATTCAGGTTTTAATCTATTTAATTTAATTCTTTCAAAATTCATCATTTTGCTATTTTATTTTCAGTTTCAATACTCTGCTCTCTTCTCACTTTTTAACGCAATTATCCCTTCAAACAGCGAGTACAAAACATATGTGTTGGATAACAATGCATTTATTATCGTCGGGAATGATTCAACAGATGCAGGAAAATTTTTTGGATCTTTGGAAGGAGGAGTAATGCAACTATTGGTTGATGAGAGGATATTCAAAAAGATCACCATTTATGACTACCAAGCCATTTGTTATCCTTTGAGGTTTCCCAACTATAAACCAAGATATCAGATGGTTAATATTGGTAAGGCTTTAATTACGCCTTTCCAGATGATTTGGAGAAATTTGCAGCTCATATTCGTTTCGTTGGCTACTATTTTATTTGGATATTCGAAGCCAGTGGAAGCGTATCATATTCAGCATTGTGAGTAAATTGTTTTTAATTTTCATTGATAAATGATTTGAACAAGTCTTTATTTTAAGTAATGTATCCTGATGAATACCATCCCAGTACTCCAGACTTTTCCTTCGATGAAAACCCAAAAGATGAATTTGGTGATCCTATTAAAGAGCACAATCAAACCCGACTTCTCCGTCGATTCATAGAGCGCACTAAACCAGAAAAGTGCGATAAAATCGCCAAAGTATACCAACTTAATACAGAAGAAGAAACTATTTTCAAAATGCCTTCAGATTCTTGTGACCGGCCTTTTGTAGTTCTTCCCATCCCTAAAAGTAATTTAATTTTGCTGGCCATTAAACAAAACTGTGAGATAAATGAAGAGTTTCAGTTTGATGCGCATCCGGTGACTGTTAACTATACAAAGATGTATAATGAGTCGCTTACATGTCGCAAGCTGATGTATAATCTGCATAGGAAGAAACCCAAATTTTGCTTTAGTAAGCATATTAATGTAAGTATCTATTTTCAAAAATATTACAAATATTAAATTTCTTTGTTCATTTGCAGGAAAGTTGGGTTCGAGCTTCTATCCAAGATTTTTGTGGCTCAGCGAGCCAATTATACTTTAATTTTACTTTTATATTGATTGCCTTCTTAATAGCACACTTTCATTAAGATTTAAGAATAAGGAGCTTTTGCACAACAAATTTCAATAAGTGACTTTAATTTAAAAGCCAGCACTATTTTATATTTAAAAAAAAAATAAGCGAAATTAGCGAAATTGCACTTGACTTTTTTAAAGGCGCTTTTTCAGGTAAAATGTTTTTTCACAAAAAATGTAATTATTTTTGACAATCCAACCCTAACAAATTTTAAATTTTTGATATTTTAACCGTCCAATCAACACGAAAGCTTAATTTTGCCTATAATTGTTCAAAAAAGAAGCTTATTCTGAAGCTTTATATTTATAAAATGACAAAATAAGCAATAAAGATACAACGATAAATTATTAAATATAATATTTAAAATATTACATAAATAACGTTTAAGATCTATTATAATTCAAAAAATGTTATCTATAGTGCATGAAACTATTGCATGAAAGTTCAATTAATTAAGCTTTAAAGATCTAAACTCACAAAAAATATATTTGCTAAAAAATAAATATTTTTGAATCTCTAGTTTGTAGATAAGATAGCAAAATATTAAACTTCTAAAATCCCTTCAAAAACATTTAAAGTTCTCTCTTTCAATATTTAAGAAAATTTCGAGAAATTTTTAATTCTTGGATGACAGATGCCTTCAGAAACAGCTTTCAAATAAGATAATTAGATTAGAGTAAGTCAAAGTTATGAGTAAACTATGAGATATTATGAAAATTAACTATAAAAAGTTATAAGAAATTTAAATAAAACAATTTACAAAATTCGTTCAATATTTTAATGAATATATATTTAAGATGCCTTTATTTTAAAAATATGCCAAGTAATTGCAAACAAAAAGTTATGAAATAAATTACGGAATTATTAAAAAACTAAGACAATGTTTTTATTTGTGTCTCATTGCTGAAAATTGCAGGAAGAAATGAGAATAAAAAGGTGCAAGCCATATTTTTTAATATTTTTAAGAGAGCAAAATTTTCTTATAAGAATCTTCCGATTCACCGTTTTTTTTAATGATTGCTATCAAATGATTGAATTTATTACGTTTCTATCTTTTTTAAGTTCCTAAACTTGCCTTAAAACTTAAATAATGCTATATATAGAATAATTATTAATGCTATAATATACTGGTGAGAAATGAGTGATCTAGTATTCCTCCTCGTAGTCGTATTGATCATCTTCACCCTGATTGAGCATCGCTGCCAATGATGAGTGTTCTACTTCTGGAACTTTTTCTGGTTCCTGTTCGAAATCAATGTCGTCTAAAAATAATAAAAAATTTAGTTGTGCAATGTTCATTAACAATTGTTTCGAAAATATTCTTACCAGTTTCTGTAGAAATCTTATCTTTACTATCCAAATCCTCTTCATCAACCGCCACTGGCAGTCCCATCATTGGTTTACTTCTTCGATTAAAACTTAAATTAATGTTCGGTTTAGACTTCCTTGAGTTGCCTGGTCTGGCCGGTTCCTTAAAGTCTCCATCTTCAATCACCAGCTCCCTTTCATCAACTGGCGCTTCAGTCAACTCTTCAGAAACTAATGGCGCTGTCAAAGTTTTCAAAATGTCGTAATTGATTTTATTGGATATTTTCTTCTCTTGCAACATTTTTTCGATGGCTTCACCAGCAGTGTTAGATGGACCTAGGTTTTTACGTTTAACGGACCTTCTTTTCTTTTTTTCTGGCTTCCCTTCCTCTTTTTCTTTGGCTAGGCGCTCCTCTCGTGCTTTGGCAACTTGTAAATACTCAGCGTTTAGTTTGTTCCATAGTTTGTCCTAAAATTGTAAGAAGGTGAGTATTAAAAAAAATTACTACCAAAAATCTGAAAGTACCTTGAACTGGGCCTCTTTTTCAGTAAGTATGTATCCGTTAATTTCTTCATCATCCAATCCTTCCAGATCTAAATCAAAAGCAACTTCTTCAACAACTGCTGTTGAATTTCCTTTCGGATTTTCTTCAACAGCACACATTGCGACTAAATCTGGTTTTATTCCGATAATTGGGATAATGTGAGCTTTGGCTAACAATTCCGCCTGGGTATTAGCAGAAGTTCCTGGCTTAGCGTTTGGATCATTATCTAAGACTAAACACTCTGTTATCACAGAAATGGTGGACTCGCCAATGAAATTTTGTGTTTCTCGGGATTCGTCGTATTCATCACCCGGCAAGTCAGGGGCTTTTCGTTTTTTTGTCTTTTTAAGGTCTTTTTCTAGGGCCGCATCGATTTCTAATTGCAGGACCGTAAATTCACCAACGCTCTCAGCAAGCTGTAAGGAATAATAGATTTTAAATCAAACTTAATGAGATCATAATTTTTTAAAAGTTACCTTTTGCAACCTTTCCTTATCTCTTTTTCTTGCTGCTTTAAATGCTGGTGGATCCTGTTCTGCTTCTAAGTCAACTGCCATAAATTCATCCACTGTGAGCGCACTACTGGGCGTCTCTCCAAACTCCAGCAATCTTTTACGCAAGGTGGACTCGTGTATCTTTACAATCCTAACAATATCGTTAGGAAGTCTATTAAAATCATGCATGCGAGCAGCGAGGAGGAGAGCTAGTAATAAAACATAAATTAGATTATTGGGAAATTTTGGAATTTGAAGTAATGTTACCAGCTCCACACAGTCCAGATGGTCGTCGCCCAGAGTGAATGGAATCTTTTTTCATCCGTTGGACTAAACGTTGAGCAGTCATAGAGACTTCGTGGGTTTTCTCGCCAAACTCCAGGCGGTTGGCAAAACGCATGATGTAAATGCAGGGATCTGAAAGAAAAAACAATAAACACGTGAGAAATTGTATGATTAATTCTATGATAAAACTTTTCGGTAGAACTTTAAAATAATTTCATAAAACAACTGATTGTATTTAGTTAAGGCCTTCAAATATGTTAATTAGTTTCAATTCATCAATATTCATCCAAATTTAGGGTTTTATGAATCCAGCCAGGTGTTTTAATGAATTTAATTCAATATAAAATTTGATTAGCAATTAATCTATAAAACGTGTAACATATGAAACGAGATGAAACGAAAAATTTACGACTTAATATTCAATCTGATATGTGTAAGAGCTTCCCAAAAATACTATCTATAAAGTAATCAAAAGCATGTTTCATTTGTAATTTCATTAAAATATACAAAATTATCTATCAATAATGTCTCTTTAGAATATTCAAAACAAACCGATAAACGAAGGCATTTTGGAATGTATTTAGCTTCACAGTTCACAGCCAAACAGACAAAATTTGAGGATAAATAAATTATTCAACAAGACAAGGTAAAATCAAACAAAAGGCAAACAAAAAACTATAATCTCGCTTTTATTGAGGAAGAAAATTCCAAAAATTTAAATGATATAAAAAAACTAATGTTCCATAAAAAGTCTCAAGTATTTTTGGAAATATCTCATATATACTTTAAAAAATCGCTCAAAACCGGTGAATCTGGTAAATTTATAAAAAGGCAAAAACACAATTAAACCTCCAACTTGAATTTTTTTACAACTTAATTATAGATTGAATTTCTATTAACAATGCAGCTGAAAATAACTATCAAGAGAAATTCAGTACAAAGTTTGCAGAGCTAGTAACTAAAAAGATTTGTTGTTCAACTAAACAACAATTTTAGAATGCGGTAGTCTTAAATAGATACATTAATTACAACAAAAAGATTTTTTTTTCTAGAATCATATCCACCATATATTATAATTACTTGAAAAACTCAAAATAACTAACACTCGTGATATAATTTTAGACACAGTGTCTCGATTCAACTTTAGACACTTCAATTATAGCGCTCCAGCGTTACATAATTGAAATTCTGGGTAAACAGAAGTTTGATTAGACTCTTAAGCTTTGATAATTCATCATGAAAGATAATCTACTTGCAACTTTCTTTAACAAAATATTCATTTTGAAAAAAGTCTATTTTTATGTCTTTTGTATCGAGAATTTTGAAGTACAAGTGTCTAAAGTTTAATATCACGAGTAAAATGCTTTAACCAAGATGATTTTATGTTGGAATCTTGTTTATAAGACTTTTTCACGTAGGCTGATGTACAGAAAGTTGATAAAATATTTCCATAAAGTGTCGTATCAAGGTCGTATCAAAGATTGAATCAAACTGTCTAAAGTCATATCACTAGTGTTACACACTGCGAAAAACTCAAAAACTCTCGCACAAACCTCAACAAAAAATTCCAAATCAAAGAAAACACTGCAATTATTGCGAAGGTCATGTCCAAACGCGCCAATTAGCATTTACGAATTTTAAATTTATGGCACACATTGTTTTGAATAGCAAGTGATACTGAATTGTAAATTTACTAAGCAAAATACAAACTTACAATAACGAATATGAACCCACTTAATGAAGCCACTTAATGATTCACAAATAAAAAAGTAGAAGTGATGGCCAATTTTAATGGCATTAACCAAGTGACCGAGTTGACTTGCAGAATGGGCAAATCGGTGCTTTATTATGGTTTTTTACCAAAATATTGGAGTTTGTCGTTGGTTGCCGGCTATTTTGGAATATCTATAGTAACTGGAAAAGTAATCAAACAAAACTGAAACAATAAATTATCGGAAAAATTATCATCATAATTATTTAAGAATATAGCCTGATTACTTGTTAATATGTAAAGTTGACCAAATGGCTAAACGCTGACTAAGCAGACGGTCAATGATAGAGCCATGAACCTTATAGTAAGCTGACAACAAATTAAATTTAATCAAATTACTGAATCAAAGCAAAGTGCTGGACAAGCACCTCTACAAAGAATATTCATTGTTTTTAAGACACAACCTGAACTATTCAAACATTGTCATGTTAAACTCATAACAATATTCCAGTTTTCTTTGCAATTCGACTAATATTTGTGCGGTTTTCTGTATAGCTTTTGTGTGTTTTTCTGATATGAGAGGATTATTGAAAAAATGTGTGAACTTGTCGAGCAAATACGAAAAAAATAAATTGTACTCAAGCTTTTGTAGCTTTTTAGTGCAGTAACAGAGATGACATTGTAAAGTTGTTTAAATTAGCGGTTTGTAAAATATTTACTTATAGGATGTTTGCATTTTATCGACTCGATTTTGAAGGTGGTAAGCAGCTCTCAAAATCATCATTTAGTTACATATTTATGTATTAGTGAGATTGAAAAATCTTCGATTGATTATTCGATTCCAGCATTATTGAAATCATCATCTTCATCATTCTCAAATGAAAATAATCTTATACACACATAATAAAACAATAACTCAAATAAGTACTGATAAACAGTACATCTTGACATAATTACTTCCGACATTCAACCACTTAAATCGCAAACTTGTTAACTTGCATCTTTTCACTCATTCAAGTTCAGATCAACCGAAAGTGAACAAAAGCATAATCAAACAATTAAATCGCACTCTGCAAAAGTTTGTTATAAAAATTATGAAATAATTTAATTTTTGGGCACTTTTGCAAGTAGGCCCCAAGATGAAAGTTTTTCAAAAATTAAAGTTTAATTTAAAAATTTTTCACTTAGCCGAATTATTTTAATGGCATATTTTTCGTAAACAATTGGGTATTATTTTAAGTGTGAGCTGATACGAGTTAAGTGTGACTTGTTATGCACAAACAATTAATCACATTTTAAGATCGTAGTAATGTTAACGGTAAACAATTGGTGCTAAAATGACAAAGAAATTTCTCGGAATTTTTGGGTTTATCTTTCTTTGTGAGAAGAATTTTGTTGACAACTGGATTTTTTGATGGGGGAGTGGAAATGACATTTGTGGACTTAGCATTGTTATTTAGGGACCGTGCTGAAATTATGTCGCAATAAAAAAGAGATATCATATACTTGATTGAGACAACATAAGCAGGGTTTCTCACGAACGGTACAAATTCAACTTTTTACACTAACAACAACACGTAAAACCATACAAATTCAACTTTTTTAACGGTCCGCGAGGAACCCTGATAAGGATCACCATTAAAATACAAATAGATCTTCATCTAAAAATAACAACTCAGCGAACAAAAAATCAAAACAATCTCTTCAAAAATCAAAACTTTCAATGCTCATCCACCTTTTAAATCCTTAATCATTAATGACTCAATGCAGCTCATTTTCAAGTTCCAACATAACCGCCAAATATTCCAATTAAGCGAAAGTGGACGTGCTTCGCACGCTTTAAACTGTATTAATAATAAATAACAAGGAATGTCACCTTGCAATCAAAAACAGCAAATCAGTAAGCAAATAATCACGAGTCAAGAAAAAACAACAATAGAGCGGCTAAAATTCAACAAATATTTAAAAATTGAAAAATTTAATTATCTTTGTGGCCACAGATTTTCAAAAGTGTTTTTAAATATTCACGATCATCGCTCGCATAACCAATTTTCAAGATCAGCGACGATTAAAAATTTTAATTTTTTCTGAAATTTGATCAAATGACTAATCGATTAATTTTATTCGAGTAAAAAAGATTTTGGGCTAATTAACATATTAATTAGTGCTTTTTCCTCTGTCGATGGCAGTCATAGTTTTATTGTTTTGATAATTTAATGCAATCTATATTAAGCTCGAATTGGGGCATTCAGTTTTTAATTAAACATTTTTGGTTCGAAGTGGACTATAGTTTGATTCTTAAATAATTATTCCTTGACACTTGACAGCACATTGCGCACTTAACTCCATCCAGTTGAAATTGAATCAAAAATTGATTTCGTAATAAAATCACATTTTACATAATTTTTTAATACCTTTTCAGCTACAGTTTTTCAGCACGTATGCATTTTATCAATTTCCCAGAGAGTTCTAAAGCATTCTTTTAAAACTTGGCTCTTTGCACGTAAAATCCGATCATTTAAGTCTTTCCATAATTAATTCTGATTGAGAAGAAGAAAAAGAGTAAATAATCTTGATTGTTTTTATGAAAACTCAAACTGCGGAGCTCGTGTGTCTTGGATCCGGTAGGCATAAAAAAAAACAATCCAGTTTATTTTATCATATATTCTTAGGATATTCAAGAAATATTCTAGACCATTACGTGCAAATCACCAGGTTTTATTTTCAAGTTTATTTTATTGTCCTGACTCGGATCAGCTGCACAGTAAATGGAAATTCTTTAAAGAATTTTTTAAGGTACTCTAAAAAAATCTGAAACATCGTTTTGAAGTTGAATCCTTTGGTTAAGATTCAACAAGCAATATATAGATGTGACGAAATAGGCTGAAAATTTAATCAAAAGAATGGCTCGGACTTAGTACGTATTTATATAATTTCATAGATGGATACAAAAATAGCCAAAGAATATAATAAAATATATGTTTGTTATCCGTATAATTTGCTCTTTAATATTTTATTTAGAGACGTTTTCAAGGTTTATTTAAAGCCAAATATTTTGTTGAAGAATACCCCAACGGAATAATAAACGGTTTTGCCTATTTGGTTACAATTTATAAAACATTTGGTGACATAAAATTTGACAGTTTTGCATAATACTTTTTGGTATTTACCAATCTTACTGATCCTTGATCCTCATTAATAAGGTCTTTAAAATCATTTCCGTCATCCAACACAAATCTTCTTAAGCATTAAATAACCATTTCGCCATTATTTTTTGCAAGTTTTTTTTTTATAATAACTTATAAGAAAACAGATGAAAATTATCAAGTGAAAGTACTTGAGAGTAAGTGTTTCTTCCGACTCCGTCCACTCTCACTTTCGTTGGCTGCGCGAATTTGTTTTTTGTAGAAAAAATTTAAAAACTGCAAAAAAAGTGCACAAAAACTGTTTTAAGTGCTGACTCAGCATTAAAAAACTATGAAAATGATTGAACACAGTACTTTTGAAGTGTTAGAGCTTTTTTGAAAAAAGTTGAGGTTTTCTGCAAGGTTTGTGGTTCTAAGCGATTTTTTATGAAATAAAATTAGGGCGAATTTATGGAAAAATTGTTATTTAAAAATATTTTTGCCTGACAAATAAAACCCAAACAGTCTCCCCTTAAATTCCAACATTAAACCGACACTTTCAACTTTTACATAACCAGCCATAAAAAACCACAAACCGAATTTATTTGGCCTGCACTCATTTTTGCAGACAATTATGTAATCTTTTTTGCTGCAAAAAAAACTGGAAAGTGGCTCAATTAATCTTGAAACTACTCCGAAAAACTGAGAAACTCAAAAACGGGCTGTGCATCTTCTGACTTTGAACTTGAAAATGCGTGTGTAAAAAATTATTCGGCATTCGTTATCAAAACATTGGTGGTTTGGCCGAGAGCACGAAAATGAAAATATTTCGTTTTAAGCAACAGAAATATGGTTGAATGGTATGTTACGACCTTCTGGCAAGCTGGCAAGGCACGATCGCGATTCGAGAAGTCGAGAGACAGGTAAGAAGTGGATAAACTTGTTGAGAATATTTTTTAGGTGATTGCAGACTTTTTTTGTGGATTAATGTTTTGAAGGAAACGGCTGGATTTTGGAGTACAGTGCAATGACCAACATTTTTCTTAAAATAGTTTTTAACATGGTTAGAATTTAAGTAAATATTATGAAAAAATCCTTCAGTGGGGGAATATTGAATTTAACATTAGAAATCTTCTCGGAATTTTCGCTTTTTGTATTGGCTCCACGTTATTGAATTTATTAGTATCATTGATTAGACAAATTAAGCGTTTATTTAATTTGCGAGATTTTTCAATAAATAAAATTAACACCTTTTGCATTTTAACAATACCTGTGTCATGATTATACGGTATTCTAATTCTACAATTAAATAAGTAAAAGTAATATAGGCTTTAAAAATTTGAAAGAACCTTCCTATCTCTCTGGACCGAATATCGTCTGCCCAACATTACAAAATAGTAAGTTCTCTTACAACCGCGCGCGCTCAAAAAGTCACGTTAACATTCAGCATTAATAGCATTAACACTCAGTAGTTTTCTTTGACCAAGTCATTTGTGCACAACGATTGGTGCTGAAAACACGCAGAAAACTTTACGGAAAGAGCTTTAACTTCCCTGTTGTGATTTTTGAACAGTTTTTTTTTACAAAAAAAGTGTGAATTTGTTGAAAGATTCAATTGAACACTGAGCTAATCTTTCATTTGATATAAAAAATAAAAAATTTTCTAGAAAACTGAAAATAATTTGAATTCGTTAAAGTTCGTGAAAACTACAAAAATTACTGAAGTGAAAATAAGTCACTTACACCGTGTTTTAAGTGATTTTAATTGTAAAATTAAACTTTTTTGGTAGTTTGGTAGTTTTTCGGGTGGTCATAGATGACCGCAGAGCATGCATTGCTGGGCTAGAGAAAGTTTCCGGTAGTTTTGCAAGTGAATAACAGAGCAAGTGTAAAAAGTGTATTTGGACAAGCCAAAAGGTTGAATTACTCGTATTGAGCAAATTCGAGCAAAAACCCCTATCATCCGAAATAATCTAATAAAAGTATATAAGTGCTGGTTATGTGATAAAGTGCCCTTCAATTATGATCAATATCGCGGTGGATCCACTCAGTGATCACATTGGCCGTCACATTTTACATTGGATCATCACACAGTCGGGCCATTGGTATTCCAAAGTGAACGCAAACCTTCAAGATAACCTGAGAAACATTGAGTCTGGAGTAGCGGTGATCGATCACATTCTATCTCCCAAAGAAGAGGAACTTCATATGAATTTGCAGGATAACTATGAGGAAGAGGAAATTGAGGCTTTGATGCGAAACAACAACTATAATCATTTCAATATTCTCAATCAAATCATCAATATGAATATTAATTTCAATGAAAACAGTAGTCACGACAATAATAGACAGACTAGAGAATCCAGGAATCACCAAAGAGGTTAGTTAGAATATTTGCAAAAATAAAATTCAAAAACAGTTCTTAGTAGGAAATCAATCCAATAAATTACTCTTTGAGTATTCTGAAGTCTAGTTGCAACGAATAAATCTTAAATTTTAATTATATCTTCAAGATGATTTATATTAATTGGAGATTTCTGAACTGGAACATATTATTATGTTAACCTTACAAAATGACTATCAAAAATCTTTCTTCACCGGATGAAAACATCAACAAGTCATGAATAAAAATCAAGAGCAAGTTGTTCAACTGCAGAATTTTAATTTAATTATAGTATTCAACAAATATCAGTTTAAAAAATTACACATACGTTTTTGATATTATTTTTAAATTATTCTATAAAGAATATTTGCGCCTTTTATTACGTTGAGCGATAGAAACTATTAAAAAAACCCAAACAAGTTGAAGTATATCAAAAATCATTAGTCACATCATTCCTGAATGTTTACAAATTTTCTTAAAAATTAAATATTGACTCCAAATGTGATAAAAAATATCATCAGACCTCTAACAGTTAATTTTATATAAATTTTGTTTATTTGAAAAATAAACATTCTTTTTAAAATATCAAGTAAGTGCTAATTGATTACAACAGAATCGTTAACTCTTGACAAGAATTTGCATGAAACCTAATTTAGTTTTGAGCATTGACAGAAAAAATTCGATATTTACTTAAAATTATGTGCTTGCAAACCTTTTAGAGAAGAATAAATTTATCGCAATTTTGAAGATGTTTTCGTAAATATCAAAAATATATTGAACCTTTGTTCAAAATGTCGTTTCGATATAAAGTTGCAGTTTCCAAACTTAAAATACTCTTAAAATTCCAAACTTAAAATTCTCTTGAATTAAGCCCAATTTTTCAGTTGTTTAAGCATGACCCTTTAAAGTTTACATCGACAATAAAATATTATCAAGAACAAATATATACAAGGTCAAAGGAAGCACATATTGATTAATATCAGACCAAAAAGATTTTTTAAATAAAAATTTTAAATTGTAGATCTCAGCAAGTAAATTTATGGTACTTAGCAGATTACAAAAATAATTAACAAATCAGAAAATCTCTTTAATTACTCATTCCTTCATACGCCCTCTGGCGTTCATACAAACTGCACAAATGCCAACATCATGCCAACATAACGGCAGTAGCGAAAATGTGAAAAAGTTGAAACAAATGAAAAAATTGTAAAAATGGCTATGTCGAATCTCTACTCGAAAATTGCACAAATAAAGCGTAATCAGGAGCCCATAAACATGCCTTTCTCTCAAACACACTGGATAAATGGTAAATAGCATTCCAGAACGACACTAAAAAATTTTATCCCAAAAAAGTTGCAAACGAAATTGTTTTTGTAAATTTCTGATGATTTTGTTGCAATTTTTCATTCAACTTGCACTCTCTCAACAGTCGAGACGCTTAACAACAGTTCCGTGCTAATGTCGCCACCCCACAACAATTCGCTAATGCAAAGAGAAAGTATGCTCATCACACAACCAAGTAGTCTGCCTAGCTCTCCATTAGCTTCTCCGGGAGCTCTCAGTTCTACATCATTTTGCTTACAATCTTCCACCACAAACACAGCTGAAATAGATACAGCTGATCCTAATTGGCAAGCAACTAAACCAACAGTTAGGGAACGCAATGCAGCAATGTTTAATAATGATCTGATGGCAGATATTAAATTTGTTGTGGGATCAGAGGGTGAGTTCTTGAATTATTAAAATAATTTATAAAACAATTTGAATTGTATTTTTAATTTAATTTTAGATCAAGTGCAAGTGATTCCAGCTCATAAATACGTTTTGGCCACTGGTAGTTCAGTTTTCTTTGCAATGTTCCATGGGGGTTTGGCGGAAAATAAGTCAGAAATCACCGTTCCCGATGTGGAACCTTCAGCCTTCCTCACCATGCTCAAGTAAGAATTTTCTTTGATTAAGTCCATTCAATTTGTTACATTGTAACAAATGTATTAATTTAAGTAGGAAATATCTAAATCAATGTTAAATTCTCTACTTTTACTTTAAATGTTTCCGCACTAATTCAAACATTTTAATGCCATTAAAACTTTTTAAAAATGACATCACTAAATATTCGATCATTAACCGAGATCATCAACGTCAAAATTGCAAAGTGAAGAGTTTCTCATTACTTCAGACATATTTCCATAACAAAGCCACAATATCCATAATATCCAGGTTCATCAACAAAAAAAATAGCTGTGTGACTTGCATAATTAATGGCCAACTTTAAATCATAAAAAAATATATCCCACTCTAAAATTTATTTTTCTCTCAATTCTTTCACTAGGTACTTGTACTGCGATGAAATTCACTTAGAAGCGGACAATGTACTAGCCACCCTTTACGTATCCAAGAAATATATAGTGCCACACCTCTGCCGGGCTTGTGTAAATTTCCTGGAAACAAGTCTCACAGCAAAGAACGCTTGTCTGCTGCTCAGTCAATCTCGACTCTTTGAAGAGCCTGAGTTGATGCAACGTTGCTGGGAGGTGATTGACGCCCAGGTATGTGATAAAATAGACAATTTACAAGTTGCACCAGTAGGGGACACCAACAATAACAGCGAGGGGCGGGTGTTGAGCTCAGCAAATGCAACGAACGCAACGAATTTGATTGAAGATGTTGCTTTGGAAGAGTGAATTGATAGAAAATTTGAGTTTATCCAAGGAGTTTATATTTATCGATGAACAAAATATTTATCATAATGTTTATCCTTAAAAATATAAGCTCCTTGGAAAAACTAACAAATTTATAAAAAAATTGATGTTGTTGTTGAAAAATGTTTTGTTGGTTTTGTCTAGTGTTGCCATTTAATTGATACAATTGTACATTTAGTCATTCCACGATTTTATCTGTGTTATCAAGGGGTTATTTCAATATTTTAAGATATCAGGTCAAAAAGTTGCAGGTGCCAAATTTCTTAGAAAATCATTTCACAAACTGTGAGAATGGATATTTTTGTAAGTACATTTTGAAACTGCAGCTTTAATTGACATGTTTCTTGGAAAATCAATAAAAAATTCTAAGTATTGATATAAATGTAACGAATTGCCTGATGCTTCATTTACGAAATATTTAGCTCGTATTTTAGCTTAGCTTAAGAAATGATGAGACTTTTTTACTGTTAACTGTAAATCGTATCAATACATTTTTAGGAAGATTTGCAATTATAGCATAAATGTGTTCAATCGATGTTTTAGAATAAAATTTAGAAATTGAGCTTTTGATCTGGTACCTCAAATTTAGCCCAACAAAAGAAAGTCTCACAGTCACACAGATGTTGTAAGATGATTCTACGAACATTTCTCGGTAACCTTGATTGAGATTTATTTGAATTCATGTTTATTCGACTTCATTCTATTTAATTCAATTTTATGCAATTTGATTCAATCGTAATCAATAACTGCGCTTACATATTCGAGTTTCCATTGAGTTTGTGCTCAATATTTCAGCATTTTTGGTCACATTTTGTGTCGGAAATCGTTAAGAAAAATCAATTTAGTGTTTACATAACCTGCTTTACAATTTTTCACGAGAATCATCGGAAATTATGCGAGTTTGGTACTTGTAACTGATAAAAGGGAAAACCATATAAAAGATGGGAAATATAGAGGTATTGTACCTTAAAATAAACATCTTTTCAAATTCAAGGAGCAATTTATATGCCAAATCTCATTTAAAAAAAATTCTACATCGAAACTCTTGCAATAAATGTTAATAATTAATGTGTTCACCTCGCTGTTTTTATAAAAACCCAAAAAATTGTAATCGAATAAACGAAAAATTACAAAATAAATAAATGTTAACCCTACCATCTCTTGTTTTACTTGTTACACAAAACTAAAGTAAAATTCAATTATTTTCACAGGCTGAAATGGCGATCAAATCGGACGGCTTTGTGGATATTGACATCAAAACTTTCGAGACAATTTTGGGCCGTGAAACTTTAAATTGTAAGGAGATCAATTTGTTTGAGGCAGCTTTGATGTGGGCTCAGTCAGCGTGTGCCAAAATGGAGATTGAGGCGACTGCACCCAACAAGAGGCAGATCTTAGGACAAGCTTTGTACTTAGTGAGAATTCCAACAATGACGCTGGAGCAATTTGCGAATCGAGTCGCCCAGCTTGGAATTTTAACGCATCAGGAAACAATCGACATTTTCCTGAGTTTTACAGCCAAAAATAAACCCACTATGAACTTTCCGATAAAACCCAGAAACGGATTGAAGACACAAATTTGCCATCGTTTCCAATCTTGTGCTTACAGAAGTAATCAATGGCGATATAGAGGCAGATGTGACTCTATTCAGTTTTCAGTGGATAAAAGGATCTTTATTGTTGGCTTTGGACTTTATGGCTCATCAACTGGTGCAGCTGACTATAATGTGAAAATTGAACTAAAAAGACTCGGCCGTGTTTTGGCGGAAAATAACACAAAATTCTTCTCTGATGGAAGTTCCAACACTTTCCATGTGTTCTTCGAGCATCCGATACAAATTGAGCCTGAATGCTTTTACACGGCTAGTGTAATTTTGGATGGCAGTGAGTTGAGTTTCTTTGGCCAGGAAGGAATGACTGAAGTTTGTATGGGAACAGTTACTTTCCAGTTTCAATGTTCCTCAGAAAGTACCAATGGAACTGGAGTTCAAGGTAATTTTTGAATCAATCCTTTAAATTTGCTGATCAAGCTCATTATTAACAAATTACTAATTTTAAATATTTTCTAGGCGGCCAAATCCCAGAACTGATATTCTACGGACCAACCACAGAACAAACCCTTCAGCAAACCATAAGTACGCTGAAAAAGCCCAGCAGCAGCTCTAATAGTAATAGTGCAGCTAACGCGTCTGACAGCAACGACGAAAAGTGATGGTTTTAAAATTTCGCTTGCATGGCAGTCAACTTAGGATTAGTTTTTAGAATTATTGTCGATTTTAGTCGATTTCAGTAGTTTTTCGATCAAAATACTAAAAAAGTTTCTTTAGGCAAGAGCTTCCAATCGTTTGTTGTCGTTTTTAATTATGTTCAATGATTTTAATTTGATCAAACTGATTTACACTTATTTAAATTGAGAAAAATTGAAAGTTATAAAGTGAAGCATAAATGTTTTAATTTGTTGCATAAATGCATTTTAACTGATTTCATTTTCTTTTTTACATCTTAAAAAAAAAGACTGACAAAATGCAGTTATTGGATATTTAACTTATTTTCTATTTAACTTTTAAAAAACTTAGCCATTTGTGATTCTGGAGCAAGAAAAATATAAATTATTTAAATTATAAAAAATATATGAGGGTTTTGGGTGCTGATGATATACTTTTTTTAATTTTAATGGAATATTCCTTTGTTTTTTGAGCAAAACTTTCTTAAATTTTTTTTTGTTTCGTTATTCAAAAATTATTTATTTCAGAATTTGTAAAAAAATAATTTAATAATCAGAATTGAGTCTAAAGTTTTTTTTTTTAACTTGTGCTTAAAGTTTTTCTCAAAAAACGAATAATCGATTATAATTTAAAGAAGCTTATTCCGCGCCCTATATTTGAAAAAAAAAAACTTAAGATCGAGGATATTTAGAATCTCTCGAGGTACAAATGGTACAAACGGTGGTTACAAAACAAATTACTAAATTGCAATTACTTGGAGAAAAAATTGAAATGAATGTGCCAGAGATTTTTGCAGTAAAACATATATACGCAACAAAATATATTTTATTGAGCATAAAACAGAGAGCGATATTTAAGCGAGAATATAGTAGAACTAGTATATAATCAGCGTAATTTTGTTCTGGGTTCCATTTAAAGATATTTCATAGTAGATTCCATTTAGACGGATATAGTCAGTTTTTGGTAGAATTTTGAAATGGCAAATTTTTCCGTTTTTGTGACTAAAATTATTTTTTAATTGCAAAGTTTACAAAAACTTATTAAGTTTGCCATAGTAAAAGTAGTAAACATAATTTCAAGTATCTATTGAATTAAAAATAAATTCGGCACTGGTCTACATTTCCAATTTTCCCATTCTATTCCAATAATTGAATTAAACAAATTAATTAATCCAGAAGTGCGTGCAATTTTTTATTCCCACAGATCGATTTTATGAAATTTTCAAAGCATCACTAGAAGTTTTGGTCTAAGCCAATAGAACACTAGTAGTTCTACTTAAAAATTTAAAATAACTTAATTAAATAATTAATGAATTAGTCTTTTAATTATTTTCTATTTATACCAAATATGAAGTAAATATTAAGTTTCTAGTGATTTTTAGTTGATCTGACTTGACTGGTTTTTTGTTGTTGCAATTAGATTGCGCAATGTGCATAATTTTCAGTAAGTAGCCTATGGTTTCCTCTAGAATTGCTGGTTGAAGTCAATCAAATCAAAATAACTTTAATGAATAAAGATAGATTCGAAAAATTTATTTGATGAGTGTTTTTTTTTTTTCGAAAGCTGTACGTTATGTTTTAAGAATTGTTTTAAAATTTCTTTCTAGTTTTAAGATCAATTTTCAATTTTGAAGAACTAGACGCCCAATTAACAAATAAATCTGACTCACCGATGGAGGGAATGTTAATGCAGAGAGCTTGAGACAACTTGAGGTAGGTCCTTCCTAATTCGTAACAACAAATCTGGAGAACGTCACTTATATCTATTAGCAAATCTGAAAAAGCAAAACTCTCATATAATATCAATAAAACTTCCAAAATGGGAAGATCCTTACGTGATGTTCCTTCAGTTCTACAAGTAATATATACACAAGCTGCGTAAATATGAGTGTTCCTTCTTCCTCTGGTCAGCTGGCGCATCAAGGCCATCTTGAAGAAGTTGTGAGCAGTTTCAATGCAATGGTTGTTGAGATAAAGTTGCTGGCAAAGATGTGTTATTCCTTGGCGAGCCTTTCTTAAGGTCACCTCCCTGGATTCAGTTCCAGTTCCCACATGGAATTTTCCATACCCGGTAGCTCCACCTTTTGAATCTGAACTAACGAACTGACCAATAGCACTAGATGATCCATGAGCGTTCTCTTCGAATGTGACTTCTGAGACAATGATGTTGTCTTCCAGCACTGATCCACAACTAGTACAAACGGCATCACCCTAAAATATAAGGGAAAATCAAAGTAATGAAAAGTAAACAAGACCGAAACACAATCTAGATTCTTGATAAACTGACTCTGGCACTATCGACTTCGATCTCTGAACTTCCACATTGCTTGCACTTCCTTCCTGAAGACATTGTGCAGGCTTTTAAGTTACCACTTAGGCTTTAATCGGCTTTTTAGATTATTTATATCAAAACTCTAAGAATCTATTCACCGCGGGGCTTAAATTTAAGATAAAGCTGACTTGACACAGTTTTTCAAGGATATAATAGAAATCATCAATTAATAGATTTTTGATTTGTATAGCGTTAATTTAGATATTTCGTATCATTTAAGTGTGTTATTATACTGCCTACATTCCCTGTTACCTAATTATATCATAAATATCTGCAAGAATAATGGATTTTTATATAAACGAGATGAGAAAAGTTAGCAACAATTTTTTGTCAACAATCTATATTTAAATTCTTCTTTTAATCTGTTTTAGCTGCCGGAGCCTTATCAAGATAGAATCATGGTACGTTCTTTCATTGAACCACAGAATGACAGTATCAAATGGATATTCTCTTGCGGAACCACTTGTTGGAACAAAATATACGAGAAAATTGATGAAGCTCTGGAATCCGTTGGAAATATTAAAAACAAGGATGAAGTAAGCACTCTCCAGACTTATCAAATCAGCAAACTGTGGATAAGTCTGCAACTACTTCCTAAGGAGGCACGCTATGGTTTTTCCTGCTCAGAAGCAAATTACAGCAATTCTCATTTTCTGAAGGTGCTCATCCGAGAAGGAAATGGGCCTAAAGAAGGTGCACAATTACCTTCAGAAAAGAATCAAAAATTACTCGAATTAAAATATGAGCCCAAAAGTTGCTTCAAGGGTGAAAATAATGATTCTCCAATTTATAAAGCCAGTTCAATTACTTCAAAGGAAGATGAATATGTTCCATCGTCAGATTCACCTAAAAATGACGCTGTAGCTTCTCCTTACAAAGCGTCAACAATAAACAAAGTAAAAAGCAGCTACTCAAGCCCAATTTTGGTTCCTAAAGAAGAGCTTCAAGACAGTCAAGAAGAGATTCCCTCTTCTCCACCCTACACAATGCCTTATTCACCAGTTGGTTCTACAAATACTAAAGTTGCCTTGTACCATGCTGGAGCTATCAAGAAAGAAATTCATGATAACGAGCAAAACTACTCTCCACGTTCCACTGTTGATACTTCAAACGATCCGAACGTAATAGTCAGTATTTATAAAGCTACAGCTAAAGATAAAGTAGCCGAAACCTCAAATGACCAATTATACTCACCGAAATCGACTGCCATTCCTGGTGAAGCTGCCATTAACAAACCCAAGAGAAACTTCTTCAAGTATGCACCAAGCACTATTGAATCAGATGAAGAGAAGAAAAGAAAACATGAATCTTCAGATTCAGATAAAAGAACTACTCGATCCTCGAAACCGAAAGTCACCCAACAGTCTTCCGTCTCCACGACTTCTGAAGCAAAGACGAAAAATTCAAAGAAAACTAAAAAGATCCTTGAGCTATTCGGATCTGATCCCGAAAATATTTTGCCGACGCAAGATGATCATTTCCTTTCTGAATCCTCTGATCTTGAAGAGGAGGCTAAAAAAAGTGATGAACTGAAACCTAAAAGGCAGAAAATCGATCGAGACAGCAAATCAAGAAATAAACTGCCAAATAAATTTGATGCATTGAAGAATGAGAGAGAGAAAAGAAGACTTAACACGGACTCTGCACTGAAAATTAAGAACAAGGCTCAAGAGGATAAAGATGGAAATGTGTTGGATGATGATGACAAGTGAGTGTTTTTATTGTAAATTTTTTGGTTTAAGTTTTCAATTCATATGCGATAATTCAAGGTCACAATGGTTGTCAAAATCAAAGCCATCTACTTACGAAGACAGTTCAAAAACAGCAACTCCCAGGAAACATCGTAATAAAAATCCTTCCAAGAAACATGGCGAAAGTACTACCAACACTCCTCCAATCAAAGACTACTTCAAACCAGACAATGCAAAGACTGAAGAAAATGTCAAAAAACTGGAAGCTCAGAAAGTTGAGGATTTAAAGAAAAGATTGGCTATACGAGAGCAGGAATCGATTGAGAAGAAGGAAAAGAAAGTCAAGGAAGATATTGCTTTTAAGGAACTGGAGGTAATGTTGAACAATAGAATGGAAGTCTCCAGAGTAAGGAGAGAGTTTTTAAATCAGCTGACTGTTTTGTGAGTTTTTAAGATTTTCATTAAAAGATATACTGGTTTATTTTAACTAAAACTATTTTTCAGAAAACTAAATCATTTATCGGATGAACAAATTGTTCAATACATCTTTGATTTTACACTTGAAATGAAGAAAATGTTTGATTTTTATCGCAAAACTCTTCAAATCACAACCACTCGAGAATACAACGTCCTTGATCTGACTTGCTCTGCTGAACTATTCACTGAGAAGCAATTGCTGTACGCTATGCAGCAAATTGAGCTGGCTTGTTTGGATGTTGATGACATTGGGATGTTTACTGAAGTTCTAGCTGAGAACATTTTACCCGAGTTTATTTTGGAAGTCTTTATGCAGGAGCATAATTTGACAAGAAAGGAAGCGCTTCAACGAGTGCGAGATCAAGTTGATAGAGACAACATGCTTAACCCTGTAACTTCTATTTAAAAAATACAATGTTATTAGACTGTGTACCTTTATAACGAAAAGAAAGCTTAAAAAGAGATTAAAAACTGAGTCATTTAAAAGTTATGAAAAATATAGTTTATATGTTAAATTGTTCATTAAATAATTTACATTTGATAACATATATTTGAAGCGCATTCTTAAGTAAATTAAAATCTATTCTTCAATAGGTCCATCTTCATCTGCTCCTCCTCCATTCGCTCTTTCTTCAAACGCTCCTTCTTCAAACGCCCCTTCTTCGTCAGATGATCCATAGGCCAACATTTCGCTAAAGGTCATTGGATTCATTGCGTCTACGGATAATATTTACCTTTTATTTGTAATTTTGTTCTACTATTAGTCTACTATTGAGGATGCAAAACGTATAACACTTACTGGGATCAGGATGTGAAAATTCTGCAAAATGCGTTGGATTTCGCCTGTAGCAAGCAGCCCAGTATGGACATGGATTGTTTTCTGGCCCCGTTGGTAAGGGCGGACGCCTATAGTCTCTGTTTCCAGGATGAGCCATTTCGGCTCTATGGTCTTGAGTCAATCTAAAAAAGTTAAAAATATTTTAATTTGCTAAGCTTGAAATCTAAGTTTATACCTGTAACAGCCAATGCCAAATTCGCAACTAGGTCTTATCGGAGGATTAGGATTAGGTTCTTCCTTTTTGATTGGCACATTTGAGCAGCTACCTGCAGAAGTGGATGGAGCTGATGTATCATTATCAGTTGACTCCATTTTGATTGGCACATTGGATTGACTACTAGCAGAAGTTGATGGAGCAGATGAATCATTATCAGTCGGCTCCGTTTTGATAGAGGGCAAATTAGTTGGAGGAACTGTTTGTTCAATTGGATTTTCTAGGATATTTTGTGCGGTTTCAGGTATGTTTTCAGCACTTTTCACTTTTTTACTAGAATTTTCCTCAGGTTCAGTCTCAGCTGGCCTTTTAGTGGCCTCACTAGTTGTGGGTTCAATGGTTTGTGAAGAAGACGTTTGCTGGAGCATCCAGCTAGGCAACTTTCTTTGCTGTGGTGGGGACGATTCTGTATTTTCAATGTTATCTCCATTCAAATTTAATGCAATATCTTCTGATTGTATGTTGGTGTTAATTTGAGACACACTTCTTATTAAAAGTCCTGGAGCATCTTCTTGGGCGCTTGTAATCTTCACTTCGTAAATAAATTGTGTTGGCAGAAGTTTGAATGAGTCTCTGTCACCCAACAAGACTTCATCTCCATCCCCTAGAATGTCATGTGCGCTTTCTGTGCTCAATTTATAGAAGATTGGGTTCGCATGGGTGCTTTTGAGCAAGATCTTTTCATCAGTCAGTTGAATGATTCCATGTTTTCTTGATATTCTCCTATCGCAGCACTGAAATTAAAAAATCCAATAAAGTTTAAAGTTGGAGAAGTTAGTTCTGGAATATTCCAGATAAGCTTGAGATTAGGTAATTTGAGAGATCGTAATTTTGATTAAACCGGCGGACTTAAAATTAAAAAATTGAGACTTTAAAACCTAAAAACTTACATCCAGCTCTCTGGTATCTCTTCCAATTATCAAACCAGCCTGAGTTAAAGCAATACTGTGATTTTTATCAACGTTCAAAAGGCTAAATTGCTTCATTTTCCCGCAAAATTTTTGGAAAACACAAAAAGCCTCGCAAAAAAACAACAAAGGTTGAAACTGTCGAAATCAGCCCGATAGTGTCGACATTGTAAAGGAAAATTTCCGAGGGGCTATATTTTCATTTGTTATGACTTTGGAAATTGTTCTTTTTGACATTCTCTACGTAAATTAGTGAATTGTAGCCAAAACACTTGATATAAATTCGAGAAAATGGATGAACTGGAAAAATTAGAGCATCTCTCTTTGGTTTCAAAGATATGTACTGAACTGGAGAACCATTTGAGCATCAATGACAAAGATTTAGGTTTGTTGATTGTTTTTAATCGTATTGCTCCAAAAATTCATAAAATAACCTTAATTTTAGCTGAATTCATAATTCACTTGGCTGAAGAGCATCCTCAAGTTGAAGATTTCAAGAAAGCTCTTATGGAAAATGGAGCAGAATTCTCTGAATCTTTCGTTGGAAATTTGCTGCGTATCATACATTTGATGAAGCCTCCAAAAGCCGGCTCCAAATCTTATGCATCTTTCGAGGATGATGGGTCAGACCATTTAGCCAAGAAGTTTCCAGGCCTTGCCATTCCAAATGAGAAAAAAATTGACGATAAGAAGGATGTTAAAATTGTGAAAGGACTAGCGGATTCAATCGTGGATGACATGTTTGCTGAGCTAGAAGCAATGGCACCTCCAGCTGATGGCTCAGATTCTAAGAAAGATCAGAAAAAAGAGCACAAAAGTGATAAGAAACGAAGATCCAGGAGCAGGTCCAAAGATAGAAAACGGAGCAGATCAAGGGAACGAAAACGTAGTCGCTCGAAAGAAAGAAGTCGAAGGGATCGTAGTGGCTCCAGAAAAAGAAAACGCAGCTCTTCAAGAGATAAGAATCGCAGGGACAAAAGAGATCGAAGTAGATCCAAGGACAGAAATTCAAGGAATTCTAGACGCGATCGAAGCAGATCAAAAGAAAAGAGTCGCCACCATGAAGAAAAAAATAAAAGAAGTAGATCTCGTGAAAGAATGCGTAAAAACTCGCCAGAAAAGATGCTTAGTGATGATCCCGAGCCTGGAAAAATCTATGATGGAAAAGTGGCCAATATTGTAAATTTTGGATGTTTTGTGCAAATCATGGGTCTTCGCAAGAAATGGGAAGGCCTTGTTCACATTTCCCAGCTTCGATCAGAAGGACGTGTTACGGATGTTAACGATGTCGTTAAAAGAGGAGCTAATGTTAAGGTAAAAGTTATGCAAATAACTGGACAAAAAGTATCATTGTCAATGAAAGAAGTGGATCAAATAAGTGGTCGAGATTTAGATCCATTATCTCATGCTCCTGCGGACGAAGAATTGGAAGCAAGAAATCCAGATAGACCAATCGGCGCAATGACAATGCTACACTTAGATGGAGCTTTAGATGCTGACGAGGACTCAGCTAGAAAAAGAGTTACAAGAATTTCTAGTCCTGAACGGTGGGAAATTAAACAAATGATTTCATCTGGAGTTATTGACAGAAGTGAGATGCCAGATTTTGATGAAGAAACTGGGTGAGTTTCAAATAATTTTTAAAATAGTCTTAAATAATAACAAACTATATTCTTTTAGACTGTTACCCAAGGATGAAGATGGTGAAGCTGATATTGAAATTGAGATTGTTGAAGAAGAACCTCCATTCCTGCAAGGCCATGGTCGTGCTTTAAGTGATCTCTCCCCCGTAAGAATCGTCAAAAATCCTGATGGAAGTTTAGCCCAAGCTGCTATGATGCAGTCTGCTCTCGCAAAGGAACGACGTGAAGTTAAAATGCTTCAACGTGAACAAGAACAAGATTCTCAGCCTACCCAACAAAACAAGAACTGGATGGATCCTGTGCCAGAAAAAGAAGAAGCGAGTTATTCTGGAAATTCTAGAGGAATTGGAATGGCACCACAAGATGTGCCAGAATGGAAAAAACATGTTATTGGTGGCAAGAAAAATTCTTATGGAAGAAAGACGGACATGAGTTTGATGGAGCAAAGACAATCGTTGCCTATTTATAAGCTAAGGGATGATTTGATTAAAGCTGTCACAGATAATCAAATTTTGATTGTCATTGGAGAGACTGGCAGTGGAAAGACAAGTAAGTTGTTATTTTATAAGTTCGAGTAAATGAATAAACTAATCCTTTGTTCAATTTTTTAGCCCAAATCACTCAATACCTCGCCGAAGCAGGATTTACAGCTCGTGGTCGAATTGGATGTACTCAACCGAGAAGAGTAGCAGCAATGAGTGTCGCAAAGCGCGTTGCTGAAGAGTTTGGTTGTCGTTTGGGGCAAGAAGTTGGTTACACAATTCGTTTCGAAGATTGTACGAGTTCCGATACCGCAATTAAATACATGACAGACGGAATGTTGTTGCGTGAGTGTCTTGTGGATTTAGATATGAAAGGATATTCAGTTATTATGTTGGATGAGGCTCACGAGAGAACAATTCATACTGATGTCTTGTTTGGGTTAATGAAACAAGCTGTACAGAAGAGGCCAGAATTGAAACTTATTGTTACGTCAGCTACTTTGGATGCCGTCAAGTTCTCACAGTATTTTTATGAAGCTCCTATTTTTACCATTCCTGGAAGAACTTTCCCTGTAGAGATTCTCTATACTAAAGAGCCAGAGACAGATTATCTGGATGGTAAGTTTGAAAAATATATTTTATTAAATTTAAATTTACTAAATAGATACTTTCAGCTTCTCTAATAACCGTGATGCAGATCCACCTTCGTGAACCTCCAGGTGACGTACTTCTTTTCCTTACTGGTCAAGAAGAAATTGACACTGCTTGTGAGATTCTCTATGAACGCATGAAATCTCTCGGACCAGATGTCCCGGAACTGATTATTCTCCCAGTTTACTCCGCTCTTCCCTCAGAAATGCAAACAAGAATCTTTGATCCAGCTCCAGCAGGCAGCAGAAAAGTCGTTATTGCAACAAATATCGCTGAGACATCGCTAACAATTGATGGAATTTATTACGTAGTAGATCCAGGATTTGTAAAGCAAAAAGTTTATAACTCGAAAACTGGAATGGATTCTTTGGTGGTGACTCCGATTTCTCAGGCAGCTGCTAAACAGAGAGCAGGACGTGCTGGCAGAACTGGACCAGGAAAAACTTATCGCTTGTACACTGAGCGAGCTTACAGAGATGAAATGTTGCCTGCTCCCGTGCCAGAAATTCAAAGAACTAATTTAGCGACAACTGTGTTGCAATTGAAAACCATGGGAATTAATGATTTACTTCATTTTGATTTCATGGACGCACCACCTGTTGAATCTCTCGTGATGGCCTTGGAACAACTTCACTCATTGTCTGCATTGGATAACGAAGGATTACTCACGAGGTTGGGAAGGAGAATGGCAGAGTTTCCTTTGGAGCCTAATCTATCCAAAATGCTTATCATGTCTGTTGCTCTGCAGGTTTGTTCATTTTATTTCAAATCTAAAATTCGAATTTACCAATTTTTATAAATTTTAGTGTTCCGATGAAATTCTTACGGTAGTCTCTATGCTAAGCGTCCAAAACGTATTTTACCGTCCTAAAGACAAGCAAGCTTTAGCCGATCAAAAGAAAGCAAAGTTTAACCAAACTGAGGGCGACCATTTAACTCTCTTGGCAGTTTATAACAGTTGGAAGAATAATAAATTCTCGAATGCTTGGTGTTACGAAAACTTCGTGCAAGTTAGGACACTCAAAAGAGCTCAAGATGTTAGGAAACAGTTGCTCGGGATTATGGATCGACATAAATTAGATGTGGTCTCAGCTGCCAAAAATTCAGTGCGCGTGCAAAAAACGATTTGCTCCGGATTCTTCAGAAATGCTGCCAAAAAGGATCCTCAAGAAGGTTACAGGACGCTTGTGGATTCACAGGTGGTCTATATTCATCCGTCGAGTGCACTTTTTAATAGGCAACCAGAGTGGTGAGTACACTTTAATATATTTTAGAAGTAACAAAACCTTTGTTGCTCGTAGAAATCTAGTTTCTCTAAAAAATAATTCAACCAATTTTTCTTTTGTTTTTCAGGGTTGTATACCATGAGCTCGTACAAACTACAAAAGAATATATGCGAGAAGTCACCACCATTGATCCAAAGTGGCTGGTGGAGTTTGCACCCTCATTTTTCCGATTCTCTGATCCAACGAAACTCAGCAAGTTCAAGAAGAATCAACGTTTGGAGCCTCTTTACAATAAATATGAAGAAGCGAATGCCTGGAGAATATCAAGAGTCAGAAAGCGAAGGAACTAGAAATTTTGTAGTTCGTTTATTATAATTGTGTCAATAAATTTATCGAAAAGATTTTGAATTTTAAATGCTATCGTTTTATTATAAGGATTACAGAAATAAAACAAAAACTTACTTTTTCAACAATTTCAATATTTATTTTCTTTCATAAGCTACTACAGTGGTTCCATGATGGTTTAGCTAATAATCCCACTTTTATATACAAATCGATTCAGCAAACCTTCATTTTCATCCCGTAAGCTGTTTTCTATAAATTAATAAAAGAATCTTCCAACAAAGAAGTTACTCGATGAAGTTATAACGAGCTCCGTATTTTGCTGGGGGTTTTGGATAATTCTCTGGTAAACCGGGAGTAGCATCTGGGTAGATTGTTTTTTCTGGCTTGGCCGGCAAAGGACGGGTAGTGGAGTGGACCTGAAATATAATAATAAATTTTATTTGTTGCAGATTTTGAAATCATAAAAGAAATGTTTCCCAAGGCAGATTTTGAAATCATAATATATATTAGAATTAATACCTTAGCCCTGCAAAAGTATCCATATTCTGGTCGTTCCATCTGCATGTTGTCGAAAACACATTTGTCAAACACTCCTTGAGTCTTGCGGCAGCTAAAAAACAGAGTTAATTAACATATGATCTTTAAATGGATCCAATTAATTAAACACTCACTGCTTAAAGTTCAAATCTCCACTGCTCTTATCGAGACAATTGGAATATTGCGAGAATTCTTCATGGCAAGTCTTCTTAACTTTACGGAAAAACTCCATAGCACAGTTAGTGACATCTTTGCCTTCCTTCAAACAAGCTCTAGGATCATCCAGTTCTTGTCGACACAGCATAAACTCCTAAAATTCAATAAATAAATTTTGATTTGTTTACAAACGCAGGTTAGAAATTATATAAGTTATTTCTCCACTGTAACTTACATTATTCTGCGCCTCGCAATACTTTCCTAAGTGGAAAGATCCTGCACGTAGTGCTGGTCCACTTAAGTTAATTTCGGTGACCTTAAAAAGATTTCAAAAATCTTATTTACAAATTTTTCCTAAAAAATATATATATTTTTTTACATTTGAGTCGATATCCGCGTCGGAAGGGATGAACGTTTGGTTGGTTACCACCATCTCTGAGACCACTAGATGCTTATATGGATGACAACTTTAATTATTTAAGGAATATATTAATCGAAGACGAAACCCAAAGTTGAAAATCAGGGGTCGAAAACAATTAAGAAATGGTTTAGTGGGTTTTAAATTCAGCTGACTTCACACAGATATTTCGTTTGTTTACGTCTGAGTTTTGAAAAATTTTAAGAATTTAAAGGTGTTTAATTTAAAATGAACGCTGCCGACAATCTTCTGATTGTTAATTTGGAGAACCAACTGAAACGATTATTAGAGCAAGCAAAAGATTTGGAAGATTACAAGTAAGTTGAACTTTTTCATTTGTTCTTGAATAAATTGAGTTGAAAATCTCATAATTTACTAATGAACCAGGGTTGTAGAAGTGGGTAGGCGCGGGTAGGCGCGACCCCCTTGTTAAAATTTTGTTTAGTGCAAGTTTAGTGTAACTTTTTAATTTTGTTTGCAAAAACTCATCAGCGCCTACCTTGTTAATTCACTACTTCTACACCCCTGTAATGAACTGTGAAGCCAATTAAGACAAATATTATTCTCAATAGATAAACAGATAAACATGAAATATGACTCATTAATAAATTCAATTTGAGTTGAACTTCATTGACCCATTATACTGATTACCTGCTGTAATATTATTTTAATCTGTTCTAGGAATGAATTGAGTGCTGAGGAGTATGAAACAATAAAAACTGAAACCATGGAACAAATCACAGAGTTTGGGGAGACTTTGGATAGATTCAATAAAGGTTCCCAAACCAGCAGCATCACAATGATGTTAAAAGAAGAAGATTTCCGGCTCCAAATCTCTAAATCCTTTAATACTCAAGAGATGATTCAAATGTTTGGGCAGCACAATGCAAACGATCTTAGTGAACAACTTCTCGCAATCAATCAAGAATACAAACTTAAGAAGATCACTGAGAATCAGATGGAGGCAAAAAAGGTTTGAATGCTTTTATGAAACTTTTTCAATATCTAATATAAATCGTTTCTTTTAGTTGGAAATCCTCAGCAGACTGCAAAGTAGCGGACAGAACTTAACAGATGAAGATAAGATATTTCTGGAGAGACAAACAAACAAAGAAATGCATCAGCAACTGGAAGATATTACACCAGAATAAAAGTTCTCCAAACTAATTATAATAATGGTTGCTTTACTTGCTAGCAACTTGCTCTAAATAATTTTTAATTTTCTATTGAAATTATCGGTTCTTAACAATGAGGCTGAGTAAAAAATTAATAATGTTGTAATTTGTGGTAATAGAGCCATCTATTGAGACTATCAAAATACCCTAGAATTGATCAAACTTAAGTTATTTTTGTAAGCTTTTAGCTATTTAATTTTTTATCTGTTGACTGTACCAAAAGAAAACAAATTTCTTGACAAGCATTTCAGGATAAATTTTTATTTTAACTTTGAATAATAAAAAGCCAATAAATGTTAATTCTACAGTCTCTACTTCAGTGTAAATATTATTTTTTCTAAAAACCCAACCATTGCCTACGTACACTCAATTAACAGAAAAACATCACAAAAGTTATTGCCGTAAGTCCTTGGAAGTCATATAAAGAAGAATATTTCCTTACAAAATATTCGCACTGAGAGTTTCAGTTAGTTTAGGCATTTTGATCATATTAAATTAAAATAGTTGGATCATAGAGTGGCGCAGTATTCATTAATCCAAAAACTACAAGAAGATGGAAAAGTTTCTTAATAATCCGGCGTATGTAAAATTCCTTCATTTTTTTTCTGCAAAAAATCATAGAGGCTTCACTTAAATTGCGAATTAAATAATTAATTAAAATATTCTTTACATTCAAAACACAACACAACTCTTCTGGTGATAATTCAAATGAATGATTAAATTCTGTTAAATGTTTGCAAATTCTATAAGTTATCAAGCTAATTGAAGATTTATCCATTTAATATTTTTTTTTGCATCATAGCTAAAATTTAAAATATTATAAAAAATCTGTTTTTATTACAAACTTTTTATTATTATTTAAATAAATGTATTTAAATGTGTTTGATGTTGAGAATGTATTGAAATGTTTTTGTTAGTGTTTCTACAGAAAATCAAGAAAAAGAAAAAAACTGGTTAATAATTTTATTCAACTAAACTGCATTGGTGTTCGTGCGAGCAAATAAAATATCGTAAAAAACCTCAACTTTCTAGTTTGAAACATATTTTCGATGAGAGAGGACTGTCTTTTAATTTTCGTGGCATCAAATTTTGATTTTGTGTAAACTTTTGCAAAACAGAAAAACATCTACGATTTGGTTAGTTTGTTGTTGATTTTTGATTTGCGCCTGAGAAAAAATCTGTCTTTCGATTTAATTGGAGTTTCTATTTTTTTCGGCTCAGCTAGTTTTATTACTCGGTGGTGTTAAATTTGAAAAAATATCTGCAAAGTTATTTTAAAGTTCATATAAAAGTTCAAAATTGTAAAAAAAAAATATTTGAGTCAAAAATTTCATGATTTTGCGACTTAATTTAAAATTTTAAAATCTGATTCAGCAATCATTTCAGCAAGTTTAAATAAGTCTCCACAAATTCGCTTTTCAGCAACAGACTACAGAAGTTAGATTTGATTGTGTTAAATTTCAAACTTGGTTGCTTTTAATCGCAGTCAGTACAACAATTACACTATAAAAGGTGCATTTACCGCATATTTACCGTGTATCGCGAGTTAAACTAGTCGAACATTCAAATATCTGTAAAAATTCTATGTGTCTGTTTTAGAGGTCAATATATTTTTTTTTACAATTTTGCCTTTTTTTTAAATCTAAAAGAATATTGAATACTTGAATCAGCTTGGAGCTTGAATACTACAAACAAAACACTGGAAATTGTTGAAAGAGCTGAAAAAGTTGAAAATTTGTGAGCTGTTGAATTTAGTTGGAGATCGAAGCAGTATCGAAAACACTTGAAATACTTGGAAATTTGAGCGTTTGGTGTTTGCAGAGTGAAATACAAAAAAGGTAAAATAGCATTTGAATTAACAATAAAGCGACTTTTTTACCATATTATAAACGAATTTAACATTTGAATCATTATATTGTAATTACCACAGGAGTTTAACCGTAATTGCTTCTTTTTGTATCATTTGAATAAATCTGTGCAATATCGCAGTTTTATTTGTAGAGATTTTTTGTGCAATACTGCAACTCAGTTTATTGTACAGTTATAAAAGTTGGAGAGCAATTCGAGTTCGGAGGGCGACACTTTCTAAATCAAATAACATATTTGCTTTTAAGATGCGATTCATTTTAAAGATTATGCAAATAAAAGATGAAAAATCCAATATTCTTGAGATTTACGTGAAATACCAGTTTTATATAACTATCCATATAAATTCCAAGTTACTTGAAACGCTACAAGTTTTCTAGTAGTCTAACGATGTGAACAAATTATTGCATTTCCACAGTACCAATCTTCAAAATGCTAATTTAAGCTAACAGTAGAAAAATCTTGCAATTGTACTGATTTTTATTTGCCAAGCATTTCATATAGCAATTCAGCTAGTCGATGTAGTCAATTTTTCAGTGTCCAATATATATGTATACATGTATGTATATACTTTGTGCAAATAAACAAACAAACAAAACTGAAACTGGTTAAAAATGGTAAAAAGTTAATTTTTCGATTGGACTTGCAAAAATAGTGAATTTATTGTGTGAGTTGCTTCAAGTTTTCAAGTCAGCAAAATATGCTGAATACAATTTCAAAGATTTTCTCACAAAATCGCACAAAATGATGTATTTATTGTGTTTTATTGCTAAATCATCGCTTTTGTATTAAAGTTGTTTTGCTAAACTCTGTTAAAACTTTGTACAGTTTGGGTTTTTTGTTTGTTGCGTATATATTGTCAGTGAAATGATCACTAATTTTTGCTTCTTCACACATTTTTTACCTTTTTGTTTTTTGAAAGAGTTAAAATGATTTATTAATTCTGCACAAGAAAAAGCAGACTTTGCTTATTAATTTGACCAATTTGACAACTTGCCGAAAAAACGAAATTTAAAAATTACGAGGAATCTGTTGAAAATGTATTTTTGCGTTATATTCCATATTTTGTAGAGTTTTTGCTGAATTAATTTGTTGATCGTGAGCCTGATCATTTCTGTCATTCCTCAAAAATAAATCAAATGAATTATAGAATTTGCCACGTACATTTCCATCATCACAAGGCAAGTAAAGTACATTTGCTACACGTCCAAGTACAAACAATCCACAAATACACAAAAATAACAAAAGCTAACTGAAATGTCTATTTTGAGACACATTCAATCTGATTTAATATAAATCATCATGACCATTTCTGTAACTTTTTTGAAAAAAAAAATATCAGAAGTTTAATAATTTTTGTTAATATAATAAATTTAATAGACTGAAAATAAATGATATATCCGTTTTTCTTCATTTGGAGAAAAAAAAAACAGTTTTTCAAATTAAAAGTGATTTCAGTTTTTAGATTCTTTTGTTTTTCATCTTTGGATGGTTGATTGAATGAGATTCTTTATGATTTGAAATTTTGATGATTTTGATGAATTGGCCGAAACTGTATGAATTACGCACAGTACTTAAAAGTAATTAACAGAAATTGATACATCACAATCGCTCTGACGTCATTTGATATTATTGTGAAGTAATGTAGAGATCTGGTTCCAATGAATATATTTCAGATGCATAAAATATTCTAGCAGTTTTAGGTTTCATATAATACGCACATTTAATATAACAGATCGTCGAAAACTATAATAACAACCGTCATTACTCATTATGCGCTTACAGATTTTGCCAAAGGCTCTTATCACATAATGCTTACAACGTCTTATCTATGTGATGGTTGCGATTCATGTGTCTACATTAATAACATTATTAAAGCATTATTATTATCATTATGTTATTTAGGAAGTAACATTTCCATTCGAGAAAGATAAAAATGTGGTTAAAGTTTGTGTAAGTAAAGCTGTGTGTGGATTGTGGCAGAGGAAACGGCCCAAACGAGGCTAATCAAAAAATTATTAACTTGATCCACTTAATGAATTATACACATTTTTATCTGTTTATTTTTCTGGAGAATCATAATATGAGCAATTTTATAATTTCGCCTCATCTTTTGATTAAATTAAATAAACTCGAAATAAACTAAATATAAAATGAAAAGAAGGTTTTGTATCACAAAAAACTGGAAATGTTCAGAAATAATATTATACAAGTGGAAGATTGCAAAGCAAGTTTGTCTTGCAATATAATGTTTTACATTTGTTGTGACTTTTTACTTGAATGAATGGAATATTAGCAGTTGCAAGTGTTACACCTCAATTCCTTCCTTTATTATTAGAAAATCGAAGTGAATGACAGTCGGTCAAAAATTTCATAAGCAAACAAGCCATTAGTGATTTCTGCTTAAAAAAACCCGCTGAATTCGAGAAAAATAAACCGTACTTTGTATTTGAAGTATTTGGAGTGTAATTCAGTTCTTGAATAAAGATATCTTCTGAATGATTTCTGGAATCATCAAATCAAATCAGTGGAGAAATCTTGCACACAATGATGTGCAGCTTTTTCAGCTTTTCAAGCTTTTGAGCTATTTTCCTATTTTTGTTAGGTTTTTCGGTTTTTGTACAGCGGGAGCTGATCCAACGGAAATGATTGTGCTTGGTTAGAGATTTTAATTGATTGTTAGATTGCTGGACGGTTAATTGCAATCTGCTTGGATCTTAAGTATATTTTACGAGTTTTTTAGTAAGGAAGTAGATAATAATAGTCATAATGTTAGTTGACTGCAAAAAAATGAAGACTAATAGAGAAATATCCATGGGTTTATTGTTTTTTGCATTTTTTAGTTTTCTAGTTTTTTGTGACTATTTGAGGATAATTATATGGATCTATGTTTGTGGTGATCAAAATATTGAGCAAATCAATTTATTTGATCTTTTAGAAATCTTCATGCATTTTATATTTGAAGATCCAAAGCTAACAAAAAAATGATTGATAAATTATCAATATTATCAATTTTTCAAACAATTAAATTTTTTAATGTTTGCATTTAAAATTAGAGCAAGGTTTTATAGCGAAATAATGAAGAGATATTTTGCAGCATCTAAGTAAAAATATCTCAAAATTTTATTTATATTTCTTTAAACTTAAGAGCTTATCTGGCTTGGACTAAATACTGTAGAAAAGACCACGCAGGCAGATGATGACTACTTAGTAATTGAATATTCCGTCAATAAAATGAATAATAATATATTCATCTGATGATTGCTCGTGTTTTCGGATATTCACATTATGATTAATAAATACACAATAAATTACATTCTACCGAATAATTTGGAGCTATCGATAGACAGCTGCTTCGACAATTTTCTTATCGTCTCATAGAATAGTTATTTCTACAAAAATTTTTAAAAATATTTGTTTACAGAAAATTATTAGGAAATAAAAGAAAACAGATTTAAGCGAAATGTTTTACAAACAGATAGCCTGAGATAACAAATAACAGACAAAACAAAACGTACAGACAGAAAATCTATTACACAAAAATCGTACTTTATGAAATAAAATTCAAAAAGCTAAATTTTTTGGAGTTCAAAACTGTTCTCGTCACATTTTAACATAATATGTACTTAAATTAAAATTTTCAACATTTTTAAACCTATAATAAAACTACTCCAACTGCAAAGATTGCAACAATGTTCGCCTAGCTAGACGAGAAACCCACTGATGTAAAAAAACCATCATTAGAAAAATTATGGATTCATTCACACCAGCTCGTAGATAATTAAATAATTAAAAAGATAAAAAGCTCTAAATATACAAATAAGTGCATACAATTAATAAAATGCATTAAATTCATTAATATGCGAGCAAAGAAACATTCAAGATTACTGCATTACTTCGATTTTATATTACCAAGGCATTACTGTACAAGAAAAACTAAAAAAGTGAATAAATAAAATAGATCTGAGAGCAAGTGACTCAACTCAATCGAGTAAAATCAAGTGAAAAAGGAAATGTTGCATGTTCAGGGAAAATAAAACTGAAAAAAAAAATAATTATGTAATAATTTGATCGCATATTTTTTTGCACAAAAAATCAGAAACATTGAAAACATTGAAATTGGAAATCTACTGTAATTTTACAACCGAAAGTGATAATTGTAATCTCTATTGGACGTTAATCTAAAGCTCGTTAATGTTGTCCAGAAATTTTCCGCGTTTTTGCTTTTTTAATTTCTCGCTTTTCGTTTAAATATTTTATAATGCATTATTTCAGAATTAGTTGTCACAACATTTGAAGATATCTAGAGTGTTTTGAGTCATTAAAGAGTAAAATAGATAATACAGAAAATCCGACAAAACTATGTAAATTATCAGTAAATTACCAACGGACAGTAAAGTCAACAACATATTTTTTGCATAGTAAATACACAACAACTAATTTTTTTCAAAAAACAAGAGAAATCTTTGCAAACATAATTAAAATTGTATTAAGTTTGACGCATATAATTGTATCGTCTTTGTTTTTCTTGTTTTCCGCTCAAATCACGCAGTTATTTAATTTTTGTGTTTATGGCAGTTTTAATTAGATTTTGGACACTTTTTCACGGGGTGTAGGAGTTTCGTTAGTTATGGGAATTTTTATTGTATTTTACTATCTCACTCGGTAAATTGCTTTGAATATTTTTATTTAATAAAACAAAATACATACTCTTTTGTTTCTCCACCCTCATTCTATAAAAAGTCCAAGAACTCATGAAAACCACCAACAATATTGCATGATAACATCAATTGTACAATGTGTATTGTTCTCAGAGCCAAACAAAAGCTATGAGCAAACGTGAAAAACTTAAAACTCAAAGAAGTTCAAAGAAACAAAAATAACAAACGAGAGTGAAAATCCAAAATATATGGAAAAATATGAAAAAAACCAACAAAAAACAAAAAGTGAATTTCCATCACAATTGCACAATCATCCACGTAAAACTCATATAAATTTATTAAAATATGAGTAATGGTGTCCAAAACTCATAAAATTTGAAACTCTGAAACTCCAAAACAATCAAGCAATTATATTATATTAATAACTTTAACACATTTTCTACCATTTTTCGCATTATTTGTGAAATATTTAATTCTTTGAGTTTGTTTAATTTTTCAATATTTTCCTCGCGGTTTGTGAATTTGTAAGTTTGTCCGGCTCAGTCGCGCAGAAAACTTAAAGAGGTCACCAATTCAAACAATTTGGCTGGTTATGCATCGGCATAAATGGGTTTTTATGGTTTTTGTATTTTACCTCTGGGTTTAATTAAACAATAACGTATTCAGTACACGGAACACAGCCGCTGATGAATTTTTAATGCTATTTCAATTTTTATTTAGAAGAAAAAAAGTTTTCTCATATTATCATATGTTTTGTTGGTTGAGCAGTTGGCTGTAGAAAAAGCGGGGCTTTGCACTTTGTTTTCTTAGTTTTGTCTTTGGTGGGTAACACTTGCCATAGAATTTTAAAAAAATATGAATATTAGACAATGATTGCCATTGTTGTTGATTACCTGTGAAACGTTTTCTAGTTAACTTTGGTCGAGCGAGAGTAGCACAGAATTAATTTGGTAGATTTTAAGTTGAAGGATTTAAGAAACACGAATGGTCTTAATGTGGAGTCTAAGTGTCTTGTGAATTATTTTATGGATAGAAAGTGTTGAATTTGAATACTTTTGTGTGTTATTACATTTTTTTTGATCCGTTTAGAATTGTTGAATATATAGCTTCTTCAAAATTCTTCAGATTTATTGAAGCTTCTTATACTATCTTGTATTTTACTAGGGTTCACCATTTGACGCGTCAGTCGGCAATTGACTTGACATGACGTCAATCGACACAATTGACCGTCAAAATGTCAATTGACTTGTCAATTTATTTTGCTCAAAGTTTTTTTTACGGTCAAAATTGAGTTTGCTGGGTTTTATAATATTTATAACAAGATCTAATAGCGCATTAGAATAGATTAAATTTTTTGTGTTAACTCAAGAGAATCTTATTATGAAAAATACAGAATCATGCAGGATTCAGAAATGTATTTAGTCATTAATATTTCTAACACAACGTTTAAAGCGTTTGAGCATAAAAAATAAGAATTTGTAAGCTAGATATAATGTTATAGAGATGAGATAATTTTAATTGGAGTGTTGGTCCTTGCCAAGAATTATTCTTATAACTAAATTGCTTATAACTAATTATATTATAAATTTTTGTATTATTGCTGATACTCGAACCATTCACTGCAGCAGCATCACTAATACCTAGTGACACCCGATAAGTTTCCGGTGAGTTTCGAAGCGTTTTCACTTTAATATTATTTTCTATTTTTAGCAATCTGCAAAAAATTTATACCTTTGTCTCTGCATAGGGATGGCAGCTTCAAATCCCTCTGCTACTTGTTCTTTGGTCCTCCTTCCTTCTTTAGTTCCATTATGTTGAAGATCTGGAAGTTCTGGAAGTGTTGGAATCCCTAAAAGCTTCAAAAATAATTAGTAAATTATATAAACACTATGTTTAGTTGATGCACATGAGAATCAACCTCCCTCAATCCATGGACCTGAAATATAATAGCAAAATAAGTGAGAATAGGTTCTTAGCAAAGGTTTTTAAGAAATATTTTTAGAATCACAGATATGAATTTTAAATTACCTGCACTATTAAACTGTTCCTGATGAATCTTTGAAGCTCTTGACCATCTTGGAGTTGTGTGGAGGCTCTTGAGGTTTACATCAAGCTCAAAGCTCTAGGAAGATGAAGATATTCGGCGAATTTCATAATTTTCAAGTATCGAGTTTATTTACTTTTTACGCGCTAAAAATTGTTTCGATAATGTTGATGAATCAAAATATTTGATTTTTCCAAAACAAAATCGGTATAATTATTAGCGCCTAAAAAGTAAATAAACTCGATACTTGAAAATTATGAAATTCGCCGAAGATCTTCATCTTCTTAGAGCTTTGAGCTTGATGTAAACCCAAAAAGCCTCCACACAACTCAAAGATAGTCAAGAACTACTAGGATTCATCAGGAACGGTTTAATAGTGCAGGTAATTCAAAATTCATTTCTGTGATTCTAAAAATATTTCTGAAAAACCTTGCTAAGAACCTATTCTCACTTATTTTGCTATTATATTTCAGGTCCATGGATTGAGGGAGGTTGATTCTCATGTGCATCACCTAAACATAGTGTTTATTTAGTTTACTAATTATTTTTGATGCTTTTAGGGATTCCAACACTTCCAGAACTTCCAGAACTTCAACAGAATGGAACTAAAGAAGGAAGGAAGTCCAAAAAACAAGTAGCAGAGGGATTTGAAGCTGCCATCCCTATGCAGAGAGAAAGGTATAAATTTTTTGCAGGTTGCTAAAAATAGAAAATAATATTAAAGTGAAAACGCTTCGAAACTCACCGGAAACTTATCGGGTGTCACTAGGTATTAGTGATGCTGCTGCAGTGAATGGTTCGAGTATCAGCAATAATACAAAAATTTATAAATTCATTAGTTATAAGCAATTTAGTTATAAGAATAATTCTTGGCAAGAACCAACACTCCAATTAAAATTATCTCATCTTTATAAATATTATCTAGCTTAAAGATTCTTATTCTTTATTAGCGTATTTAAGGTTATTTCCGTTTCTAAATGCTTGAATTTATGCTCAATGAATGAAAATCAATTAAAAAGATTTTTGAAAAATCTAGGTTAATTTTTGACCCTCCAGTTCTTAAATATTGAGTCCAACATATTTTAAAGGTCTTAAAATATGTTCTTTTCAACTGCACCATAAGTTTTGTTTATGATTTATCGGTTACTCATACTTTTTTCAGAAATTAAAATTGTAAAATTTCATGTAAATTGACACGTGTCAGTTAAAGCAATTGACTTGACGTCAATTGACTATTACACTTGACGCGTCAATTGACATGGCAAACCCTAAATTTTGCACATAAGTTTGCTTTGTAAAATCAAGACTCACCAAAAGCACATAAATTCAAATGTAACTTTTAAAATGATTGATGCATGCACGTTCTTGACTTTCATGATGACTTTTGGGGCCTCGCAGCACAGTCACTTCAAAAGCAAGACAATATGGTAATAACACTAATGTGTATGATTGAATAGAACCATAAACCACAATCTGCATAATCTGCCACAATCATTAAATTTATTAAATATTTTATTTTTTTTGTGAATGGATTATTATGGAAACCAAAAACGTGAAGCTATATGGCATATGAACAAACATGAAGCCTCAAAAAGATGACACATAAATGTATGAAAGCAAATTACATGATAATTTCGTCATTAAAAGAATTTAAAAGTTTTGTTTTGTGTTGAAAACCTTAGAGACTTTAAAATACTAAACAGCAGAAAATTTCAACCGCAAGAAAATTGAAGACAATTGTATATTGTCTTGTTGTATAATGGGGTTGAGCACTGAGGAAATAATTTTTTTTGAGCAGAAATGTATTTTTAATCGAAATTGATTCAAAAGTTAAAATATATTATCAAAAAAAAAACTACTCCTAAAAATCATCAAAGACTATTTTTAAATTTATTAAAAAAATAGTGGACCACACCAAATACCTTTTAGTGTCTAAAATTTTCTAACCAGCAATTTCTTAACTCTCATATAACAAACCTGAAACTTAAGTATTCATCTTACAATATTTAGAATTTAAACAACTCAAACAATTTGTAGAAGCAATTACAGCATGAAATTGACTCTTGCTCAACATTTTCGGCAATGTTGCCAAACCACTGAAGCATAAACGACGTTGAAATTAAAGAAATTCAGAAAATTACAAGAGTTGAATCACAAAAACCAGAGAAATTGTAAGAAATGTTTATAATGAAGAAATGGGATTGTAGCTACACCAAAGATACTTTAATACCGAAAATACTCGGAAAATACCTTATAAATAAATTAACAATTCAGCTGGTTTTACAGTTAGATTGGCTATAACTCAACAAACCACTAAATTAACATATTCCATCAAAAAGTTGTATAGCAGCATTCGCTATAATTTTAGCTTATATTGCATACGGTTTCGGTCATTACAGCATTGAAAGCATTAAAAACATTAAAACTATAAAGAATATTAAATCCATGAAAAACTATTAAAAATTCGTACTTGGTCTATGTAAATAAACTGAAATAATATGTAAATAAATAAAAAACACATGTGATTAAAATTTCTAACTGAAAAAATTTCCTATTTTCAAACAATTTTCAACTTTTAAGTGGCTAATTTGAGTTATCAACCGCAAATATTTGCACAACTTTTTGTAGACGACAATTCAATGTAATCGAATGTTTTGTAAGCATTTGCTAGTTTTCCAGGGATAGCTTTGAAGAAAATTAGCGCGCAGTTACTCATATTTACACAGTTTCTCTTAAATTAGTATTACAAGCATTTGAATGCAGCAACCAAGCAAACGAATAAATCAAATGAGTCGCGACAATTAATTTGAAATAGTTAAACTGTTGACTTGCCTGAAATAGTTAGCTAAACGTTCGCATATTGGTTTCAAAATGAATTGCGAGGAACATATGAAAAATGGATAATCAACGGATTTCTTTGTTTTGTCAGACATATTTCTTGATTTTTACTCAGTCTAAACGCTTTTATAACTTTTTAAACTATTTATAATTATGGATTCATATATATTTGCAACAATTTATTCGAATTAATTCAATTTGAATCAAGCTACAATTTTGTGATTATCATGAAAGGATCGGCCTGTCAATTTATTGCAAGCTGCTTTTTTTGTGATGAAAGTGATTTATTCATTTGCAAATTTAATCGAATGGTTGTTGAAATAAAAGTGTATTGATATTGATCTATTTGTATAAATGAGGGGATTGATATCTGTTTTGGTAAACAATTTGTTAAAGGTCAACTTTTTGGCGGGTTATGGGAAAAAGGGGTTTTTGAATTGTGATGAAATTTGTGATTAATTAAAGATGAATGAATCAAAAAATGATTCTTAGCATGAAACTCTAAAACACAACAATAGTTCTGCACGATCATTCTTTAAGCTTAAAAACCACAGGAGCTCCACCTGAAAATAATCTAATTTTATCATAAATTCGCACAAAAAATTCGAAAAAACCCCAACTTGCCGAACAAAAGTAAATTGGCTGACCTTGTGAGGACTTAAAGTTGCTCAAAGTTAGAGGTGTAATAAAAACACAAAACCAGAATAACAGAATAAATCGAGAATAAACAGAATAACAGATTTCCAAGTCAATAGGAGAGAACACTATGTGCAAATTACAGAGCTATGAGAATATGCGAATTTGTATCAAATTAATGGCTTCTATCGTTAGTTGCGAGAGAACATCATCAATTATACAAGTTAATCTTTTACAATTTAAAACTTTACATGAATACCAAAAAAACTATTCCGCATAAATGTTTCTAAAATTGAAAAATTGAAATTTTGTTTTCTTTGGACTGTTTTCGAGCTGATTTTCAAGATTTGAGGTTTTGAAGTTGATTTTTGTGTTTGAAGGTATATTCGTTTTGAAAGTCAAATTAATATCACTTTTTATTGTGATGCCTTGCGATGCTTTGTAGATGCTTTGTAATACTTTAAATTGCTGAACAAACATCTATACAACTTTAGCACTATAGCACTAGTCAGTTGAAAAATTCAAAATTATGATAGATGGACGTTCCAGGAGTTTTTCAAATAAATTACTTGAAAAAAAGTCGTAGTTGTTCCTCTGGCATGATTTAGATTTTAGATCGAACTCAAAGATTGTGTGCAGAGAAATATTAAAAGTCTACAAGACCATTTCTGTATAAAGCATCGTATGAGAATCAAAATTATTTAAATTATGTAAATTTCAGAAATGTTTTCTATTTTTTTTCTTTTTAATAATTCATATTTTTAACACGCAAAGTCGCAAAGTCATATGTGAGATGGAGTCGAGTCATAATCCGGTTTCTATTTGCAGTGAAGTCATTGTGATTGTCGATTTTAGTTTTGTCGGATGGTTTTATGTGAACTTTGAATGCTTCGTGTTTTTGACAGAAATTCAAGCAAGAAATAATAGTCTAGGAAAATTTAAACTACTAAATTAGAGTTATAAGCTTATCAATCACCGTAGTTGTATCTTAGAAGATTTGTCACATAGAGTAAACAAACTTATGACTGACATGCGGATAAATCTTAAAAGATTTTTAGATGGCGCCATACTTAATTGTGTATAAGTTAAGCAGATTTGTTTGAAGTGATCGCATTAAATGTTTTAATGACCTGCATAACTGATTTGACCAATGAAATCATGGAAAGTCATAACAAACTCTTAAAACTGCATTTTAAAATATGATCTTAGTCAAACTAATCGTCATTTAATGCAAATCCAATGAGACTTTAATTCATAACGCCAAATTTATAGTCGAACCATTTTTAATTCTTTCACCATAATGACCTCAATTAATTAATTAAATCAAATCAACAAACACGTTCATCCTTTCCCCAGCGAGTTATAACCAGCTCAACAGAAAATTACGCAACTCTCTGGCCGACAACACTTTAAAGCTACAACGAAGACTAATCCATACTAGTATCGCGATTTTCTCTTTATGGGTTAACTTCCGCTCAAAAAAAAGTTTCACTTTCTTTCTTACATTTGTGGTCGTTTGACTGATTAAAAAATAACATTCAAAGGTGTTGTTAAGTTATTCAGTTTGATGGTTTTGTAGTTTTTGTAGTATTTTAATATTTTTCAATAGTTTTCATAGTTTGCTGGTCAAAAAATAAAAAACAATATATTAATGTAATCTTTATGTGCGTTGAGTTTATATTTGTATTTGTTCGAATTGACGTATTTAATGTTGAGGTGGATTTACATAATTGACATAAAAATCTAGTAAATTTTAAGAGTTCCATCTTTAAATTTTAATTATTATTAAATAGGTTTTCCAGAGACTTTAAACTGATCAATCATCTATAAAAATACCACAATTTCATGTGCGTTCACCTCTAAAGTCCATGCACAAATTTAAAGTGATTTAAAATTGCGCTGAAATGTTTTACGATCCAAAAGCAAATTCACCATAATTACTCGTGCATTAATTCACTAAATTGTTGGGTCATGTCTTAGTTCTCAGGCACATACAATTACTTTGAAACTTTAATACCTTATTATACGTTAATAGTTTATTACTTCAAAACATTTGAATAATTATTTTCAAACTGTTTTCAAATTGTTTTGCGTACTTTATTAGCTTTGTTTGGCATTAAGTGCATGTAATTCTCATAACTCCAATTAGAAACATTAACGAAATAGAAAAATGTAGAACAGTTTAGATAAATATGGTTATAATTTATCAGGGTTTTTGAGAATATAATGTCTTTTAAAAAACATTCTGGTTTATTGCTGCACTGCTGCAGCTCTCTGAATAATCAACAATGCAAAACAAACAAAAACTGAAATTTTACTACGAAATGATAAAATAATAAGACAAAAACAACTGAGTACAGTACGTGGTGGTGTGGTACATTAATTATCATTAATGCACGTAGTATGAACTCAAATTAAAAAAAACAAAAATTTTAATCAGTAAATCAACAATCTCACAAAATTCCTACAATTATTAAAATAGCTGTAAAAATAGCGTGCTACAGGGTTGCCTGAATTCCAAATTTTCTAGTGAAAATCTGTACTCAAAGTATAACAGGACTGTCCCCTATAACAATCATAATAAGAAAATTCCTGCGTCCTGAAGCATTCCATCATCTAAAAATGTAAATGTAAATACCACTGAATTTTTATGATTTTAAATATCTCGTTTGTTGGTTTGTTGACAAACACATATCGTTTTTATCACAGTTATTGCGATTCATACCTCAAACGAGTTAAACCACAAATTCTTCTAAGAAACCACCACACTTAAAAGCCATTTTATTTTGTAAGAAAAAGCAAAAAATCAAGATTTACTCTCGACAAATATCAATAATCTATAATTTTAAATAATTTCAGTAATTGAACTCGGTTGGTAATAAATTACATAGGAAATTTTTTGCGAGTTATTAATTAGTATATCCGATTCGATGCGACAATAATACAAGTGTATTTAGTATTCAGTATTACAACTCAATTCCCGGTTGACCTTCAAAGTTTCTGCGACGAAAATATCATTACATTTTTAAGCATTTTTTCCAGTTTTAATAGAAAATTTTACTTCCAGTTTGTTTGAATTTAAAAAAAAATTATACAAGTTGTAAAAAAATTACATGCTACTGTTTCACAGGTGGATAGATTTTGAAAATCATTAGGCATCAAATTGGATGACATTTTTGATTGTGCGGTTAATTCACTTTCATTGTAATTTTGCTACGCAGTGTCATGAATGGAAGATCGGACATTAATTGTCTTTGCTTTCATACAGTCTATTATTTTCAAGTTCATTAAGCATAGAGTAACATATACAGAAATATTGTATGCTCCTTAATCAAACTGAATTTATTTAAAACTGTCCGGAATCTCATTCAACACTCCACATAAATTTATTTCTGGTTTGACCAAAAACTGCCAGACAATCAATGGACTGAAAACTTGTTGTCGTTCACCAAGTTTCATTCATTTTAACGCGGATCATGTGACTCTGGGTTTAGAAAAAAAAAACAAAAACATAAATCTGCAGATTAGATAAGTTTCTCCGAATTATCTCACTTCAAAACTATTAAACTAAATTAACTGGAAAAGTTTATATTGGGGCAGTGTCAATTTTCTTCCAGTTTGAACAAAAGTCACAAGTTGTTGTATAATATTTCGTCACCAAAACTCCAAAAATTCAAACATCTTGAAATCCATTTCAATATTTTTCAAAGATCACATAACAATCATAGTGAACTCAACTCACCAAACAAAGCGAATATTATTTAAACTATTAATTGCAAAAATTGTTCAAATATTAATCAGTAAATTATTCAAATTTTGCTCGACGAACGCAGCAAAAAATTACTTAAGAAACGTTTGAATAACTTTGAAGTGATTTACTTTAATTGCAAATTGCTTGATTTATTGTTGAAGCATTTAAGTTTATTCGAATTACAATTAGTTAAAATAATTCAAGAAGATGTATAGAGACGTAAATACTGCAAATAATGCAAGTACTCAGCAAGTAGCCGCAAAGCTATCATCAATTAATAATTTTATGGGAGACAGATTGTATTTGAATAGCTCTAAATGCAGTTAAATATTGTAAAATGTGAATTGGTCAATTTGAATATAAATAGTATGCAAGTTGATGCAGTTTAAGAGGAAATTACTAGGCGGAAAATGATTAGAAAACGCTGATAAAGATGCAACTTGACTCTTTGTTTATTAGAGTTGGAACAAGGGCACAGTTATTTATATTTGAGTAATAATAATTATTGATGTCATTCTACAAGATTATGTGTATTCACAATTAAAGCCACAATTAGTCGATTATATTTCATGAGTGTTTGAAAGTAGCTAAATTATCGATTCATGCAATTTATACGCACATCAGAAAAACTACTAAATATCTTTTAATCAGCTGAGATATTAGTTTCCAATCAGAAAATGATCCTTAGCTCTATTTTTCATCAATTTCCTCCCATTGAAAATATTGGTTTCCATCCATGAACTATGCTAATAAACTGATAAAAAGCCATCCGCTATAATATCAATTTGTTCATTTCACTGCAAAACTACAGAAAAACATGAAAAAGTGCACGAACAAAAACTTCAGTTTACGCTTCAATTAACGCTGTCAGACAGCTCTTTACAAGAATTACAACCAAACCGAGCCAAACACAGAAACACTGAATTACAATTAATGTAGAGAATGCACTTTATATGCAATTTACAAGTATTTTATATGAATTTTATGCACTCTACCTCAACAGAGCTTTAAATAACTTATAGGAACAATCAGTGTGCTTGAATGTTGAATACTCTATAGATCCGATTGTATTCCTAGTTTGTACAACACCAATTATTATTTTGTGTTCAATGTCAAGCCAAACTGCGGAAAAATGCAAAAAATTCAAAACTCGAAAATAAAATAAAAAGTTCATTAAATTCACAAAAAGAAATTCGCAAACTGAGACAAAGAGAACAAGAAATATTTTTGACTTAATCAAAAGTTGTTAAAAGTTTTTTCAAGTGTCACAAAATTTCTTTTGTACTCGGCTGGAGTGAATCATTGTTATGCTAATTGGTATTTGATACGCTAATTTTAGAAATTAGCTCGATAGCATTTTTGGTGCGGCTTGTTTCAAGCTTCAAAATAATTTAAATATATTTAATGCGAGCACGTTTATTGGAGTGGCTGGAATAATTTTTTTGGTGGTGAACAAAAGAAATTTGCAGACAATTGTGTAGACAATGAGAAAATGCCTTTTAGTGCGAGGAAATCAGTTGAAACATAAACCAGATTAAATTCTTGGCTGGAACAAGTTAAAGAATGAGCACAATATATTTATCGGGGTAATCTAGATTAATTAGTTTATCAAATTAATTTGAAGAAATCTCAAGAATTTTAATAAGGAAGGCCTAAAAACGATCTTATTAAAGGTTACGACTCAAGTTACGACCCAATTAATTCAAAACCTAATATTATACAAATATTAAATTAATTGTTTGATTCAAATTAATTATCATTAAATAACAAGGCCCCTTGTAAAATCAGATTACCGTACAAAAAATCCAATGAAACATCTTCCACAATGGTTTCTATTCTTCTCATAAACGTTTCATGGTTTGCACAACTACTCTGAGCTAACTCAAACCGGCCAGCAAATTAACAAAACAATAACCATATGTCAGATCTTGAGAAAGGTTTGCATTTCCATGTTAATCTGAGGCTTATGTATGATTTCGTAAATTTTATTGAATTTTTCAGTGAATTTCAGTGAATAATTAAAAATCTGGTTTTCAAAGTTTTGAAGAAAAGTAAAAAAAAACATGAAAATATTTATCAGACTAATGTGTTTGAAATTTCATTAACATTTCTTTCTCTGCACTGAAACTAACTAAACTGCTGTAATAATAACATACTCAAATTTTGAACGAAATCGAAAAGCTGTCGGCCAATAAAAATATAAAATAAATATAATTAAATTGAAAACATAAAATCGCATTTTATGATGAAACTCAACTTCTCAAAAAATCAACAAATTTATATGATTGCACTAAAAAGTCTGTTAATGTCGGTAGATACAGTAAATACTGTGGATGTGTGTTTGAAATGAAAAGTCTTTGAACTTCGAAAATGAAAGCACTTGGAGCGGTTTCTTCTCTATGCATTTTCTGTTTTCAATTAAAATTTACATACGATTGTGAATGTTATTTTGTATTCCGTGGATGAGGGATTTAGTTAAAGATTTGATGTATCAGATGCATTTTAAGAAATTATTTGTTTTTTCTTATCTTAAACACCGTTATAATTAAAACGGATTGAGTTACTGTAATAAAAACCTTAAAAGCCCATTTAAGCTTAAAAACCGAAAAAAATTTGATGATTCAAATTAAATAACTTGTTGCTTTTTAATGATGGTGACTAAATCCGGTTTGTTTGAATATCATAAAAAATTGTTTGTTGCCAGTTTTTACCATTTCAGATTTCCCCGTAATATTGCGAGACTGCAATCTATTTTATTCTTTAATTTAATTAAATAATTAAAAAACACCCATGTGTCAGTCATAATAAAATAATGATAAGATGAGCTTAGCTACGTTAAAAAGAATACAAAGTAAATATGTAGAAAAAGAAGATTCTGTATATTTTTGTCAACTTTGGGGAATTTTCCAGTTCCCGTGGATTTAATATTTCTTAAAAATAGCTCTTGAAATCATTATTGACCTCTGGAAGAGGCGGATTAGAACAATATTTTAGAAATCGTATCAACAATAAAACACAATTTGTTTATCCAGCATTTATTGTTGCATTTTGATATTCAATACTTTTTGCTCCCGGCACTGCCACTCACTTTTTAGATCCACCCATCACCAATATCGCAAGCAATGACGTCACTTTTATACCACATTTATACATTTATACATTTGCACATAAGAGCAACAAAAATTGATCGTTGATTGATCTCTTAATGTTTATAAATTGAATTTTTAATGGTTTATTGGAAAACTTTATTTGAAAAATTGGCTGGAGATCGTCTGAAGATCGCTGCAATATTTTTTCACTCATGTTATTTCAATAAACCAGAAAAAAAATACACTTCAATGTTTTTATCGAATATAAAAATATGCACTCATACTGCTTAAAAGCACTAATCCGACGAAATGTACACAAAAACTGAACCAACTAAAAACAGCACTTTTTCTCGCAGTTTCTCGGCCAGGCCGAAAAATAAATCAGTTCATTTGTGTCGGTCAGTGATCAAGTGCCTGGCAAATTGTCCGCTTTTAATGGCTCTTCATAAAGTCAATAGAGCATTGTGTGTTTTTTGCTTCGATAAATATCATAAAAGGCGATTTGTTCGGCTAGCTCAGTAATTCGGGAGAGTAAAGTAGGAAGAAGTTTTGGACAAAAATTAGAAAAAGAGAACATTTAATCATTTTTTCAATTATGGACAGTGAATGGAACAAATCTAGTTTTGAGTAGTTTTTTGGGAATTTTGCAGTTTTTGTGGTAAACTTTCAAGTTGTTGGAGATTTTCGTTCAAAGAGGAAGAATTTAGTGTGGAATTTTAATTGCCAGCAGACTTTGTGACTATCTCTTTGTCTAGTAATTGATCGTAAAAACTCAATTATTAGTCAACTAATTAGAGATTTAAGTGGAAAAACGTGTGTCAAATCAAGTCAAAATACTTTGAAAGCACCTTAGAACATACAGAGAAGCTCTGGAAAATTTTCGAGTTTATTGGAGTTTATTCCGTCGTTAGCTGTAAAAAGGTGAACAATAAATTATTTTTAGACTTGAAAAGTTCTTGATTCATTCTGTGAAGTGCTTTAATATTTGTATTGGTAAGATCGCTACAAGACTACTTAAGATCATTTTTAATTCATTTTAAGATCACTCACGATCACTTTGCGCATCTTCAAAATCTTTAACCAAAGTGAATAAAGACAGTTAATTAAACATTTTCGAGTAAATCACCCAACAAAGTCAGTAATTCTCTTGTTTTTTCAGCCATGTGATGTTTTGTGAAGTGTTTGTGTCATTTTGGCAGCTGCTTTGTCTTCCAATTTTTCGCATGAAATGGTTTCAACAATTATTAACACAAAAAGTCACAACAAAAACTCGCTAAAATGCAAATGCCTAACTGTATCTAAATAACAATATATGTGTAAAATTCAGCTGAATTTACCATGAATCAAAACAACAACCAACAAAGATCAAAGATCAAAAACCCCGAAACTGAAACGAGAAATAATAATTAATTTCAGATTAGTTTTTTATTCAAAATAAGATGATCATAACAAGATCAGTCCGAGGCATTTCATTGTGCCAACCAATTGCATAAACATTCAAATAGTTTGCGATCGACATTCGAAATAATCTAAAAAATCTAAACATCTGAAATTTGAATAATCGAATTCAATTATTTAAAAATTTGCACCAGATTTTAATTTTGTGCTGAAATTTGTGTTATACTAAAAAACTTGGCAATCATTAAATATTCAAAAACGTAAAACACATGCTTGTAAAATCTGACAAAAATCTAAAAACTAGAAATCAATTAAATAAAGTTAAAAGCCAGCAGCAATAAAGCAATAACGGCAACATTAATAAATTTTAATTGTGTTTGCCAGTTGCATAATAACAGCAAACACAATGCATATTATATGTGCGACACACTCAGCTACAAGAATTTATGTGCAGATTGTTCAGCTGAGGTCATTTCACACGAGCATAAAACAAGTGAGGTGTTGAAGTTTTATTAGTGGACCGAGTGGAAAGTTTTTGTTGGTTATTTTGGATTTAATGATGAATATTTGAATCTAAAAAAATTTACTCAAATTTATGGGAGAAAGTTGATTTATATTAAATTAGAATAAAATTTCATTTACCTTTTGAGGCTTCTTTTCCTTAAAATTTTGTTTAAAAAGTAAATTCATTCAAGAGAAAATTAGAGTTTTCCATAAAATTCGCAATTTTACATACAATTTCAAAAGAAAAACTTCACTTGGGTCAAAAACACCATAGCAAAAAAATAAACTCTTGAATAGTTGAAAATTTTAATGTTTTAATCTTTTTGGGAAATCAATCGACAAAAAATTTAATTAATAAGTTTTTTATGGCTTTTTGATTTTATTATTTTATGACTCCAACATTCTGCAAGCTATTTTATGTCTAAATTGAGAAAACCCATCGAAATTTCAGAAATTAAGCATACATCGATTTTTTGCTTTTTCTGAATAAAATATTTTATCGAAAGTTCATGCCTGGATCATTAAACTAAGTATCAGCATTCAAATCAAGTCGTTATCCAATAATAATGATATTTTAAATTTTTATTTATAAATTTATTATTTTTGTAGTGCGATGCTTTTGAATTTGATACTATTGTAAATTCTTGTAATGCTCAGAAGTGTTTGAATGTGGTTGAAAGCTTGCAATTATAAATTTATTATAATATTAACTATACAGCTTGAGCAACCTTGAAAACTTGAAATAATTGTTAAAATGGGGTTTTGTTCGTCTTGCCATAAAGTCATTCGATATTTTTTTTGCCATGCACGTTGCTTGGGTGCTTGTACTTGGATATACTAGGCTTTATACTTGTTGAATAAATATAGATAGATAATACATGAAGTACATGCACTGAGATCAAATATCAGAGTGATCCATGCTCATTCTGTGTTAGTATTTAGTGTTGGTTTTAATTGTGGTGCTTGATATCAAGTTTATCAAGTTAATTGTTCTACTGTATGACTGGTTGCGTAATGTTCAGTGATTTATTGAATGCTACTCTTGCAACTGCAAATTTGCATGTCACTAGCTATACAAAATAGAAAAAATGCATGATAACAATCAAACAAAGCATCCAACATTCCAGCACTCTACAACACCAACTCTGCAATTGATTAGCTTGAATAGTTGGATAGTTTACTTGTCATGATGACAATAAGATATAAATCAACACCACGATTACACAAACTATCTAACTATGCAGTTATCCAACTTAATAGAAACATTAATTAATATATGCATAAACGTGATTGCGATTGCTGAGATTCTGTGACTCCACTTTTTTGCCAAGTAATTTATTCTTATCTTGGGTTTGATGCATTGGGAGTATGCTCTTAAAATCTGTAAATAGTTTTTAAATAGCAGAGAAACCATGTCAAGCGAAGCGAACTAGAATCACTAGAATGTTAATTGAATAATCTTGCAGCTTAGATTAAACTGACAATGAGTGGAGGAATAGAGGCATTGTGATCTGGGAAGATGTGAAGCAGAATGTAGTTTATTGTAAGAAACTAACTTTGAGAGGAAAGATTAAATTAAAAAGTTGGGAGAAAATTGAGAAATATTTGTTTAGTTGGGAAATTTCTTGAAGGTTTGAGTACTTAAGCTGGGCTTAATAGATTAATGATTTTCATGATTTCCTAAACTGAAGAATTTGAATCATTAAGATTTTGAAACTATTTGAATGATTTGAATTAAGAAACTCGGAATACATTGAAGTTTAAAAGAATTATCTTACTTACAACTGTTCATACTTGAAGCACCTGTAGCTCAAAGGTTTCGACTTCAAGATCACCCATATAATTTCCAAATAGAACCTTCCTAGGCCACCACACCTATGCCCTAGAATTATTGTGTCAAGTTCTCCATTACTCTTCTTTCTACATACAGCTTACATGTTAAAGAATAGTAAAGTAGAGAACCATTAATATAGCGTACAAAAATGTGTAGTTACTGTAGTTCCATTTAATTTCGGTGTAAACAAGTTTAAAACTTTAATTGATCACCGAGAAGCTTTCAAAAGATATTTTTTCCGCAACATGATTAAATTTTTCACTTCTCTATTGCTGGTTGATTAAGTGGAGAGACACTTTAGACATGGCCCGAGACGATGATAAAAATAATGATGGATAATAATAGGTGGGGTTTGAAAGTGTTCAGAATTATTATTAAATGTGTATTTAAAACAATTTTAATGAATCCTCAAAAAATAAAAATTCTATATTTGATCTTTTTTTCAACAATTTGACTTTCTAAACTTCACCTATAGTTTATCTTGCATTCTATTTGTTTCATAAGACATTTAAAATATTTTTAATCACCTCGAAACACCTCGAACGACATAAAAATAGTTGCAAACACTATTGGGAAGACTTGATAATTTTTTACAAAAAGCAAAATCCATTTTAAGCATTAAAAATTGTACAATAATTATCAGCCAGTTTCCTCATTGTATCGTGAAAAATAAGGTTTGTTTTTATTTTTTTTTTAAATTTGAAATGCTCGTAACATCCAGCAAATATTGCAAGATGCACAGATAAGTGAATTGTCTTTCAATACATTCTGGCGTTGCAACACAATTACTAAAAAAATAGCAAATGTTCAACACAATTTCAATTATTCCACGGATTTTCCCATAAAGTCGATTGTTGCTACTATTAAGTGTATTTTCAACATTTTATCTAATAACCTGAATACTATGGCACAGTCAACACGCTAAGCACTTCTTCGTGGTCTCGAGAGCATTTAGAGTTGATATTGCTTGAATACGGATTGACTCGAAATTCTAGCTATAAGAATATTTTAATTGGTAATAAAATTAACTGTTAAGTGTTAGTTTTTTTCCATAAAAATTCAAATGTTGTTGTGAAATTCAACATTCTCCAAATGCCGAGTAACTTTCAAAGTCTTTTCCAAAGCATTCATATAACATCGCTAATTTCACCATCTCCGAAGTCTAGATCAGCTCTCAATTTCCTTGACCAACGACACATTAACTCAATTTCTCTCGATAGTCTCTAGCCGATTCGTGTTTTGAATTCGATTATGTACTGTGATCGCATAAGGAAACTGCCACAACAAATCCACCACGTTATTAACAATGAAAGAGACTACATTAAAGTTGATTTGGCGTTGATAACCATCGTATATTTATTTTCTGTGTAGCTTTGTATTGTGGCAGCGCTTTTTGGTTAACGACTCTTAAGGAAAAGTGACACACTTACGTGACGGTTATCGAACGTACGTTTCCAATATTTGAAATATGTGGTGAAAAATATTGGACAATTGAAACTGAAATTTATGATCAAATTTAGATTGGGGAGGTGAGGAAAGTGGAGCGAATGGTGGGTTGGTTTGTGGAGTTGAGACACAAATTTCAGTTTTGATTTCTAAGTTTTTGAGCGTAACAAATGATCATGTCAATACGGTATTATAATTTATCAATTGTGGAACTGATTTTAGCAAAAGCTTCACAAGAAAATAATTAAAACAAGATTTAAGATCATCTGATCTTTCAGAAATTTTTAAGGTTAAAAGCTTTGATAGACTGCAGAGTATTGACAGGGAACTAAAAAAGAACTAGAATCTTAACACTTTTCTTTATCAAACATAAAATTTTATGACCTCACGTCTACAATTTACATTCGTGAAATCTCACACATTTTTAATGAATCATCTCCATAGTCTGCTGTAATAGAATACATATTTGCATAGCGTCGTCTAAAGTCTGAATGAAAACAAATAATCAAAATGTGATATTTTAGATTTGCTGCTTAATTCTTTTTCAAATATCGGCAAAATACCAAAATACAATAAATCCATACTTGGATTCCTAGAAAAGGCAGTCGAACAGTCACAACACATAACATACATAGAATTGCAGACACGATCCCATATATGAGAGCTATCGAATATTGAACTGTTGCATACATTTCGTATTTACTGCATTTGTTTCGCTGTAGCCGCAAAATTGTAAAATTATTATTATAGAAGAAAAATGTTAAAGTTGCAGAGTTGCAAAGTAAAAGTTGAAGCACAAAAAGCATAATCGATTCGCGGCGGTCTCTAAGCTACTATAAGACCTGTTTGAAGTTGCATGGTTGTCCCGGCTTATAGTGCAATGGAATTTTTTGTGCTGTTTTGGTTGTTTAATTTGTTTTATATTTTTTTGTTGAAAAGTCAATTAAATTGTGGATAGACAAACCTATAAAAACTTTCAAAGATCTAAATACACCTCAACATTTTTTACAATGCATCAAATTGCATGCTTTTACACTAATCAAGTAATCGGGCAAATCCGATTGTATGCGGTGTACGAAGCTAAAATTACCTCAAGCACCGGGAACCGTAGCTTTTTCCAAGAGATCTATAATTTATGACTACCAATAGATACTTAAGACTGATGGAAAAAAACCAGCAAATCCAAATATCTTTCAAATATTTTTCAAAACCTTTCAAAGAAATGCAAAGCAATTCATAGAGATTCAGCGATTCCAATATTTATCCAATATTTTTCAATGTTTATTGGTATTTTTTATTATTTATTGCCTTCGATTGAATAAAATTGAATAAAAATTGAATAAAAACAAAAGGAAAATTACACCGGAGAAATAGGCATGAATGAATAGAAAATTATTAACAATGATAGGGAATGAGGCAACATTAACTTTCATTTAAATTCAACTCCCAACTAAATTAAACAAAAGATATGCGAAGATACTACCAAAGAGCAAAAAGCTTGTAGATGTTCAAAAAGCTATTTTGAAGAAGAAACTGAAAATTTGAATGGCCAGGTTAGTTGCCCTTAAGAAGATGATCAAGAAGAGACTGTAGCGAAAACTTATGTTCATTTGTGTAAAGTGTAGGTTTTAGTTGCATGTTTCTTTCTTGATTTCCAGCCTCTATTGAATTTTATTGTATTGAGCTCCATCGAGCCATTGAGCTGGTGTATAAGCTAGACTAAGCTGCAAGAAAGGCGAACATAACCGTAAAAAGCATTAACAATTATGCGACAGTTTTTTTTGTCGAGCGGTTTGAGAAAAAGCATAAATAACTTAAAAACTATTAAAATACCAAGAACTTTTGAAAAACAAGGATAAACTACGTTTTGATAACCTATGTTATATTGAATTTAAGCAGGAAGTTGTTGACTGTATAATTTTATGTTCAAAATATAAACATCAAATTAAATTGATCAATCATTGGTCATTCAATTTCCGGCTTCATGTAAGTGAAGTGAGTGATACTAAATGGATGATAAAGCTATCAACTTTGTATTCACTGTCTTGAAAATCATATAAAAATTTAATATATGAATGATTCTGTTTATTTGCCATTAACTGAACTAATGACTTTTAAAATTATTAATCAGAATAATATCCTGCTTACCTCGCAAGCCTTGAAAACCTTAAAATAGAATAATTAATGCAAAGAAAACGGTTATATAAATTTAGCTATTGCCATTGCGTGAAACTGATTACGAAATTTATGTCTGCTTGGCATGCTTTTGGTGATGGTTTCTTTTATCATAACACCAATAATACCAATAATAACTAACAGCAGTCAATATCATATCAATAATTTGAATAGTTTCAATAACACAAATATAACACATTTAAAATTTTATAAACACATTGGCAAATATTTGGAAAAACATTCAAACAAACGAAAACATTTGGAAAACATCACGAAAAGTCTTTGATTTCAAATTTGTTGATACTGTTTTGTCTCTAAAATTTAGTTACATCAAAAAACAATAATCGAACGATCAAAACTTCGATTCGAGGAAATTGCGCTGTAAATTTTTGTTGTTGGACTCTTTCCAGTAATTTTTCTATTTGCGCTCCATTTGGTATGAACTTTGGTGGCCTGCCGTCAATATGGCTTCAAAACATCAATAACAACAATCAAATGCGTAGAAGTGTCAATCATTGCTATCATTAATTGTATTAATTTCAGTAATTGTTTATTAATGCTTTTTGTTATCTTAATTGGGGTAAATCCAAGAGACTATGTTATAATAAATATTATGTAAGTCTTGTTTGGATTTGCTTCTTGAAAATTGATCGGTTCTTTATTGAAATGTCTGAATTATTTAATCATTAGTCGAGGGGAATTTATTGCAAATGTGATTTACCAGTAATTTATTGGGTACTCAATCAAATCTTCAGTATTGTAATTTTGATGAGATACACGTACTTTCAAAATATCTTTAATTGCTACATGCAAGTCTCAGTAATCAAATTTTATAAAACTTTTAATTCTACATTAAACATTTTAAATAAAATTTATGTTAATTGAATATATATTGTAATTTATTAGATGACTCCATAGTTTTTAATCAAGTTCATTTATCCATACCTATTCTGGGATTGCATTTTTCATTCAATCAAATTTTATGGATGTTTGAAATTTTTGCTCGATCGGATGGGAGGCAGGAGCGGTAAAAGGGGGCTAGGAATTTACAAATTGAGATAAATGTTTCATAGAAGTTTCCATTACTAAATTTACATATTATACAGGGCCTCTAGTAAACCCAATTATGCATCAAACACTCAAATCAATTTACAAATCTCATAAAATCAATTTGTTTGCAAGCCCCAGAAAAATTTCACACTGCGGTTTAATTGAACAGATCGTGCAGAAAATTTCTAAATTTGCATTCAGTAATTTAAATCCCGCAGAAAATGTCTGTCAAATTAATTTCGCTCTAATTTTTTATTGGAAAAAAAAATATAATTTCAACTAAAATATATTCCCGCCCATTTATTGCGAATTTATTTAAGTAATAAAATAATTACTTTGTGTCTCTGATCCCCCTTCTCCGCACTGCACTGCTACTTGTAAAGCAATTGCATGTAATGATGGATTATATTATGTACATAGGAAATTGCAATTAAAACATTTCTGATTGATAACGCCAACTGAAATTTGATAGCACAACACAATAATAACAAACAAAATATCATACAGAAAATATTATTTTAAATATGGGTGTTTTGTCTACTTGCAGATTGCCAGCAGTGTTTGAATGCGCCTCAAAAAGCTCAGCAGCAGCCCATCAATAGTCTAATCACAAGTCGCTAAACCAACAGCTGATCATATGAAAGAGAAAATGTCTACCACAAAATTGATGTTTTGGAACAAGAACAATGAAAAGACGAACGAGGCAAAAACTGAGGCGAAAAACACGAAAAACGGCAGAAATTGGTTACATGCTCCGGACGTGTTAATTAACGGTCATGTCGCATATCTAGTCAAAGTAAGATTGCAGTGAAATTTATAGACAAGACTTATCTAACTGACTTTGTTTGATTTTAGTTCCTGGGCAGCACTCAAGTGGAGCAGCCAAAAGGGATTGAAGTGGTGAAGGAAGCCATTAGAAGATTACAATTCACACAGCAAATCAAGAAGGCTGAGGGTGGAGCTGGAGTTAAGATGAAGAAGGTTGAGATCACAGTCAGTGTAGATGGTGTTGCTGTTCAGGTTTGTTTTAAAACTTAACACAACCTAACCAACAGAATCTAATCTTAAAATCAATCATTTTAGGAACCTAGAACTACGAATATCCTGCACCAGTTCCCACTGCATAAGATCTCGTACTGTGCAGATGAGAAAGGCGTTAAGAAGTATTTTAGCTTCATCGCCAAGACTGGAGGCTCCAACCCATCAACTTTAACCAATGGTGACTCGAACAGTATCAACACATCGTCTTCTTCATCTACTACCGGCACTTCCGATGAAAGCCATGAATGTTTTGTCTTTATCTCTAATAAACTGGCGTCAGACATAACATTGACTATCGGACAGGCATTTGACTTGGCCTACAGGCGGTACATGAGCGATAGTGGCAAACAGTTTGAGCTGGCCAAGTTACAGTCTCATAATAAACATTTGGAGAATACGGTGCAGGTTTACCGCAATAGATTGAGAGAAATGTCAGAGATTCTGTCCAAATCTGATTTGGATCGGCTGTTGATTCGATTAGGTTTGAGAGAAATTTGCGAAGTGCCACCAGAGGCCAACCCTGCTAACGGAATCAACGGAAATAAGACTCCAGATTTGGGTATGGAAAATTTTCCAAGATTTTTGAATTGAACGTAATTTAATTATGTCCTATTGTAGGAATTGACGTATCAGCCCCAAATAATGATGATCAGATGCTCATAGAGACTTCCTCGAAACATTTTGCACCTATTGTTCCACCAAGGAACCTTCAAAGCCAGGTATGATCTCAAAAAATTTTACGAAGCCATCAAATATTCATAAAACAATTTAACATTTTAGATGAGCAACACCTTTGATGCCATGAAACCGAGTGTTGGCACCAAATTAGAGGGACTTCTGTTGAACTCTGACTCGGATAGTGATTTTGATCCTCGGGCTGAGGAACCAGAGACAGGAATGAATGGCAACAACAATAATGGCAACAAGATCATAAATGATTTGTTTGGTTTTGAGCCCAATTCATTTGGACAGCAGCTGTTTACGTCAACTAGCCATACCAACGGCAACACCACATCCCAAATCAATGGGCCACCAAACAGTCCGCCACCACTTTGTAAGGATATAATTAAATGATTCTTGTACATCGGTTAGTTATTAACGATTTCTATTTAATTTTTAGTGGCTCCACCACCAAAAGCTGCAACTCCTCGCAGGAACGGAACGAATGTTAGCAGCTTGATGAACGGAAGCCAGGATCCTTTCGGTTCAATTCCATTTGAAACATCGTCACAAACGAGTGCCTTCGATGTATGTATTATTCAAATTTTTCTGCCTCCCTCAAATCTACAATGATAACTATCCCATCCCCTATAGGTGACCATTGATTCAAATAATGCTAGTTCTGGATTCCACGAAGATTTTTCTTTTGATTCTCACAGTGTAACTAACCCCTTCGAAGGGTCTGGTCTTAATTCTATGAATGTTTCGGCAAATCAATCGCAAGTTTATGCTGAAATTTCGTCTTTGTCTAAAAATTTCAATCAATTAGATACTATTTTGCACCATGATGCTTTTATGGTAGAGCCAAATTCCTCAAAACAAGCCAAGTCTCCTATCAAAGGCAATCCTTTTTCGTTTATGAAACCTAATAGCCCTAATAGTGCCTCAATGACTGATCTTAGCAAAAAAGAATCTCCTAAGAAAAATAATTTTTTGCAAAAGTCCACGGAGATGATCAAGAACAAGTCAAATCGTTATGAATTTTTCGAAAACACTAGCGACTTGCAAGTTTTTCCGGGAGAACAAACGGTTCCAGCTGCTTCCAGTAAAGCGGAAGTGGACCCGGAACTGTTTAAAGATTTTGCCATTGCCGCCTTTAAAGACTTGAAGGTGGATCCTAAGAACAAATTGCCCACTTTTGGGTCTACTAAGCAATCATCACAGGGTCTAATAAAATCATCAGCATGCATGGGACAATCAGCGTCGATCGCTAACAAAAATAACTTATTCGGGGATGTCGATGCTCGTCAGGTAAAGCAACTATGTGTCACTAATCAATCATGGGTGTAAATTATTTATGAAGCTTTTAATATTTGAAGTATGCTTTTTATGCTTTTGTATGCAATTTTTTGTGATTAATGTCTTAAATTGATTATCGCAAAAAATTTAATTAATATTAATTCACAAAATCATATGTAATAAAATATACAGAAGTGTTTGCATCAAAAGCGTAAATTAACAAGTATACATTTAAATGTGGTTGCTAGGGCTTCAAATCAAAATTATCAGAAAAACTTGATCTGAATCAATGATAACCAGCTTTGTTGTGTGTCCATGTTTGTGTCCATTTTGTGTGTCCATATATCGTGTGTCCAACTAGCATCCTCGTTGCTTGATCTTTTGGAAATTCTTTTCTATTCTCCTATTTCTTTTATACATTATTTTATTTTTTGTTTGTGTCGTAAAGTCCATGCAAAAGTATTTAATGAATTTTTTTCATTTCTATTTTAGAACAAATTCAACGGAATGTCATTCAACGCTGATGATTTCACTCTAGAAAGCCTGGATCCATTGAGGAAGTAAATTCACTGAGCATAGTTGTCGTGGATCGTTCAATAATCAAATTAGCAAACCGCATTTTTGTTGCAAATTCGAACTTTCACTTTGGATTAATTAGTTAATTAAATTGAAAAGAAAATTGATTCGTATAAGTGAAAGGATTAAATCATCAAATAATTGTTAAAATCAATTTGTTAAAATCAATTCAATAAATCAATAAAATTATTTAAAATCATTCCGAACTATATCTATCAAATTTGTGCAAAAAAAATCAAAAAGAAAACAATTAAATTAAGAAACTGAAAAAAATTATGAAAAATAAGTTGATTATGTTTGAATCTTTGGATTTCTTTTATTGATTTGACATTAAATGCCACGAGATAATGAAAGCAAGTTAATTTAGTAAATTTAGTTTGGTGAAATAAATCATCACATTTTACTATGATTACTGCATAACTACATTATAACAGACATTACTACAGCATTCCTTAATCATTAGTTTTGTATTTGATGATCAAATTAAATTGATTACTTTCACTATCTTAAATATTTTTGGTTGGAATGTCATTGGAAGAAAAGTAATTGTTTATGATTTTGTTTAAAAACGTCATTTAGTAACAGATTTTCCATCAAAAATATTTTTGCGAGTGTCTAAAATTAATAATTCAAAGTAGAGGTGATAAAATTTATTTTTGTTCTTTGTGTAAATATTATTTGTAAAAAAAAATGATCAATATTATCTGTAGTTTGTAGGAAGAAAATATAATTTTTTGTTAAGACATTGAATGGTGCTGTTTTCTAAAATTCTTTAGTTAGTCTTGATGAAGGGAGTTTAATTGAGATTTCACCTTTGCATAGAATACGTAAATACATAAATCTAAATTTATACCCAGCAAATTCGATAAACTCCTTTTGAATTATAGATTAAAAATTACACTGGACATAACTATATTTACATAATTTTTATTACATTTATAGATTACTTGGCATTAATAGATTTTGTACGTCATAGAAGAAAAAAAATGTTAAATAATCTTGAGTAGCTGAAAGAATAATTAAAATGTTTATAAGATTGAGTATGAGTTAAAATATCACTTTAATAAATAAAAAAAACTAAAATTTAATTTTAAAACGAAAAAAAGAGAATATTTGATTGTAAGGTAACCATATATGTTATTGCATACTTATAATATAATGTTTATAGTTTATTTGAAAATGATGTATATTATAAATATGGCAGAAAAATACAAACAATAATGATGAAGTTTTGGTTTTATTTTATTATATTGAATTTTAAAGAACTTTTCCAGAATCAAAACTATTTGTGTAGCATTTATTTTCTATTTTTACTTAAAATCTTGAATCAAATACAAACTACATTATTTATGAAATAAACATTAATTTCGAAAACATTAAGTAATTTTATGAATGTTTTTATTCAGTTTTTTAATTTGTAATCTCTATTTTATGCTATGAATTTAATTTTTTAATTTTTTAAATTTATTGACTTAATTTCTGCTGGGTTAATCTTCAATCCGTTTATGCAATGAAATCGCCAAATTAATTTCAGGGTCATTAACATTTTACTGATTGTAATTTATTTCATAAAATCAACCTAAACAATTAAATCTAAATTTAACTTACAGCAGTTTAAAATCAGTTTCAAGCATTCACAGCGATATTTTCGCGGTTCCAACAGTTGCATACGTCGAAAAATCTTCAACTTTAAAAAAATTAAAACGGAACCAACAACATAATAAGCAGCGAGCATAAAATTGTCGAACTGTGCAACTAATTCAAATTGTCGAATACCACGATTCAGTCGTTTTTCGGCAATCAATCGGACAAAACGTAGTAATTTTTGCACCTTTTCACTAAACTAAAGTTTATTGTTTATAAAGTGACAATTTATAAAACTACAAGTGTTGGCTAATAGTTGTAGAGAAAATTGGTGGAATAAACGGAATCACTTATTGTACGAGGTAAATTGCAGTGCTTGCATTTCTTTTCTATGCCAGAATGTTCGAGTATATTATTCATAAGTGATTTATGTGGCGTTCCTCTGATTGTGCATTTTTGGGGAAAGTGAATTATATTTATTTTTTTCTTGCAGTTTCAACGCATCTGTGTATTTTTAGGTACACTGGTTTTTTCAAGTTTAATGTTAAACAAAGTTTTAAATAATTTTATTGGTGTTAAAAACATCATAATTCAATTATAGTTTAAATACTTTTATTGTGACGTGATCAATGCATTCATTTAGTTTACTGAAATTATATAGTGCAATTAATGAAATTTTGTGTTAATTAAAATATACATGTATATGTTATGATCACAATTCACCAAAATAAATTATAATTGTTTATAGGAAATGCAAGTGAGCAACAGATTACATCAAAATATTATATAGTTTTTGCAACAAATAAATATAAAAGCAGTTTTTGATGCGGTGCACTTTTAAATATATGTAAAGAAAGTGAAAAGAACTTTATCAACTTTGGTGAACTTTAAACAACTTTCAATTTGTTGATTTCGGTGAATTCAAATTTTGAAAAATATCATTTCAGTTATTCAGTTATTTTCTAGATTCAAATGCTATTATACAAGAATCCACGCAATCAAACAGCAAGAATATACAAAATAGGTTGAGTTTTAAATAACATTTAACTCAAAGTGCTTTTGCTTTTTTTTTGGAAGCTATGAATAAAATTCCCCAAACATAAATCTAATATGGTTCAATAAAAATTACTTTAGCACGTACCCTCTACTAATTTTCGATCATTGTTCTCAAATATCACATATAGCCCTTAAACAATTAAAAGAGCTATTCAGATCCACTTCAGAAGAAATAGCCTGTGAAGATAAAATAAATCTGTTTTTCAAATATATGTTCAGTTCTGTCAAAATAATTTAAAATCAGTTTCTGTAATAATATTTATGGTCAATATTGAAAAATATCTCAAATCACAGAATAACAAAAGTTTCTAAAGTAATAGAGACTTAAAGTACGCGTATGTTTCGAATCGTCATTGTGTTTGACAAATCAATATTTGAAAGATCTGCAAATCTTTATTCACGTCAGGCACCATCAGCAAAGCAAAGTTCTTAAAGTTGGTCCATTTTCATAAAACAATTATTGAAATAAATGCAAAAGATCTTTAAACATCTTGAGCTCGTGAAATTTTGATTAAGGCAAAAGCGCGTGTTTATCATCAACGATCATGAGAAGAAGGGATGTAGAATGATTTAGAAAGGTTTTGGTTCACGCTAACTAACTGAACATACAATTATATTTTGTTTTCATTCATATTAGAGTAGATCAAAACATACAAATGTTCGTTTACAAAAGCTCTTAGTTCTTAGATATTAATCGTCGCTCATAGTGAGATGAAAAAAAAAATTATAATGTCAATTCCAGCTTTCCTTTAAATTCTCTAACCCTGCCATTAAAGTACCACCGAATATGCTGTAACCACTAAAATATATTTACTTTTATTTTCTTTTCGTTTTGCTATTAACTCATTTTTGCGTGATTATTTTTACAATAGTTAATGAATTTTTGAACTTATTCGAAGGTCGAGAAGAGAAAAGAGATCTGATTGTCTCAATATGTGTGCGGAAGTAGAAAAATTGCCAAATATGCCTGAAGAAAAACCCTACGTTATGCAAGTCAAGAAGAGTGCCCTAGTCTTTATGACTTATTTTCATATAGCTGCAATATATGGATTGTATATGATGTGTACAACTTCCACAGCAGCAAATAATTGGTTTGGTGAGTACTAGGTAAACAGGTTGTGAGATACCCAAAAATTAATTTCGTCTGAGTACATCTTTAAACATTAAATAAGAAAGCTTGAAATCTTCAATGTAAACACGCATATGTATGACGACACATGTACTGCTCACTGATGCAATATATTTTAGTTTTCTATGTTATATTTTATTATTCATTAATGTTGATTTATTTGTTACATTAACTATTTAGTTTTAGTGTTGAAAATATTTATTTTTCTCTTTTTCAAATAGAAATTTTTTACGGTATTCTTGGAGGATTTGGAGCCACAGCAGGTATTCAAGCCCTTCTAGTAAGTTTAAGCCTAAAAATTTCTAATTCATAATTTTTTTCAAATTTAGGCGCCCACAGACTATGGTCACATCGAACATACAAAGCAAAATTCCAGCTAAGATTATGTTTGATGATCTTGCAATGTTTTACTTTCCAGTTAGTAGCCCAAGTTCTTTATTCAAACTTTAATCAATTTAAAGTTAACAGTCAAATATAAATTTTTTCTATTTACAGAAGGTGTATATTCACATGGGTACGAGACCATAGGTAATTCATTTTATTTGCTTCATTACAACAGTATACAACATGTTGTGTTATTTTAAAATTTTTCGCATAATTAAGATGATCAACAACCAAAAATCTCTCTTTTTTTGCTACAATTATTCAACATTACATCACAAGATATGAGCCCATGTTGTACTCTTTCAACTTACAATTTATTTTCATTTTAGGGCGCATCACAAGTTCACAGATACAGATGCAGATCCTCACAATACCAGTCGTGGATTTTTCTTCAGTCATATCGGTTGGATTTTATGCAATAAGCATCCTCAAGTCATTCAGAAGATGAGAGGAGTTGACCTTTCCGACTTAGAAAGAGATTCTGTAGTTGTTTTTCAAAAAAAGTAATTGTCCTTGATGTTTTTCTGTATGATCGTTTATTATTCAATCTTGGTATGACCCTAAGTCTGGTTTTTAATGAGAACAAAAGTCATGTCGTCTTCAGATAAATACAGACATTAAATTTAATTTTAATGTACGAAAATTGGTGATAATTTGATTTATCAGACAACTCGACTGAGGGTCAGCAGCCAAGATAACTGATCAAGCTTGAATAATTAATTTGTAAGCTAAATTGTAAGCTTGAATAATTAATTTTAGGTACTACTATTATCTGATGTCTTTCTTCTGCTTCATATTTCCAACACTCATCTCAATGCATGTATTTGGAGTCAGTTTTAACTGTGCATTTCACATCAACATGTTCAGATTCATGATGACGATGCATTCCATATTTTTGGTAAACAGTGTTGCTCACGCGTTTGGGATGAAACCTTATGACAAGTAAGCTATAATCTCATTATTTCATTAAAGATGAACTCTAAAAATTATTTTTTATAGGAATATCAGTCCATCGGAGAGCATATTTGTTTCTATTGCATCACTAGGAGAAGGTAAAGTCGTAAAGTGTTATTAATATACAATCAAAAATGTGATTAACAATTCAAATTGAATGATTTAATATTTACAAATTTTGTCTCTTTAACAAGTCATTCACTGAAAGAACAAAAAAGTGGTCGATATAAATCACGTAATAGTTTTTAGGAAGTTGACGATATTTTTGTCAAATGCAAAAACTTTCGGATTTGTTTAAACATAACTAAATAACGTAATTTTTCTGCAAAGTATTTACCAAAAAACCCAAAGTTTCGCAAAAGTTTGTCAAAAAAATCTCGAGAAATGTGAGAGCGTGCTTGAATTAATTTATTTATTTTGAAAAAGAAATGCAGATAAATATAACGATCAATGCACTGCACACACATTTTATCTTTTTGGAAATTTATGAAAAGAAACTAACTATTCATTGAAAATATGTCATTATAAAATAAGTTTGTTAAGCGCGAAAAAATTTTTATTTTTAATATTTAATTTTTTTTTACTGTCTAATACGTACTCGATCATTCATTATTTTAATACACTGGGTTTAGATGAGAAAATTTGTATTTTTCAGTTTTAAAATAATATATAATAGTTTTTACTACAATATACCGTTTGAGATTTAAATTGTATAGATTTAAAATGTTAATTTTATATTTAAATATACAGATGAATTTAGTTGGTTAATAGCAATTAAGTTAATATTTTAAATCAATAATTGAAAATCACTGTTAAAAATAATATTTATTCTATTCAAGGCTTTCACAACTATCACCATTCATTCCCATGGGACTATAAGACAGGAGAATTTGGAGGATATGCATTAAATCTTACAACAGGCTTCATAAACTTATGTGCTGCAATCGGATGGGCTTACGATCTAAAAACAGCTTCTCCCGAATTGATAAAGAAAAGAGTATTGAGGTCAGGCGATGGCTCGCATCATATTTCAGAGCAAAAGGCAGGAGAACACTTCGATGAGCAAATGTGGGGAGATGAAAGAATGAGCAATGAGGATAAGGATTTGATACAAGTTTTGCATAAGATCAAGTAGTTTTGATTGTCGTGTCAATAATAATTTAAGTTATTTGTAAGTCACTTGTTGAATATCTCATCTTTAAGCCATTTTTATACTTAAACGATTTAATAATTAATTAATGAGTTTCACTGTTAATAAATTATTATTCTGCTCAACCAAACATAATACTACATTAATCACAAAAATCAACAATAATGTAAAATAGAGTCCCTTATCTATTGTGATAAGTTATGTATTGTGATAACTGATGAATAATTGACATTTCTATTGATTTGTCAGAAAAAATGTAATAGACAAATGTGTGTATAAACACATTTCACGCACTTTTGTCTATCATGTTTTTTCTGAGAGATCATTAGAATCGTCAATTATCCATCAGTTATCACAATAGATAACTTATCACAATATATAAAGGACTCTAGTATTATTATCAAGATCTTAAAATCTGTAAATCTGAAAATCAACTTCATACTTATTTATTATTTTTGATTCAAACTAATTTCAATTTATTTGATTCAAATGATTTTACTTATGTATTAAATAAAGTTTTGAAAACACTAAAAAACCTATTTTACGTTAATAATGTTCAAATAATAATAGATATTGATTTCCATGCAATACTGAAAATAGTAGAACGCCAATCGACGAACAATGAATCAATTATTAGGGTGGTCCATAAACTAAAAGCACGTTAGAAGTGCGCTCCCAAAGCAAAAGTTTGATTTAGATGACAAAATAAAAATTCAGTAAAATTTTCAAATTTTTTGATGCACGCTTTAGTGGTGCTCATCGAGCTTTTAGTTTTGACATTTTTACAGTTTCAAAATCATCAAAATTTTTGAGTTCCACGAAATATTTTATTGGATTTCATAAACAATTTTAATTCATTATGTTTATAAGAACTTCAAAAAAAAATTTCAGCCAAAAATATAAAGAAGCTAAAAAGTTATAGAAATAGTTTGAAAAGTCGATTTTATGCAAAAGCTGTCAGAGCCGTCAATGTAACCTCATGAGCCTCCAAATAATTTCATCTCAATTTGTTTACCTTTAGATGCAAGTTTATTTATTCCTTAACCAAATGCAAGTGGTCCCGTGACTTTTTGATGACGCAATCTGAAGTTATTGAATTTTTAGTAGACTAATGATTTTATAGGTCGCTTGTTGTTGTTGTAATCCTCAATAAATTCTTTTATTTACTCTCTCGGTGAAAAATTTCAAAATTTTTTTCAAGATTTTTATAGAAAAGTATAAAAAGAAAATTATTCCAAATTTTGGTGAATTTTCCATAAAAACTGGGCTTGTAAATATTCAGAAATGAATTTATTGAGGATTACAACAACAACAAGCGACCTATGAAATCATTAGTCTACTAAAAATTCAATAACTTCAGATTGCGTCATCAAAAAGTCACGGGACCACTTGCATTTGGTTAAGGAATAAATAAACTTGCATCTAAAGGTAAAAAAATTGAGATGAAATTATTTGGAGGCTCATGAGGTTACATTGACGGCTCTGACAGCTTTTGCATAAAATCGACTTTTCAAACTATTTCTATAACTTTTTAGCTTCTTTATATTTTTGGCTGAAATTTTTTTTTGAAGTTCTTATAAACATAATGAATTAAAATTGTTTATGAAATCCAATAAAATATTTCGTGGAACTCAAAAAATTTGATGATTTTGAAACTGTAAAAATGTCAAAACTAAAAGCTCGATGAGCACCACTAAAGCGTGCATCAAAAAATTTGAAAATTTTACTGAATTTTTATTTTGTCATCTAAATCAAACTTTTGCTTTGGGAGCGCACTTCTAACATGCTCTTGATTCTCCATAGAACTTTGAACCACACTAATCAATTATGCACTGTTCAAATTAAAATGCTCCGTACTAACAAACCAACTAAATATAGTCAACAAGCAATTACCGATGATGGTTGGCATCATTAATTACTAGAAAATTACAATTCTAATGGTTTGTTGTTTTAACCAGTTTATTATTCATTGATTACAAGCGTAAGAGTCGTTTGCGATAATCATTGCATAATTAATTGATGTTGAACTGAAATTAAAGTTCTAATGTAATTACAGCTGAATTATTGAAAAATCCATTACGTTATTATTGTTTACTGGGAAGCACGTCCTTAATTTCTTGGACAAAAAAAAGTTCATAGGGGTCAGCTTTTTTTTATGTGCCGCATTGTGTGGCCGAAGATAGATAAAATACACATATCGTTCGTTTAATATCTATAACCTCGGTAGGAAAACATTTTTTTTTGTTTTTTTAAACTAGAACTTATTTTCATCATAAAATTTCGTTTTAAAACCAAACAAAAATTTACCACGAATCAAGATAGTGTAGAATAGACGAAAATATTGTAGATTTTATAAAACTTCTAGAGAAATTGAAACCCCTAATTTACTTCAACTTACCATAACAATACAATTATCATTTATAATAAATAATTTCTGACTTTTCAAATAAATGACTCGGTAAATGAAATTCTAGCTTCTTTTAAAGCTCTTGTAGTTGTTCTATTGAATTGTTGGGCTGTCATCATTTAGGATATTCTGAATATATATTCTGAATATTTTTGTGAAAGGGAAATTATTTGTTATAAATTTGCCATAATTTCTGTAAATTTTGTTTTTAATGGATATCAGAAAATCGTGAGATGATGTCTGAGATAAGTAACGAGGGTATTAAGATGATGTGGTGAATGATGTCTCCTCCTTTTCAATCCTTATCAGCCATGCAAAAGATATTTTTAAAGAAGATAATATTAATATTAAAATATCGATTTACAGAAATTATTGTTATTTGTTTAAATTTTTATGATTAAAGAAATTTAAATTAAAAATTGTCCTTAAATCAAACACATTATGGTGTAACAACCCTAAACAGAATGAGCAACGACTTATGATTGACGTCGTTTAAAATCGATTAGAATATCCACTTAAACCGCAAAAATAGCAATTTGTGTAAAGCACAAATTAATTCAGGGTGTATTCAAAAATTGTCTTGTGGACAGTAGATGAATAGCACAATATAACAAAACATCGTATAATATACATATTTATTAATGTGCAAACTTCTTTCAGAAATACTTTGGAAGGATTGCTGCTTGAAGAATTGAAATCACAAATCACCCCACTAAATGCAATCATAATTTATTCATGAATTGTTAGTCAGGATACAGCGCAATACACAACAAATCATAAATACACAATAACGACATTCCAAATTAAATTCATCGCTAATTCGTTTATCATGTTCACAGAAATTTCCTTTCTCATAATTTTTGGGTTGAGAGGCGGAACTAAATTAAATAATTTAAGAAAATTACTGGAAAATGAACACTTTTTGGAATTGTGCAGTTGTATAATGGAATATATTAAAATTTGAGAAATGATACGTAGAATTGAGTTTGCGAGTAAATTTTTGTTGAAAATTGTCGAAACTTAAAACAAGATAGCTAAATTAAAAAGTTTCTAGCATAATACAGTTTTGATCATTGAAAGGCGTTGTTCTATAGATGAGCTACAATATGCTGGATTCTAAAAATTTTGCCGTAGGTATATGATAAATTTTTGGAATAAATATAATTTATATTAATACCAAAGATTTATGAATGCAAAAGTTCCATTAAACCATCGAACAATATTTTTGAGCCGACAAAACTAAATCAATAAATCATGAAGCAATTTGTGTTGACAACAATGCTCGAATGTTTTTATTATGAAAACCAGAAGCGATTCTTCAATTTGGAAAAAGTATAATTGTAGAGTTTTTGAGAGCAGAATAATTGTAGGAGGAGTTGCAAAGAATGTGAAGAAAATATCTCATTGTCCATTAAAAGATCATAAATTTTATTTACTTAGAACTTTTAATGATTTATAACGAAAATGTAAATTTCCCAATAATTTGTTTTGTCAGAAAATCACCAAAATTAGATTTATCGATGATTTATTCATATCAAATTGAAATTGAACGAGCACAAATCCACAACTATTATCGATAAGCAACAAAAACCACAAAAAGTCCATTAGGAATAATTTCAGTCAAAGTTCATCCAAATCGACCAATCCCAAAACATCCAGCAAAACTATAAAAACAGAGCCATAAAAACTTATCTTTAATCAATATTCTGTGTCAATGCTTTCAATGCTTGTTAGGAAAAATCGCTGATTGAGCGTTTGCAGAAAATATAGTAAAAATAGAAGAAATTTCTTGAGAGATTTTTTTCAACCAATTTTATGTGACCACAAAATTACAAAACTCACAATAACTCCAGAAAACCCCATAGTAAAGCAATAAAAAATAAAAAGGCAGTGAAGAAAATTTAAACGATTTTTTGGAACTAAAAAAATAAATCAGATTGGAGGGAACTTTGCCTGAAACTATTTATAGTAGAGTGCAGAAAAATGTCTGGGGTTGCAGCTTCGCTCATTATACTTGGTCAGGCTAATGTGTTTTACCAATCTGAGAGAGTTACAGGACGTTAAATACATTTTTTTAACAACAAATAAATTTCATGAATTTCAAACCAACAACATGTTTTGTCCAAAAAACGGACCAAAATTATTTCCTGTTTGATTACTTTATCAAACTCTCCAACAAAAACCAATAAAAAATGTGTCTGAAAATTCCTCCCACAATTTGCAAGTGAGGAAAACTGAAATTGCGAGAAAATTGAGCCATAAATTTTAATTTCGGTTTCACAATCGAAACAATTTGTGAATTTGTGAAATTGCGGTTAAATGTCTACACACTGTTCATCATAGATTTACAGAATAGTCTCGATAAATACAGAAGAACTCTGGAATAAATGAAATAGATTAAATTTCGATGAAAATGTGAAAACACTGAAAAAATTCAGAAATCGATTTTCAAATCAAGAAAGCAATTTCATGACAAAAACTCGATAATTGTCCACCAATATATTTTCAATTCTTTGCCATTTCACCAGAGTTTTCCATAATCGCTTTTGTTCCATGCTGTGGATGCTTTTATTCGTTACGGCTGTGGAAAATTGAAGGAAAATTTACAGCAAACTGTTTATTGTGTGTGGGCGTGTTCAGAAAATGGAAGGAAATCTCTTTTTTCGCTTCTCTCCATCATAAAATCCAAATTATACCAAATGATACTTTGTAGCCAAGTTCTGTGAGGTTGTGGGGCCTTTTAACACTTCGAACATATTTAACGACTGTTTTTTAGCTTGGCTGTTTTGTACGTTGTTTGTTGTTTGGTAATTGTAGCGTTAAATCATAAAACAACATATTATTTATTCATAATACTTGAAATGTTTGAAAATGCTCCATAAAGATTCATAAATTGTGGTTTGTTGTTGCTTTAACGATCAGCAAAAAATAAACTTACATGGCAGGCTTTTATTTGATTTCTGCGCTTTGCCAAAAAATTACATGTAAAATTTAATTTTCGGCGTTGATGCAAGAATATTTTTTTGTTGAAGCTGAAGATCTTTCTAAATCAGGGCTCGTCAATACTTGATTTTTCCATTTTAAGTCTTCAGAACTTATAAGATGTCTATTTGCTATTTCAAATTGGGTCAATCTCCACACTGCGAGCCTTGATTACATTTTATGCAAATTAAGTCACTCAAATCCCTAAATTAAGTCTAATTTAGCATTTCCAGAATATCTATCCTAAAATAAAAAATGTATTTCTGTTTACAAAATGGGCTCTGATAAACTATTTGTGTTCCGAATAAATTATGCAAAAATTTCTTTCTTATTGCCAGCTCTTAAGAAAATCATAACTTTGTGAGAACAAACAGCCAAATTAAATTAATGTAGTGAAAATGCACAGACAATTTCGTAATTTATGATTCCAAATCTCATTTTCCTTTGAATAAGTTTTTTATGTAGATACATGTTCATGAAGATTCTCCATGATAGATGAATTTGGGAAATTTCTTGAGTAGCGTGAACATTTTTTGAAATACTTTGATGTACCGTAAATTTATCAATTTATTTGAGAATATTTTTTGCAGGGATGATGATGATGTATAATTATGCTGAATTGACGTTGCTTCATTTTAACTTACAATTGACGCCTCATTTTATGAAAAACTCTGTTGAAATTAATTTTATATGATGGCCAAATTAAATAAAACACCTTCAAAATTACATCTATGTTAAATGGCACATTAAACATCAAAATGAAATGAAATCAACATTATCAGTTATAATGTGTCGCTTCACATAATCAGTCGTTGAATATCAATTTTTCTAAATTCCGATCAATAAAAGTGCAACAAAAAAAACTATCCGACCGCATATTTTGAAATTAAAACAAACGGAGAATGCTCAATTGCACAATTTTTCATGAATTATTGCAATTATAATTACACGACACGCCTTTTAGATTCTTTATTATTTATGCCCGCAGTTTTCAATGTTTTCAAGATTTTAGCAAAAAATGGCTGCCAGAAATTAAAAACAAATAAATTTGTTTAATATCTTTTTTTGACGGTTTTTTGGAAGTGAATCAAGAATATTCATGTTCACAAATTTCGTTTTCTCTAAAGTTGAAAATTGAATCAAATATTCATGAGATGTTTCATAATTTATATTTTGTTAGTTTTTAGGGATTTTTGTGACGATTTTATAAAGACTCTATAGTTTGATTCCCAAAAAAACTCATTAATCATAAACCAATCCTCAAGTTGAACACTTTAACGTGAATTATGTAAATTAGTTGCAATGTGAGTGATTTCATGATTTTTTTATTTTTTTTGATTTTCTGCATTTTATTCTTTTTGAAGCTGCTGTTCTGCAGTTTTAGGGTTGTCATTCTGTATTTTTTTTTCAATTTTCAATAAACATGAATGTTTCAGCATAAATCAGGCAATATCATTTAAATATCATGCTTTGTTAGTTTTTGTGTTTGTTCTACAGTTTAAAAATCGATAATTAGATATTCTAAATGAATAATGATTGATTAAGTTCCAGTGAAAAAAGAAGTATCGTTTGCTCCCGGTCGGTGGATCTAAGAGAAATAAAATAGAATTAGCAGAATTGACTGCTTTCGAATGTCTTCATTTTATGTTCTCTGTAAGTTCTACATGGTCTGGCTCTAGAATAATTAAAAAAGAAATTCATTATTGCAAAAGAACAAATTCAGTCCAGTAAACCCAAGCAAAGCAATATAGAATAAAGTGTGAGAAGAATACAATTTCATTCTAAACTTCTCTAGAAAGATGCAATCGATTAGCTTCTGGAAAATTGGGAGAACTTCTTCAATTTTCTTAACTTCGATATGTCTTTATTGGCTATGAATTAGAATGAATTGAAGAAGGTGTTACAAACAAAGTTTAATTGCTTTGCTAAATGCCGATACAATTTCTTAGAAACTACTGGCGATTTCTTTTGAAGTTACGGTATTACAACAATTCTATTGAAAGTTGTCGTCAGACTTGTGCAAAAAACAATGCGACAATACGTTGTTCTAGGAAATTTGTCTCCAGACAGTTTTCTATTGAAATTTGTGTGAAGTTTTTTTTTATAATGTTCATTAGAAATTATTGAATAATAATAATGCAAACATAAATGATGTTTGAATATTGTCACGATCTCGTTTTTGATGGTCTTTTGATGATTGTTTATTGAAATGTTGTCATTTCAATATTTGTGGATTTGCCGAAAATATAATTATTGCTGTTTAAATTTATTTCACGATTTAGCAATATTGCTATTTATGATAGTTTTGGATTTATTTCAATCGAAACTTATTTAATCATTTATTTGATTTTATTTGTAGTTTGCTACTATAAATTAAATTTACAATACATATTTGATCGAGCTCATTTAAAAAATCACTCTTCAAATATATTCATCAAACTTGAACATGATCGATCACTTAATTACTCCAAAAGATCCTGGTAATTAAATCAGGAGGCGCTCATGTTCAATCATTTTCTTCTTTTATACTCAACAATGTTGTGATTTCTTGTTTCAATTGATCAACACAAAAATCATCTGCTATTCACTCAAAAACTCCAAAAGTGTAGAAAATCTGCAAAAATCCTAAAGCAAAGAAATTAAAGTCGCATCATTCAAAATTCGCAACAATTCATAAACTTCCCAAATTTATGACATCAAAAATGTTCAACCCTTGATAAACTTTTTTTCTCATCGCTTATGTGAGGTTGAATTTGTTGGTGTTGTTAGTAGCAAAACAGCATAATGTACTTTTGTGATTTTCATATTTTATGTTCATCTTTTAATAATTTTGAATAGAACTTTTTAAAACGACAGCTTACTGCAGAAATTATGCTGGAATGAAAAAATTATAATTTAAAATCTGAAAAAAAAACTGGGCGGGTTCAAAGTCATTAGTTTTAATTTAATGACAGTGTATTACAAGGGAGAGAGGGTCGTGAATAGTTTTCTGCTAAATCCAGGATTTGTTTAATATAATTTGTAAAATTTTAACAATTTGTGGAAATTTAAATATAAAGAGCAATGCGCAATTATCGGGATCAGTTTATAAAATTTGAATGGAAAAAATATAATTTTGAGCCATTAAATGACTTTAAAAAGAGCAATAATGCTTTGTTCGAAATCAACCATATGCAAGGATCAATTACACTAAATCTACATTCCCAAAAAATCTTGGAAATGTATATGAAAATTAGAAATTAGGGTTAATTGCAGTATAAAGCAAACAATTATTAATTCACACATTAAATTGATTCTCAAAACTATCTGAAGTCAATTTTTTAAATGCAGAGAAAGGACCTCAATGCAACTGAAAGGGTGCCTGAAAGGCAAATTGGGCGTGAGACACCTGGATTAGATTTGTGTGAAAGTTGTAATTTATTTGATATAAACTATTGGGATTTTCTTGTAGTCTTTTAGCTGCAAAACCAACACTCGAACAGTTTTTTTTTTCTCAAATTTGGCGCGTGAAATTCGTAAATTGGTCACGGAATGTTGAGAACGGAACCGTTTAATTTGTAGAATTAAACGCACTTGAAGGACAATTTGTACTGGGTGGATGATTGAGGGGTTCAATATCAATAATTACTATTTCACGATAGTTGAATCCTTCTCTGCACTTTCATACAAAGGAAATTGGAAAAAATGGTTATAATTTATAATTTGTCGAAAATCTAAAGGCGACCAAATGGGCAAACGACAGAATTACGTATGAAATGACGAGGGAATTACGACTCTTTATGGCTTCAACATCACTTGAGGCAGGCAGCAGCAGAACGAAATCACAAATTTGAACAATTAAACCGTGGATAAATAAACACTTCAAATTATCCAAAAGATTAATTGCCTTTGAATCAGCTGGGATTTTGTTCCATAATTATGTTGAAAGGAAAATATGCAAAAGTAAAATATCAATACGTACAATAAAATACTTTTATTTAAGAAATTTGTCTCGAGCTGTTCTTTACATCAATTAAGACCTTAACTTCTACTTTAAAACTGTCTTAACATCTAAAAGTGAACATTTAAAAAATATTGCTTCATATTTCGTCCGTTATATATTTTACAACTTACAACAATTAATTGATCTAAAATTATTGAGGCAAACAAGAGTTATAACTTATTAGTAATTAGTGAGAAAAAAAGTGAAATGCTTAAAACTTCACTAAAATTTACACTATCAATAGTTTTTCTGTGGCTTGCCAACTGGTGGTCCGTTCACTTGATTTACTTGCTGGAGTCCAGTGTTAACTGGTGACCCCGAAAGTCCCGTTGAATTCATCTTGAAATTTTCGAAGCAACTATTTTCAAGCATTCCTTTTCTGAGTTCTGGCTTCGGTCCAATTAAACCCATTTTCTCAAGGTGTTGATGTTGGGAGCGGATGGCAAATCTATTCACATGAACTGGGATTGGAACTACTATTTTATTCCCACCGCTGTTATTGGAGGTGTTTCTACTGCCCATGTTATGTGAGGTGATTCCGGCTTTAATTCGCTTCCACTTGGCTCTGCGGTTTTGGAACCAGATCTTTATCTAATGGAATAATAATCATGTAAGTCGATGTGTAATATTTGAAAAATTTCTTTAATTTACCTGAACTTCACTCAATTTTAGAGTTGTGGCTATTTGGCTTCTCTCGGTCAAGCTTAAATATTTCTTAGCATGAAACTCCCTCTCCAGCTCTAAAAGCTGTTCCGAAGTAAACGCTGTTCTTCTCCTCCTAGATTTGGAAGCCTTCTGACCATTTGTACTTGATTTGGTGCCATCAGGGTTCAATTCATCCTCGTCATCATCATTTTCTGAGCAATCACTCTCTGAATGACACAGATCTGAAATTAAATAAACAGTTTTATTTAAAAATTTTCCCACCGCAATTTTCTCAGCTAAAGTTTACTAGTCAAGCTTATGCAACAATTTACAGGATTATTGGTAAAAGTTGTCATTCTCTCTATAGAATTTTATGTAGCAAATTCCCGAATCACCTAAATCCCACATAACATGCAACCCCAAGTCACGAAATTAATACTAGAACATTATTGGCAAGTATTTAATGTATTTAAAGTATTTAAGACTGATTATGGTTTTATGATACACAAATTGCTCTTTTACAAGACAACAATAAAAATTAACCAACAACCGGCAGCAGCTCATATATATTAATAATAATCTTCCCTTTTGTCCTCAAGAACATGCGACTTGCATTTTTCCTGTATTATTTTAGCTCGTTCATACATTATTTGGTATTCCCGAGGGTGATTTTTATTTATTTTAGATTATTTTACAATATTATTCAGTTTATTTTTTATTGTTGCGCAATTTAACGCAATTTGAAGTAATTTTTTGGAAACTGCTTCACTCATAATTTGCAGGATTGACTTTGAGGGTGCTTAACTATAATTTTATTCATTATCGTTAAACAAACTTGAATGTGGAGAGTGTGCTGGGAAATTTTGGTCTAGTAGGTTTCTCGATTTGAAGATGATCTGGAGTGTGATCGACTTTTATCAATTCAAAGAAAATTTTTATTGGAAATATAGTTAGAATTTTTTTTATTCATTTATTTTAAAATTGTTATGACTTAAAAAATAAATCATAATATCGATTGGAAAACTCTGTCCATTCTAATATTTCAAGTACCGTAATTACAAAAATATACTAAGTCAAAAAATCAAAAAGTTCATATCTATTACAATAAGTTTGCCGACAAATTCATAAACCAAAATTGTTAATTTTCAACCCCTAATTTGTAACTGAATCTCACTAAAAATCTGACATCAATCGACTAATATGACTGATGTGTTTTATTTATCAAAACTGCATCACATCCAGAGGGTGTGAATTTTTTTATTATTTGAAAGCCGCTTGAACGTGCACGAGCATCACTTAATAAATTACAAATTTATCAAAACATCAAAAATTGCAAAAATTACAAAACATAAAATTGTTCGGAGACTTCAATTGTCTAATTTGGAAGGTTTGCACTCGAAAAGTCACAGTACATTTATTTAAATCAAGAATGAACGACGGAAAATCATAATTTTTATAATTTCAGATTTCTGCCAAAAGGGATTAAAAGCGTTTCGAATTGCACGAGTTTATTTCTTGTCATCATTCTTGATTCCATGATATTTATGATTTTCTGCTTTCATAATTTCATGATTGTGAATTTTAGATTCCTTACATGAATTTAGCATTAGTACGTGGTTTATGTTGTACAAAATGTTTCAGATTTTCATTGCAATTTGTAATTGATACGGTTCCAGATGAATAATAAAATATCTAGATGAATTGCAAATAAATGGGATAAAAATTTGGAGAAATTTCAATAACGATAATCTCATAATTGCGTCGGAGAAATGTTCGAAAAGTCTCAAAATTCTAACCATACTTTCTGTTAAAAAATGTATTCTAAAATTCCAACCCAAATTAAAATTCTTCATCAATCCAATATTTTCAATTAAAATTCATTGCAAGTTGCACCACACATTAAATTATCCAAAATGTGCCTTCAAGAGGCTCCGAAAACTAATTTCCGATATTCATAAATCAAGAAAATCATAAAACCCGATAGAAAACCGAAGAAAACAATCAGAGAGGAATTTGTCATTTAAATTTTCAACAACAATTTATTATGGGAAAATTCTTCAAAAAATTAAAAAAATCAATGCACATGTTTGGAATTTAAACAAAGTTACTTTTCAATAAAATTTAAACAATTTAACCGAAGTTAACACCAATTTTAACATATTTTAAGGTTAGGAGCTGTATTAAAATTCCAGTTCTCAATAAAGTTCATCACTCCAACCCTTTTCTTGTCTCGGTTCTTCACAACTTCAAAACTTTAAAAAACTCCAAAAAAATCTACAACTCTAGAAATTGGGCTGATGTAAATTTTTATTGCGCGATCATCATCGACAACATCGAAAATTCTAAATTGAATTAAATATCACTAAATACCATCAATTACTCATCAGTATTTTCTCCTGTTTTTTATATTGATTGTCTTTTTATTGTAAATTTATACGGTAATTTATGACTGGATATCTTTGTGTTTATGTGTCTTTATTGAGAGTTGTTTATGGTACCCGAGAAACATTAGAAGTTAATTGAAAAATGACTGCAAAGATGACTGGCAAAATTTTCAAGTACCATAATAACAAGATATTTTGGTTTAGATTGATGTTGTTGGATCTTACTTGAGATCATTGTTTCATTCATGATTTAACGTGCTTGAAGCATTGTTATGATGCTTTTCATAATCTCTGATTATTTTAAGGACAGTAAAATTTTAATTGAATAAAAATTATAAATAAGAGTAGAGTTTATGTCTAATTTGATTAATGTCTAAAAATTTTCAAGAAATAAAAATCAACCTTACCTTTATCTAGTTTATGCTGACTTAATTCGTTAGGGGACATGGTCAAACTCAAGTCACTGCAAGATCCATCATGACTCTCTTCAATCTGATTTCCCGCATTTTCTTCACAATAATCCAAAGGCGCTTCATTAGTTCCATCCGAGCTATCACCATCTACATCAATTTCATGCTCATTTTCCTTCAAACTTTCACTGCTGAAGTTGCTGAAATTGCTGAAATTATTGACATTACTGTCCGCTCCACATTTCCCAGAATTTCCCGCATTTTTCTTGGATTTATTTGTAACATAATTAGCACTTCCAGCACCATTGCGAGCACTCATCAGTTGCTTATTGTTTTCGTTGAGAAAATAATTGTTGTAAAAGTCATTGAGAAAGTAGTTATCCTTCAATTTGTTGTTGAGCAGAAATTGCTCGTGGTGTTGCTGCTGGAAAAATGCCGAAGGATGTGGCATTGCCGCTTGAGACAGTGCAGCTAATGGATTGAACAATAATTCAGAGATCTTGTCTTTGCACTCAGTGGTGTCCAAAAAGTGGGCCAATTTGTCATTTTGTTGACCATTGGCGAATGAATGTGATGCATTTGGTGCTTGTGCTTGTGACAGGTAGCCGGCCCAGCAAGGATTGTAGATTGGAAAGTTGGGAAAAGGGAGAAAGGGATAATTTTGCTGCATAGGTTCATCTTGTGGTTGAGATTCAGGAGAGTTTGTGGGTTTTGAACGTTTTGCTATTAAGTTTTCAATCGAGAAGGACTTTGAAATCTTGGAGAACTTTGCTTCAAATTTATCCGTTGGGGTTTCAAACTTTTCACTTGAGTCCATCATTAACTTGTCCATTTTCATTGTGGGGTTTGTTTTTCCTTTTTATTAGGAGGTGTCTTTTTTCATGAAATATTTTCTTAAATAACTCTTTTGAAAATCAGTGGACTATTTTCAACACAATACTTTTTATGAATTTGTTACAAAAAACACCAATTGTTTCAATTTTAGTTTTAAGTAAAATTATTATTTTTGCTTATTTTAATTCAATTGTTTTTTTTTGCTAACTTGATGATAGATTTAATGTAGATTCATTATTCAATACACTGTAACACTTTTATAATCCTTCCAATTGTTTTTCACATAAAAACTTGTTCACTTTGTTCACCATAAAAAGGTTAGTTGTGCTAAATCAAACAATTATGAATGATCAAATATTTTAGCAAAAAAGTCAGTTTTACACTTTCCTTCTAAATAAATTCTAAAACGTCCACTTTCCACGACACTCAACATCAAACTAAATCACCAAACTGAAAAATTGTCTAAACATGACGAGCATAATTTTTCAGTGTGTGCATAGTTTTTTATGAATGAGCTCGCCCTGTTAGCACTCGCAACTGTGAACCAACTAAAGCAACTAACTAGTTTGTTGTAAGCATAACTGGATAAATGGGTGTCATAATTTAATATGCGTTGAAAAAATGTCCTTCTTCTTTTTTGGTGATGACTTATGGTTGAATTAATTTGAGCTTGCACTTAAAACACTGACAAACAATTAAGACTGTGCAAATATCTTTTTAATTAAGAGACAACATTTATTCCTTATCCTTCAAGGGAAATTTCACAATGACTAAAAACCGGAAAAACCTCAAAAACGTAGAATATCTTCAAGAAAATAAATTTGAGGGGAGGGAACTTTCAGCCAAGAGCTGTGATTGGTTTGATATTCAACCAACCGAGCGAAAGAGAAAAGAAAATTTCCTTCATGATTTTCCGGGTAACTCTAAATTACTCAAGTTAACAGAGATTACGGAGGAAAACCATTACTAGGTTACATAGTATTTGTTCTAATGATGTTTCGCCACAACTCAATTTAATTCCATTGAAGCTCGATTAGGATTCGCATTTCGCTTTTCATAATTTTTGTTGCAAGTTGAACGAGTTTACAAGCCATTATTGCGAGTTTTACAATATTGATGAATGCTGTTGGGTTTTGTGGAGTGAAGAAAGAAATTAAAGGGCAATTATCATAAAATATAAATGACTCGTGCTTTAATTATAAAAATTTAATTAGTGTAATTAGTGATATTTCAGATTTACATCAAAGTTGAAGGATATAAATAAGTCAACAGTGATTAAAATTTAGATAAGTAGCTTGGCGATGAATGATGTTTTCTTTCCATTTTTAAATTAACTAGAGAAACACTTCTTCCACTAAAGTCTCTCGTGATAAATCATGCATAATTGTATTAAATTACAAAAAACCCACAAACCAATTAATTCGCGGAAAACGTGTCCTCCAAATGATATTACAAATAGACGGAGAATTTTCACGCATCTTTAACTTTTGTGTAATTTTGCATCTTTAACTTGCACTTTGGTAAATTTGTTAAATATGCTCGAAATATGCAAAATTCGCTCATTCTATAAACATTGCTGCAGTTTGATGGTTTGATGCACATTTTTTGAGTGCACGCGTAATTAAACTTTTATATTTTAAAACTCATTTTTCATTCTAGTCGTTTTAATTCGTTTTCATGTTAAATTTTATGTTCATTTCCTTTTTGAAATAGAAAGTGCAGAGTAGATCAGGCTGCTGACTCGTAACAAATAATTTAATTTGTTAAAATGGGCGTTGATGGAATTTTCCTCGTTAAAGTGTTTTTTTTTTTGTGAGGAAAGAAAATTAGTTTTTTTTTGTTGGATATTTTTGATGTAAAAGAACTTTTGCAGGGTTGTGAATTCAGCTGATTTTGAAGTAATCTTGAACTTTGGTTTTTTGACTTTCTTCAATATTCTTGTAGAATCATCAAATTTGGGTGTTCCATTTTTAACTTACCAACCCCATGCCCAAAATATGGATGAACAATGTGTGAAAATTAGAAAATAATCTTGTTTGTTAATTTTTTTGTGTTTCTTGTCTTCAATTCAATTTACTGTCTTAAAAATATTTAGTCACACTTCGTTAAATCTAATTAATTGCATATTTTTCTCTAGTTAACTCTTCATATGTTTAAAAATATAAAATAAAATAAAGTTATTATCTTATTAATACAGAATATTTTGATAATTTGAAAATTCCTATGTTATTATGCTCAAAAATCTCATAGTAGTCTAATTCGGGAACTATTTTGTAATTTTATGATTTTGTATCAAATATGGGTTTTTTTTTATTTCAGCATGTTGGAATTGTTGATGTTTTATGAAACTTGTTAATTCTAGATGGAAGTAGAAAAAGTTGAAAGAGTTCATTGTAGAAAAAATTTTCAGAAAAATAGATACTAAAAGTGACAACATAAATTAAAATTATCATAAATGTTGCAAAAAAGTCGTAAAGCAGTGTGGTCTCGTTTGTCAATGATCATGGTGACATCATAATTTTATTATATTCTAATTGTGACAGAAAATACTTTTAAACGAATTTATTGCTTTCGGTATCTCGGTTTCTTTTGATATTTTTCAAATTATGTGTTTCTGAAAGGGTTTGAAATTATTTATTTCAACTAATTAAGTGCAAAATTTTCAGATGTCTTTGAACAGAAATATGTTAATGAATGTTTCAAGTTTTAGTACTTTTTCGGGTCATTAAATTTCGGGTATCATCATGAAGCGACAAAGCAAAAGAATGTTTTAGTAAGTTTAAGTTTGTGTCGGAGAATTTAAATCTGAAATAGTGCAAATTTTATGATCTACACTACTTTGTATTTAAACTAAAGATGTTTTTAATAAATTTATAAACCGTTCTTTTTGCAGATCTTTAAATTGACATTAAATCTACTTACTGTAAAATGAATCCTTGCATATTTCAAGATATTGTTTTATGAACAGTACTGCTAACAGTAAAAAAAATTGTTATTATGTATACTCATTGTAAATTGATACCAAAGATTGATATTCTCAGGGAATCTATTAAGCTAAGCTTCTTACAGATAAGCAAACATTTCAATTCTCAATAAAATATTAGCATACATGACATTGATTATATGATGAAAATCCTATGAATTAAAAATGGAATTTATAATTTTTGCTTAGAAAGCTAATTGATACATTTATACTATTTTTCCAACACATTTTTGACCACAATTTTTCACTCATCAATTTTTTAATAAAAATAAAAATTTCAAACTTACTTTAATCGAAAATTTCAACGATGAACGCGATGAAAGTTTCCAACCGTCACAATTCAAATTTAAATTCATTCAAAACTTTCACCAACACACTCGCAAATTTTAAGCAGCCTGAGAGATTTGAGCAAATGAGCGATAGTTGGATGTGTGCTTATGTTTCCTTCATGTCGCATGGTCTTTGAGCAACATTTCCAATTCGTATTTTGTGAAAAACTTATCAACACAGTAAATAATAATCTGAAGTCGAAGAAAACAAACACTTTTTCGCGATAGATAATTTAAAAAATAATTTGGTGTAAATTTACCTGCTAATCAATTTAGCATTCGGTATCAGCTTGCAGCAGTAAAAAAGTGGATTAAAGTGGTAAAATAGAAAAGTGTGGAATTAAGAGCATTAAATTTGTGCGATAATACCAAGCAAATTTGAATACTTTTTCAGTATTTTTCGGTTGAAGTGAAAGATTTATGTAATATTGTCTCAAAATATTTACAAAATAGTCAAAAGAAGCATCTTTAAATAATTGTTCAAAAATAATTCAAACAAGTGAAACGTGTGAACTTGCAAGGTTTTCTGTAGAGTATTTTTAAAAATATCTAAGTTTTCCAAGATTTGAGAGAAAGAAAATCACTCGAGTGAAGCTTTTCAAGGCGTCAAAAAATTTAAAAGGATACATTTTCCCAATTTTGCTCCATATTTGAGGAAAAATGGCGGAAGTTGCAAAGTCTGTGCAGATTCAATTGAGCAAGAATCCGGCTGAAAGGAATAGCAATAAAGGTATGTTTTTTGATGAATGTGGTTATCTGGAAATCTCTTAATTACTCTTCATTAAAATATCTTATGTTTAATTATCTCATAGTTTTCTAATTTATGAATTTTTAATTAATTTATTAATTTATACGAGATTTTGTACCAAAATCTGGTCAGTAAAAATTAAGGTATCACAATATCAATAACAGAATGTCAAAAATTCGTGAACCACGTAAAGTGTATTTTCGGCATTTTCAGCCAAATTTCGGCCAAAAAGTGGTTTTGATGCGACAATTTTCCTGTTTTATAAAAATTTATTAATCAATAAAAGCATAAAATTTTGCTGATAACAACTTAAACGAGTTTGAAATGAATTTATGTGTTTTATTTGGTGGTGAAGTTGATTGTGAGTTTTGGAGGTAGGAAGTGGCCCCTATGAATTTTGTTGATAAATATTTTTTTGATACCGTCTATTTTATTACCTTATAAGTTATAAGCATATAAAAATTAAAATTTTGGTCATTATACAAGTTCTTCATTGATAAATTATAAAAGGTCAAACTATTTTATAGACTAAAATATACAAAACAATTTAAGTTCATTAAATATTTTAATACAATTTAATGATACAAAAATATTTAAATATATAACAAACAAGCACTCACGGATCAATAATTAAATTTTAGTAAAAACATCTCGAGACTCTTGAACTAACGAGACGTGTGAATTAGCAAATCAACCTTTATTTATATGCTATTCATCAAGACCGCCTGTTATTTATTCAAATGATTTTATCTATTGGCTAGCTATGACACTCTCAAAGCGATAATTTCAGTTTTTGTCAAATTTTCCCGAATTTTTATTTTCGCCAAGTTGTTTATAATTAACCGAAATTCAGAAATTGTGATTTTGTGAATGGTGTGCGAGGTGAGCTTTAAATTAGTCACTCGTTGTGTGCACATGAAATAAAAATTTCAAGCAGAATTATATTTTTAATTCAACTTGATGGTTTGCCAAGACGGATCTCAGAGCAAATTTTCTTGGTTGGCTACGTGGTCGGCTTTAGAATGTGTTACTCTATTGGAAACACACAAACAGACCCAAAATCTATAAAACTAATTATTTTCTACATCAATATTGAACTCTAGCAGTCACTAATTAATTGAAAACGATATAAAATCAATTAAATCTCAAAACAATTATTCTGTGTTTAATTTTATTACGTTATTTAAATTTCACGTTTGCTTCAAATTCCTCATGATACTCATGTCTTTTATTTTGAAAAGCTTAATCAAATTTTCAATTTTCCTAAAAGCTTTTGAATTGATGTTTATTTGCAATTTATTTTGCTTATTAAATTATTTTTGGGTCTCTGGGTCTATGAGTATTTATTGCATCTATCGGTTGTGTGGTTGTATATGATTGCATGATAGTGTTTGAAAAGACAAATTGTTTATAGAATAAATTACATTGAGAATTTGTGTAGAGCATCAAATTTAATTTTGATTCTAAAAATTATGCAAAATATTTTAAAATTGCATGGAATACAACTTTGTTGAGACTGTTGAAAATTTTATGAATTTTTTTAAGATAATCTTCAATGCTAATTTTAATTTTTTAAATCCCCGTCTATATTTTCATTTTATTAATTTATGCACTTTGTGTCATTCCAGAATATTGAATTTCTTGTTTTGAATTGAATTATATTAGTGTTTAAATTTAAAGTAAACCACTTTAAGAACAGGTATTCTAGAATTAATAAAATCGGATGATTTATGAAACAAGATTTTTTGCTGTTCCGGAAAATATGCAACTGGATAAAAATTTGGGTATCAAGAATCTGTTGAATTTCAATAAATTTTCTTGCATTAAAAAAATAATTTTCAACAGTGTCCTGAAGCTGAAATTGCAATATACTATACATTGTACACAAGTTGCTCAATTCAAAACTAAAACAAACAAAACAAAATTTCAAATTAGTCAGCTGCCATTAAAATCCTTTTTCTACCTTTTGGCGTATCCACCATAATTCTCTATTATTTTAACGATTTACCATATTTTTTCAGTTTAAAACTTTTCTGTTTTCAGTTTTTAGTAGAAAATTTATAGAAGAGCTCATTTGAACTATCCTGAATTTTTCATTGAGTTCATAAATTTTCCAACAAATATAAACAAACTTTCAAACTTGGCAAAGCTTTTCAGTTGAGTGGAAATCGTTTGAGTGGATGGTAGCAATCAAAGGTATTGCAGTTCTATAGAAATATTTAAAAAAAAGTGCTTGATTCTGAACCTAAAGTGCCCACTAATAAAGTGCAAAATAAGCGAATGCTAATACAATCCAATATTGCTCCCGAAGGAATAAAAATAATGATTGCAGTTCAATTGAATCATATGCTTGATGGTGTGAGTGACCTATATTTTGAAGCATTTTCCCATTTTCCGTCTCTACACATAATTTCACTATATATCACTATATATCAGTATATATCATTGTTTCACGTCAATGGCAGGGAGGAAAAACACGTTGCACGGCAATAATAAAATATGAAAAAAGCAGCAAAGAAATGTGTGGGATATTTATTTTAGTTTTTGTTTGTCAATACAAATTAAATTGAAATACTCGGAAAATGTTCGGAAAATTCGGTGTGCTTTTGGTTCGTTGAACCTTCATTAGCAGAGTTACTAGTAAAAGTGGTCGAAGATGAATGCATTTACTTTGCGGGAATTTGTTAACAATTTGATGGCCAATTTGTTTTAGTATTTTCTTACACATTCATCTTGTCGATTGATTTATTTTTTACGTTACTTTGTTATTCTGTTTGTAACATTCCCTATTTATTTTTGTTTGAATTGTTTTTTGAAGAACTATCTGAGTGAGTCAGCTGAATTAAAAGATTTTCTTTTTTTTGTGTAACAATGGAGTTGTGTGCATGAAACAAGGAGGAAGGATATTTATGGCGACAGGCAAGAAAATATTGAAATGAAAACTTTCCTATATTTTATGTTTATGATGAATTTATTAGACTTGGCATAAAACAACCCTTGCAAGTGAACTATTGCCATTCAAGCAGCCTTTTGCTTGAAATACGATACCCTTAGCTGTGAAAGCTATTTTTCCTCGAATATTCCCCAGCTTTCTTCATTTTTCTCCGTTTGTTCAATATTTTCAGAACAAACAGCCTTTCATTGAACTTATATTCTCGATTATGTGTTTTCATACAAACTCGGTTTCAATGTTTCATGATTATTATGAATAACGGAAGAAAAGTGTAAAAATAGGTGGAAAGAGGAGGAAAAGCAAACCGAGGGATATTTGTGCTTTGTTTGGTTATTTTGAATTAGCATGAAAGAACTGAAAGTCCAAATATTTTAGATTTCCGTATCAACATTGTTGCATTGTTTTTATGTAAAATTACTTGGTTCTGCCAGAAAACATGTTAAAAAGTCTTACAACAAAGAGCTTGTTGCTATAGCATGCCTAAATATATTTAATTTAAATTGAAAAATTCGGAAACACAAATTAATAAACTGCCATAAATTTTGTTAGAATAAATAAATAGCAAGAAAAATTTACAATAATTTCTGTTTAACATAAAATATTTATGTCAAAAATTTAACCTTTTCAGAGTAAAAAACTCAAATGAATTCAAGAAGATCGATTAAAACTTTTGGTAATTCTTCTTTTTAATAACAGAGAAGTCTTTTAAAGTCCCATAAGAAAACAAAAGGATTAAAAAGTTTCCTTTTATAATAAACTAAATACATTTAATAGAATAATGAATAACAAAAGACATGGTTCGCATGGTACACGCAAATTGCTGCAAATAGTTTAGGAAACAAACTATAACAACTTCCAATTAAACAATTTAAAGTTTTCCCTCTTTGAAATCCAACGGTTTGTAGGCTTTAACTTTAGAATAAACAAATTATGAAATTTTTGTTCAAAAGATTTGTGCAAAATGGGAATTAATTGGAAAACAACTTTGGTACTTACAAAACCCTGGCATAATAAATTAATGAAAACAATAAATGTTCTGGGATATTGTAGTTTATTGCAATTAAAACTCATGATTATTGTACAACTCGCAATTTTATAATGTTATGTGCGAATCTAACAAACCTTGCACAAACCACAAAAAAACTTGATCATCCAGAAAATATAACCAACTTCATATTCACACTACTGATATCATCGATCAAACTGTTTATTAATACGACACTACAGCAATACAGCAGTATGTATTAATTTCACTTAACTCGTTTATTTATTTATTTATTTATGTGCCGGTGACGAGGCTGGTGCCAGAAGCAACACAAAAATACAATAAACTACAAAAATACTTGAAAGTTTGTTGAGACAGGGGTGGTCAATACAGTAATAATACAAAAATATTCTATAGATAGCTAGTTGAATTTTTCATCATAACATTTCTTCAATTAGAGGACCTTAAACCATCATTACTTTTTTACTCATTAACAAACAAAATCCAAATTTAATCCTGCGTGGTTAATTCTAATTATGAACTAAATTCTAATTAAGTTCGGACAGCCCTGCTTTAAATGCATACAAACCCCCACAACAAAAACAATTTTGGTTAGTTCTTGGTATTGATTTTGGGGGTTATTGCTTTGATTTTGAAGTGAAACTTACACACGAAAGAATTCTAGATTTGTATCTTCTAAATATGACATCAACATTAACTTTATAGACTGACAACTACTGAACACAGAACTTTTTTATTTACATTTCATTTATGTAAAACTCGGTAATGATATAGAATTAAATTCATAAATAAAGTTGTCGCTTTTGTTTTTCCACTTTTAGTTGTGTAAATATTTATGTGATGTTGCGGCGATGTACTCTACTGTTCAAGTACTTGAGTGTGGTCGTTAATATATGTCAATTGTTTCTAGAAATACAATATGAAAGTTACGTATCATTGAAATGTACATATTTACATTAATTTTTCATGTGCACCAGTAATGACCTATACAACTTGAAAAGAATGAAATTTTTATTTCAGTCTGCAAGATCAGATTGTGCGTTTTTGATATGTTACTTTTTTTCAGAATTTGTTTTTATTTTTTTTCAACGTAAAAATTCTTTCAATTCTTTTCGAAATAATTTTTTTATTGGTGAGAACTTTGTCAACTATATTTTTACTAGAAAAAAAATTATTTCAAAAATCTTTGTTACAAAGGTATTATAGCTCTCTAACATGAGAAACCCACTAGAGAATACAATTTAACGAGTCCATATAAAAGCTAAAATCCTAAAATCTGCCTTATGATAAAAACAAATGGCCCACTGGGCGGCTTGACCACTTTTGGCAACCATGCAATGAACTAAATAAAAATCCAACTATCTATCTTTACATTCAACTTCACTTTATTTTATAGCGTAGCATAAACCTCGGTCAATCAGTGGAAACTAACTAAAAATACAGATTCTAAAAATAAGTAGCATTAAATAGAAATAATATTGAAGAATTATTCGTAATTATTTCGTATTATTGTGGCGATATTGGCCAACGCAAAATATATCAAAGAAATCTTAGAAATCACAGCAAAATCAGAACGAAGTATAAAAATCAACTCAATTCATTGCGATTTCATGACCAATGTGAAAATATAGGGAAAATAGAAACCTGACGAAAATGAATAATCATGCCGCAATCATAAATTGAATATTATTTTACTTGATTTCGTTTATTTCTAGATTTTTCCTTGGCTTATTGAAACAAAAAGTCAATTCCTCTTAAGATCGATATTTTTCCACATTATAGTACATTACAAAGTTTTGTTTGGTGTCAGGAAAATATCAGGACACTCATATTGGAATTATATTGTATCCATTTTTTACAAAAAAATGCTGGGCCAAACATGAATGCAATAATTCTTCGATATCATGGAACGATCAAAATCATGCAATAGTAGAAAATAAAAATAGTCTGAACAGTGTCTAATATTTCAGACGATTTCACAGGAAAGATAATATTTTTACTTCTATCACGATTTACTGATTTATTGGTTTTACTCTGATATATTGGAAAATCTACTAAAAACATGCGTGAAAATTCAACAAATTTAAAATTACAAAATAAATGTTTCCTTTCGCTGATCGTCGATATTATTATTTTTATAGCCTTTATTGTTTCCATTTATTTTATCGCCATCGATAATGTTTGCTCAGGTTCTTCAAAGTTCCGCTGTTCCGTTGTTGGGTAAATAAATATAAAAAATGATTAGCAACCTCATGCAACTCTACAAACAACAGAAACAATGTTGCCTGTTCCTTTTCAAATTTGAGAATCAGTTGTTCAATAGAGGGTTGGCAATTCTATAAGCAAACTAACATCAGTTTTGGTATTAATGGGTAAGCAAATCAGAGGTTCAAAACTGGAATGTATGTTGTAAAATAATATTTACTAAATGTATCGTGTAAACACGAAATAAACGATCGAATAATTATTATAAGGATCTTATCACTTTACCAAAATAAATATTGAACACAGTAAAAAGTCCACCCATTAGGGTAACCCTCTAACGATTACAAAAAATAAATGACGTCACGCGTGAAATAGCATTAACAACATTAAAAACATTAATTTACACAAGTTTGCTGAGCTTAAAATGAAACTATACAAACATATACTCATGTAAACTCAAGAGGCAAATTAATCTCACCTAATTAATTTTTATGTATATTTCTCATGCTTAATCGTAAATCACTGGCTTCTAATAATTATGTAGAGTGTTTGCGATAAAACTTGATGGAAAAGTGAAGGATGCGTTTTGTTGTAATATTTTCATATTGAATTTTTTTCCAGTGTTTGTAATTTTATGTATTTATGATCAAGTGTATGATATATTTTACATATACAAAAAGTGGTTTTTAACCTATAGAGATGTAAAATTAGCTGTATTTAGCACAGTAGACATTCAACTCTATAATTATCAAGAAAACAGTTCTGATTGATTTATGCTAAATTAAATATAGACCGACTGTTGTTGGAAGTTGCCAACAGTCTAACAATTTTTTATCGAATTCGAAAAATGCTTGAAAATGCTTGAAATTCAATAAAAGCGTCATGAATATGGAAAGACGACACCACAAACTGCTCAAAGTAGACGGAAACTGCATTTTTAATCCAATTATGAACAAATGACTATAATGAAATTAATATTATTCAGTTGATGTATGTAAAAAAACTTTTATGCAATAATGTGGTCTTTCTTCTCTACAAATATGGTGAAGCAATCGGTTTGATGTGGTTTTTATTTTACAATTTATTCTCCAAAAGAGTAACATTTTATGGATTTTATAATTTAACAATTTGAAACATAAATTGATGCCTATTTTTAGAGACGAGAGTTTGTCTTTGGGAGATCCAACTTTGAGACAGGGTCCGATTAGGGAAGGGGTAATCACATAAACTAATTTAAAATGACATTTTACTGCTCTGATATGATTTATCTATTATATTAAGCTGGATCTAAGTGCCCAAACCTGCTCTAAACCTGCACAACTACAGAATTGCAGACAAACTTCATTGTCACGTCTCCAAAAAGTGAAATTGAATGATCTTGAGTAGTTTTCTTAGCTTATTGCAATTAAAACAAGAATCAACAATTTAATTTCTCGTAAAGAATTTCCAACGCAGTTTTAATCAGATAAGCCTCTAATTACTATATGAATTAATATGAATTGAGTGAGTTAAGATGAATAAAAATAAATAAAGATTGGCAAAAGCAACTTTAAGAAACAAATAACAATCAACAGCAAACTGCGTAAGAAAGAAAGTAAAATCTACAAACCCGGCGACATTCGTCTAATTGATTTTTTTTGAAATGTTTGAAGTATAAATGAGTAATTAATGTTAATGTTAATGTGACCTTGCAAGAACATTGAAGTTAATATGCTTTGTATCGTGCTTTAAAATACTTAAATTATAGAGAACTTAATTGTTCTTTGAAATTATTGGTACGCAATATTGGTGTTTGTTTCATTAGCTTTGTTTGTAAGAGAAAGGTCGTCTGGAGGATGATAATTATTAAACCATTGCCTATTGTAACTCCCTAATTGATAAATATATGCATTCAATGTGATTTTATCCATCGTGATACAAATCAAATTCGATAAAATGCGTGACCGTGAATATGAAATAAAATCCAATCAATAATTATTTCACCTCTTTTTCAATAAAACTCTGGGCACCATTGACTCATAAACCTATAAACCAAATAAAACGGAGTAAAACTATAAAAGCCATTCTCTCTGATATTTAACTACTTTTCCAGCTTGATTTAAATGTATTTGTACTTAATAATTCCGAAATTTCCCACAATATAAAATATTGACGGGCTCGTAAATTTAAATTCCAATTTTCTTCTATACTTCCTACACCAACCGCCACAATTCCTTTATCATTGAGGCTAATAAAGAAATATATCAAATAAAAGGAAAAATAATATTTTGTTTACTCGCGGTATCAACTTGTAACCATCGACTGCAGCACGAAAGGCACCAAAAAGCCGATCATAGCTAAAATGCCTCGAAATGCCTGATGAAAAACAATAAAAGACATTAAGGTGCTGTGCTCAATCTATCTATATATATTAATGATTTTAACACATGTTCTTCTTATCGCACTTCTTATCAACTAAAATTCAACGCTAATTTCCCATACTAATCTGGGCTGTTAATTGACACATCATTTTATTGTCTTTGTTTTTATCTCGGTCTAGTGGAAGTTCACACCTAAAAACACCTCAATTAAGTCGAGTATTAAAATGTTTTTCTTTTATTTTTTTGAATGGAAAATTATCTTCATGATAGTGAGCAGTGAGCTTACTTTCAACAATTAAGACTAAGCTTAATTATTTAATTATCTTTTTACTTTTAAATAGCACAACTCACTACTTCAACTACTGTTTAAGATTGTGGTCGCACCATAAAAATTCCAATGTACAATTGTACAATTGTACAAAGTGATCAAAAGGGAAAACATTTCATTTATACCAAGTACAGAAAAGTACAGAAATTTTGAAATTTTCAGAAGAGAGAAAGGTTTTATGAAAAAGTTAATTCCTTAAGTTTTTCCTGATTTTCAACATTTTTGTAGTCATTTAACATAAATTAAAAACATTATTTAAACACTATCGTCCAAAATCTCTGGAGCCTTCTTTCTATCTAGCCCTTTCTCACATATCTTCACTATCTGCTTTATTATCTAAATTATACACTTTTCAAATATATTGTGGAAACATGTAAATGCAATAAACTTGCCCAAGTGAAAATATGCCATGTGTTATTTCCATGAAAACACACTGAAAATACTGGAATATACTGGAAAATACTGCTAAACATATGAATTTTCAGTATAATATACAGCAATTACAAATGTTTACAAGAATAAAACAGAATTAAAACATACAAAAAAATTTATGAAATAACCTGAAATTGTCTTATTTAACAATTCATGCAAGAATTTCAAAATTATTTTCTGAATGTTCAAGTATGTTTCAGTTAAATTATTTTTAAAATAAATTTACAATTTGATCATCATAAATTCAGCAAGTTGGTAGGTTTTGACGCGGCATAATGGATAAACGGATTCCTTGAATATGAATAAAATATACTGGAGTTGATTTTCCTTCGGCTGACATTTCTTTACCGTAAACAATTTTTTACTTCAAACAATTTCTTTACCGTAATTCATTTCTTTACCGTAAACAATTTCTTTACCGTAAACAATTTTTTTACCGTAATTCATTTCTTTACCGTAATTCATTTCTTTACCGTAAACAATTTCTTTACCGTAAACAATTTCTTTACCGTAAACAATTTCTTTACCGTAAACAATTTCTTTACCGTAAACAATTTCTTTACCGTAAACAATTTCTTTACCGTAACCAATTTCTTTACCGTTAACCATTTCTTTACCGTTAACCATTTCTTTACCGTTAAAAATTTTTTTACCGTCAACAATTTTTTACTTAAAATTTTGTGGAGAATATGATGATGCAATAAAATCCTGTAAGTCCTCATCAGCAGGAAGTCAAATCCGAAGTCACACACATACCATCAAAGCCCACGAAAAGTGGTCCAAGCTAATAGTGCGTGAGCCTGCTCATTACTAAAACTCGAACCATACTCTTTTTGATTTCGGCTAATCATTTTGGGTCTTGGATTTCATAAAATGATCTTTTCTGATAAATCTATTTCATGCTAGCTAAAATTTTCAATTTGTTTTAAGGCTTTTTGACGCTCACGGCTTTACCATGGGGTTTACTTAACCGATGTGGTATTTTTGACATTTTTAATTTTAATTAAATAATCCACGTTTTCTTCATCAACTCATTTAAGGTGTTTTGAAGACATTTTCAGTAAAAAAACAATTTCTTTGCTTAAAATCTTTATCATAGAATGGTGTCCATAATACTGGGCGGAGCATTGTGGAATTTTGACTCAGGACCATATCAATTTGACCCACTTATAACCCATTCGACCCTTAAGGTCCCTATTCCAACCCAACCTCTGGACCGTTGCATCATAATTCCAAAAATTCCGCCCAGCTTTAAATTTGGGGGTAATTTTCTTTATCCCTAATATTTTTCTATCATAATTATCCAAAATGCATCCTGACTTTTTTTATGACCCATGATTATTTTTCGGAAAATTTTATGGAAAATGTGTTTAAAGTGGAAAAAAAGAGTGGTCCCGAGTCAAAATTCCACAATGCTCCGCCCAGTATTATGGACACCATAGAATGTTATGTTGAAAGAAAAGGAAATTTGAACATCCGTCAGAACTTTTTCCGATTTTCAGAAAAATTTAAAATTTTTTTTCTCCAATATAAACAGTTTATTTAGGATTGAAAAATTTTTAAAAGATCAAACAAAGTAGAATATGCAAAACCCGGAAAATTCATTTTCCACTTGCAATAAAATTTCGATTTTTGTTCATCATCATCATTGAAGTGTTTTAAAATGCATTTTGGGTGGAAAACATTTTTTTTTGAGTCCAAGAAAATTTTAAATCATTCAAAATGGAAATTTTAGTACCAAAAAATGATTTCATAATAAATTGGAAAATCTCATAACTTTTTTTTTTAGCATTTTTATATTGTATTGAACAAACTTTGAGCATAAAACATTTTCTTCATTTTGAGGGTCGGAGATTGAGGGTCGGCTATACAATCTAGCGGGGTATCTCGAGAGGCGCGGGGTTTCTTCCATTTTCCAAGCATTTCCGAAAGAAAATATATTTTTTTTTAAATATTCCAAATTGCGCCTTACAATATAGCGGAGTTTCCCGCTGTGAGCTCTAGCACGCTTTTTTGCGGGAGAAGAAAATTCAAATTTATCATCTTTTCAGTGGTATTTCTAATTTTGTTGAAAATTTTTACTTTAAAATTACAGAATAAATAGATTTGAAGTAGTTTACTAAAAAGATTGATTTAAGTTCAATACTGCATCAATAAAAGTTTCAAATTCATCCCAAGAGATGAGCAATTGTCACTGGACGGGTTAGTATGGGCTGACTGGCTGGACATAGTTTGGAGATAGACAGATCATTAGAAATGTCAATTATCCATCAGTTATCTCAATAGATAACTTAAATCTATATTGATATCAATCAATATTTTTGTCATAAAGAAATAAAAAAAATGAATAAAAATTATGCCAAATTCTTATACAACACTACGGAACAAAAAGCTTAAATACTCAAGCTATAGGTTTGAAAAATACTTTAGACAAAATAACTAAATGATCAAAAAAAAAATTGCATACTTTCTAAATGGTTCACAACACTCAGATACCTTTTTACTAAAAAAAATATTAAGAGATTGAGGAACCACATTAGTCTCCTATACTTAAACTAAATGAGAATGGAACCTATACAGCTGGAAAATACCATCCTGCTGGCCCCTGAGGCGCGAGCCGAATGGCGACGTGGCGACGAGGCGGATTTAATTTTAATATTTTGCAATATTTTGATTCGGTATTTTTGTTAAAATAGCGCGGTAAATGGGGAAAATGGGAAGAAAATTTGTTTTTGGTAAATCGTTAATTAAAATTATCGTAAAAATTTTATTTATCATTACAAATCGCTTTCTCAAGACTTAAGATTTGTAAATCCTGATCAAAATGCTCATATTTTTTTTTGTTTTGATCACCATCCAGTACATATGATCATTTTTTCGTACAAAACCATTTGTACACCTAGAAATTTTTAAAAATTTTGTTCATGCGAAAACATTGTTTTCACCTCAAAATGGTCGATACAAGTACTTTTTGTACAAATGTTTTGATAGTTGGTACTTTTTTTGCAAAAACATTCATTTTAAGGGACAAAGATCATAAAAATATATAGTTAGGTGTGTAGTTGATACTCAAGATTGTGATTAAGAAATGGTGAAATTTTAATCAAAGCAAAGCGCTTTATCAGAATCTTTTTCCTTGAATAAATCAACACACTGTAAATTTAAATGATTAATAGAATGTTTTAGTATGTATTATTTTTTGCCACGGCTTATTATAATAAAAAATCGTAAAAGCCTGAGCTTTTGCAAAAAATCGACTGCGCCATAAATTTTATTAATTAGTATTAGAATGAAGCAATAACATTTTAATAAATTCGAAAATATGTATAATCAAAATATAAATATCAGATTAGAGTGCCTTACGGGAATTTTGTGCATTGTTCCTCATAATTCTGTTAAATAAAAGCACTTTGATTGAAAAATCCAGGTTTTACCACTCGAAAACTACTCTATTACAGGGTGTCAACCACTCACCATCCAAAAATCTTTTTTTTTCGTCAAAACCATTTTTAGTCATTTTAAAGTGATTTTCCGATTTTATTTGTTTTGATAGAAATTTGTTTTAAAAATATCATCCTTTAATAAGTAGGACATCAAATTAGAAAAGCAAAGTTTTCTCCTCATAAATTAAAAAATTTTAAAAACTTGCATGTATTTTGATTTATTAAAACTGCTCGTATTAAATGCGTTAATGCAGATTAAAAAATGATTAAAAGTTTTATTGTAACAGTTTTGGGTGCAATTATCTACAAACATTTTGTTTAACAACTTTGCAAATTGTTGGTTCATATTACGAATCAGGTTAAATTTATTCTATATAAACTCCCAAAAAAGCGCAAAATGACCAATGAGACTTGCAAATTTAAAATAAATTAATTTTTTTTTTATCTCAAATTAAAATATGCTTAATTTACACAATTAGAAAAAAAAAAACTTCAACACCTTATGATTTGAATTTAAAATTTTTTTTAGATAAAAGCATAATTGAAGGTAAACATATTTTTAATCAATTAATTTGGATTGTTAATTTATTCTTCAGCACTAATAGCTATTTGATACAAGAATTCAGTTATTATAATACCAAATTGGCTCAAAAAGGCACTTTGGCTTATATAAGTTTTAAGCGTTGCCATTATAAGAATTCCCAACAGCTTTGTGGTAGCAAAAAAAATTCCTCAAAATTTGAATCCTGAGTCCGGCCCAAATCAACAAGCAAGAGCATCGCTGACGCCGTTACAATAATATCAACATTTCCCTTTAAAATTGCAAAAATAAAATAAAATTTTCTATAAGACCTTAAAAATTAAGATTTCAGCAATTTGAAATTTCTTTTTGCAAAATTGTCCTACCAAAACATTCTTAAACATTCTACTAAAAATTTGAAAAAAGCAGTGTGACACATCCGAAATTTCAATATGATAAGTAGTATATAAGTATGTAAAAAAATCCGAAAAGCAGCGTTATTTCGTGACCTTTTTAAGTATGTTTGAGCAATGATTAGCAGTCTTTTTCAGGATTATTTTCACTTGGGTGGGTAAACTCGAAACAACTCTCATAAACCCTAACAAACTCATAAATGTTAATTTAGTTAGCTGTTCCATCGAAATTAATTTCATTGAAATCTAAAACACTTCCACAAAGATTTTCATGGATTTTCCGGGAATCCTGGAATTTTAATCCCCAGGCAACCGTATTAAATGTATTAACCACACGAAAGAGTTGCCAGATGCAACTTATTCTCAAGTGCGATTAATTGTGATATACATTTTAAATAATTCATGGCAACCTTCAGGACTGTTTATTTGTGAATACCAGAATAGCACTCGAGGCCCTTTTTTGGAGGGTTCGTTGCAATGAAAATTCTGCATTGTTAAGTCGTTGAATATTTGGCCACCCTTCTATTATTTCTACTTTATTTCTGGAAAATACAAAAATATATATTCGGCTGCTTATCCGTGCTAACTTTGTTGTTATCCAAATGTGTGGTATTGCTCTAGAATACATTGCTATGAATTTTCCTGCATGTTTGGCAATTTTTGGGTTTTTTTGGATTTCCCCCAGCGTCATTTAAATTGTCATTAAAGCCACTGTTTGCTGGGATCTTGAGCAAATTTCGTGCTTGAATGGAGATTGCTTTAAACTCTGTGAGATTAAATTAGATCTGGGGTTTTTAAAAATGTTTGGTTCCGGTAGCATTTTCTAAAGGTTTTTAAAGAATTTTTTGGAAACGTTGGAAAAAACTACGATATAACGCAACGTCATTTACGCAGCAAAGATGATTTTTTAAAGAAATTGCAATTTTCATAGAAGAAAAAAATAGTGCGTAATTTATTATGCGTAATATTCATTTGTTTATTGTCCAGGTCGTAAATGTTTCAAAAAGTCTTTTTGCGTTTTAAGTTTAAATAACTTTCAATTTTCTAATTAAATCCATTAACATTTGCCTCTTGGTACACTCTTTACTTAACAAATATCCGGAAAATACAGGCAAAAACTCCTCAATTTCCTCGAGCATATTGTCATGGTTAGGTTCATCATCGGATCATCCATTCGGTTAGCGATTTAGAGCACAGAATCTCCCCCAGGCAAATGATGCGTATGTTTACCATAAAAACTGGGAAACTGGGGAACCAAAATCATATCACAACAATAAACTCAAACAAAACCATTTAAAGCTGAGCTGGTCGAAATCATCTTAATTTGATTTCCATCAATTTTCATGTTCAAATTGAAGTGAAAGCCACCATCCATTAAATATTATGTAAAATATGTAAATTGTATGAATTGTCATAAAATGTGTGTTATGAGATATTCATGCTACGTATATATGATGTTCAGATTCATTCAATTAATGACAAACATCAAATTATATTCAAATCAAAGTGAATTTTAAAGTGAAATTATTGTAGGCTTTTGATATGGCCAATAAATTCTCAAGTAGACGCGTTTGTTTTTCGCTTTTTCAAACCGGGGAATTTATTTGACCTTTAATTTGTGACTGGCAACTATTTTTGGAAGTTTGCCTACACTAAACAGCGTAAAAATTGTTGCACTCAAAATATTTAAACACTAAAACATTCAATTAATGAAATGTGTTCTCATAAAAAATCCGCGTAATATATTGAATGATTACAAATTAAATCGATAGCATTTAATATTCAGCGTCACAAGTGATTTTTCATTCTCCTTAATAATGTTCATTGCCCACGTTGAAAAACTAATCATTTAAGCTCTCACCCGACTGAAAAAATTTCCATTACACCAGATGATGCTGGGAAAATCGATAAACGGTTTGAGAAAAGAGTCTGCTGCCAGCAGTGATTGTATGTTTGTATGTTCAAATGTGATGGGGGAGAGCGCGGCTGGAGCTTGTTATCAGCAAACATAATAGCAGCTTTAAAGTGTGAGAAGATTTTTCTTGCGACTGCGTTTCAACGGTGATACATGAAGATTTGTGGTGTGACATGGGAGCGACTTGACTGTGACTGTTTCAGTAGCTTATTTTGAATTTGTTTCGTTGCTTTGAATGATCATTTTTTGAATGAATTTTTCCAACTGAAATATATGTTGAAAAAATTGTGGAAAAGCTAAAAGCAACAATTTGTTGGGAAAATTATCGGTAAAAGTTTTTAAGGAGCGAGAGAGTTCAACACAATTTTCGTACTCAAACAAATATTTCCCTTTGTTGCGATTTTAGCGACCGCTTACAGGATTATTTGGAAATAATGGTGGCAAATTTGTATGGTGGATTTTTCTGTAAACTTTTCAACGAATATCATTTAACAATGGAATTTTTTGGAACTTGAACTAATTTCTTTTTCATTTCTTTTTAGGTAATTAAAACAATGAGTGGATTAAAAATATTGTTTTGAGCCAATAATTGGTGAGTTTTTGATGTATGATGGAAATAATTTGACACATTCGAAAGGAAAATATATTTAAAAAAAAAACAATAAATGAACATAATTTTTTATTTGTGAGCTGAATTTTTTAAAAATTGCAATAACTGTCATCAAAAGAATTTCAACGTTTAAATTAAAAAAATTGTGAAGCTGTATTTACGTTTTCTTACTTACAGAACTTAAGCAATCGTCTCGCAATTCTATTGTTTTTTGATTAAGAGGAAAAAATATTTGATTTGATTTTATAGACCAGTTCAAAGAGCCTTAAAAACCTCATAAATCATGAAAACTCTCTCTTCTTCTGAACAGTTTGAGAACCATTTTTAAAATTTATGATGTTCCATGCCCAAAAATCTTTATTTTGACGTTACGCTGTTAACTTATGGCACGCATATACTGGAGAGCTTTCTTTGAGCTTTTGATGTTTGTGGTGTTGTTTTCGTCGAGTTTTTAGGCTTCCAAATTCCTTTTGTTGTTTTTATTTGTGGTTTTAGTCGAGACCATGCGCCTGGCGATAAAGTTCTTTCTTGCTGTTCTTGTCGAGCTGTCGAAGGGAATTTTTCACCGCAGACAGTTTGTGTTTGAGTGCCCAAGTGTTAAGTTGTGTTTTGGAAACATAGGTCACTAGACAACAGGTATTGGCTTAAAGGATCTGATTTGGTTTTAATATGGAGATCCCAAAGTTATGGAATACTTAGAGTAGAGTGTAGTAGAATTTTCTTACAAAGCGGTGAAGTATTTTGCGAGAGAATGTGAAGAAAACTCTTAAACGATATGAAACAATTATGCAAACAAACATAGAAAGGAAAAATGGTTGAACAATAAAATGCCTTGCTTATTTTATCGATTTCGATTTGGATCGTTAGCGATTTTGGTGGTTGACTGCCTGAACTCGTGCTTTCAATTAATTCAAGAATTTTAGTTACTAAACATTTATATCCAAAATGTGATCATTTTGATAACTAAGATTTGATTTAAAAAGTGCTCTTGATTAAAAAAGTTTCGATTGATGTAATAAATTTAACAAAAGTCATTTCAAAGTTGCGTCAATGATTAAATTATCACCGAATACTAAATGAATTTACAACATTTGAGCAGATCGACTCATAATTAGTGTAGTTTTTTGATTGAAGAAGTAAATTTAGTCATTTGCATAATTTCTATCGATATGTGCTGCTATTCTTTTAGAAATTATCCCAGATATCGATTTTTTCAAAAAAAGTAAATAAATTATGATAAGCAAGAACTTTTCAACTCTCTGTTCAATTATGCTACCCGAGTCCAGGGAGTTGAGAAAATAGTGATAGTCAAGCTTTAAATATATGAGACCAAAATAATTTAGTCGACTTTAAATGAATTTATTTTTGGAGACTCCACATTGTCCGTAATATGTTTTTATTACAATTTAATTGTAATGGCAGTCGATATTGTTATCGATATGTTGACCTTTTCAAGCATTGTGAATGACAAGCACACGTTGATTAATTCAGTGGATGAAATAACAAAAATCATTAGAAAATGCAGTCGATTTGACATTTAGATTCTCAGAACGAAATTACAAAAGAAAATTGAATAATCCTCGAATAATTCCGAAAAATAACCATAAAAGGCTTCCTTAATCGCAAGTTCAAAGCTCTCTCGCAAAATACTTTGTCGCTAATTAATTAAATCAAACAAAAAGTGTTTAAAGACATGACACTCTGTTAGCCTCTGTTTGCCGGCTCTATATTTATGTTCTGTATGTGCTTTAGTAATGTTAGTAAATGGTAGTTATGCTAGTAATGTCCGTACTTTGTGTAGTTAGTCAGCAAATCACGCAAATCGTTATAGTTGCTCATTAACGACATTAACTGGCTTGAACAGTACTCTGCTTATACATTTTTGTCAAATAGTTGGCAGTGATACATTTTAATACACTTTCATACATTTTAATCTACTAAATCAGTTTAATCAGCGCAATCAAGCTAATTCGAGAAAGTTGTCGGCAAATATATTTCGGTGTGTACACTGACGTGTCAGCCAAGTTAGCTGGTGGGCAAATGTTAGCTTATCAACTCGTTATAGCATGGCAAGATAATGGCTTCATTTTTGCTGTGGTGAAATGTGGTGGCTCAATTATTGAATGTCTTGTTTTGGGAAATTGAGAATTATTGGTGGTCAGTTGCTTAAGCATTCGCAGTTACCAGCAATCATTCAAGGTTAAGGTTTAATGGGGAATTTGGGCAGAGAGTTGGAATTTATGGAACAAGGACCATTTAAACATTAAGCTTTTACCTTTATTGTTCTTGAGGATGCATTGGCAAGATTTATTTTATTGCCTTTCAAGGAGCGTTTTTATTATCATTACGATAAGCTACATGAAAGCTTATAAAATTTTTAAGATGATTAATGAAAGTTTTCAATGCCAATATATCTCAAGCTGCTTCAAACACAGAGCTTTTGATTAGTTGTTCTTTTAACTTGATAAAAGGTTTTTTTGCTAACTGGTGTTTTTACACTTGATCCAGTATTTCTACCCTGTCTTCAAAAAATAAATATAAAGACTAACTGATGTGCTTCAAATGGTTCTCAATCCCCAAATCCTCCGTAAAGTTTCCGCTCCATTAAACCAAGTGGCACGTTGTTATGCTTGTTTTGCTTTCTTGCTTACTGTGTGTAATTAAATAAAGGTTATTGTGAGGTTTGTTAACAATGTGACTTTTGCCAGAAACTATCGATTTTTGGGGTTTGCTTATTTTGAAAATTTTCACGTGAGGAAAATCAATGAAAAACAGAAAATGTGCGTGGCACTGGAGCAAGACACAAGGAAATATAATTTAAGCGAAAATTTGTAAATTACATGAAATTATATGATGATTATGTTTCTGGTGGTTTATTTCGCGACATTTAAGTAATTTTGATGATTTTGTGTTTCACAAGGTAAACGTGAGGGGAGAATTGTTTACATAAATTTGAACACACTTTGTTTTGAAGAATTCTTAGCAAACTTTACAAAGCAAACAAAGAAACCTAAGTTTTTTCCCTTAAAAAGTTCTTAGAGCCATTTTACTGCTCTTTAACTTAATCATTCATATTTTGAACTATCATGTAGCTCCGCAAGTTAGATCATTCAGAACCAAATTTATTCATTCCCTAATTTTTGTGTTGTTATTTTGCGATGTAAACATGAACCGAAATTCCTTCACAAATTGGTTTTACCTTACTACTTTTATATTGTTAAGAATTGATCAAACAATATTGAGAATTTATGGGAAATAGGTCATCAAATAAACTACTGTCTTAGTCGGTCTTAGTGCTTAAAATGCCTATCGGGTTTTGGCAATAAATTTTGGATTTTCTGTGGTTTTTATATTTTTGAAAACATGATTTGGTAGAAAATATTCATAGATATTTTTCGATCATTGAAATGTGATTTATCGTTTCTTGGTTATGAGACGATCTTAAAAAAGAATTTATGATATCAATTGATTCGTTTTACAGACGAAGGTATTTGAATTTTTTCTGAAGTAAAAAAAACTTTGAAATGTAAAAATGATATGCATGATCCATGTTACTTGTTAATTTTTCACCAATGAATCACAAAAAAAGGTGACAATGAATGTCATCACTGTACATCATAAAACTTTCAAATTTATTCCCCATAAAAACCAACAGCCAACAATTCTTAAAAAACAAAATGTAATGTGCCAAAGCAAACCTTAAAACTGTGAGAAACTGAAAAACTAAAAAAAAACTTTACAAAAACCTAGAAAACTTTCACCTCAGTAATTTTCACTGAACACGAAAAAAGAATTTTGAATTAAATTAGCATTATTGAACATTTTGGATTTAAAATTTTTTTGTTAACAAGCACTAAACAGTATAAGTCCTCTGAAATATGTAAAAAGCGGATTTTATTATCAATGGCATAATTCTATAGTTTATTTCACTAGCCGCCAACGTAAAATTCATTATTGTGCATTTTCTTGTATTATTTACATTATTCTACTTGATTTCACTTTCCCCCACATTAAAATTCACATGGATAAAAACTGTTTGAATACGATTAACATAATTCATAGTTTACATTTTTAGAACAAAGCTGATTAGCTTTCAAATTACGTTTACAACACGACTTCATGTGTAATGGTTCTGGGTGTGTATGAAATATGAAATAATGGTAGTCTGGCAAAATATATTAGCTCATATGAATCATATCCTTCTGCACACCATATCCTTCTGCAGCCACGTAGCCGAAAAGCAAAGGTTTTCATGTATTAACGCTTTAATACCTTAATGTTTTTCTTTTAACGTAATAATAATTTTGGTGGTTGCGTTGTTGCGTAGCTGTTTTGCTGAAATGTCAAGTTTTCTGTGTACAACGCAATTTCTGAATATTTCAGCAACTTTTTCTTGAACAGCAGGAACTCAAATGAAAGCCGCAAAGCACTAAATAATTTCTAGAGATTGCAATCTTTACGATCAGAGTTTTTCAAACATGCAACTTTTTTGCATTAATCTCTTGGTGATTTAATTATGTTTTGAGAATCACTTAAACTGCTTTATGGTCGTTGAAACTTCAAAGAACCAATAAAATACACAAAACATCAAGAACAATGGTTCAAGAATTTTAGTTCAAGTTGGATAATTCAATAGATCATTGAAAACTATAATCCTATGAATCTACACAAATTTTCAAATATTTCTCGAAACCATACTAGAAAAACAAATAAATAACTAAACGTCGTCCAAATGAGCAATTCCAAAGCCAGACAACGTTTGCCATTCCCTGCATAAATAAAAGCAATCCATAAAGCCCCAAAATATATATTTTTATTAATCCTAAAAGACAATGGCATGGCAAAATTATGATATGAGAGAATTTATCACAATCATTGCACAAAAACATGCAATCATGCTTGAAATTTCCAAAAAACTGTAAAAAAACACGAAAACTCGAAAAAACTTGAAAAAGAACTTTGAATGAAGCTTCAAAAGCTTCATAAATTTAAGTTTTGCAGGGAAAACCCCGAGATAACTGAAAATAAGTGGAATAACTGAAATAAATGAAAGTTTCTAGCACTGACAAGCTATCGCATGGCAAAACTTTGGCACTTCACTTTTCGGCTGGAAACTGCCGTATAAAACTCAAAAGTAGGAGCGCTGAATTATGAAATTGAAACGTACTTGAATAATAATGAAGAATATGGATTTTTCCTTAAAAACTATGAAGAAATTTTGAAAAAGGAAAGGAAATCTCACTTGATAAGAATTTTGCGTTATAGCACTCGCTGACCCAAAGTCACCATGAAATTTATTGAAATTGAAACATCTGTTGCCATAAAATATAAATAATAGATTTTAGTACTATATAGCCCAAAATAATACTTAGCACAGCTTAATCAGCTGTAACAGTCGCATTTACATAAAATAGGGCGGTTAGACCGTTTAACTATTATAAGCTATAGTAAAACTAGTAATCACATAGCTAAATTTAATCCAATAGTTTACGTGCTAAATTATCCACCTGTAGTGTCACAACGAAATAAGTGTGATTGAGTAATCTAAATACTAATTAAATTCAAATTAATATTTTGATTCCATAACTTTTGGTTAAGAAATTCATTGGAAAACACATTAAAGCTTCAAATATTGAAGGAACATTAAGAATTCTATAGAGACATTAAATTCCAGACATACACAAATAGCGTTCGATAGAAAGTTTATTGAAAATTATTTGAATAGAGAGAATAGATCAGAATAGTTCCAAATGGATTCAGCACCGGTAAGGATTTTTAAGTCAAAAAGTACACTATTGTAATATTGTCATATATTTTAATGGACTTATTTATTAATTTATGCAAATTTTATCAAGTTTGCAAATATATGAATTTTACGGTTTGTTTAATTTTTTTGTTGTTGAAATATGACATTATTCATCTTCTTTATAAAAAAGCACAATTTGTTTTAAAAGTGATTCTGCGATACATGTTCATAATGGAAAAGTTATCATTTTTGCAAAAGATTGGATGTCAATTTTTGTTGCACATATTTAAACCTTTACAACCTTTTGTGATAATTAAATTTGTTTAATTTTTTTATGAATTCTGAGCTAATTACTGAGTTCATTGTACAGAAAGGATTTTAATAGTTTTATGAAAATATATGTTTAAGACTCGACTTTTCGGAAATATGTCCTGAAATCATTATGCATGCAAAAAATATCCAAATAAACATTAACATCCATTACAATATTATAAGCATGACCATGTGATAATAAGACATTATCATGATTCCCATAAATTTTGTTTATATTTAAACTTTTCGTTTTTTTGACCTTACCATACTAAAATTCAACTTAAAAGTGAAAAACATTAAAACACACCTGATTGGCATCAACAAATGTAAAATATTTAAAATTCCGAAAAGCACACAAAACTTGAACTGTAATTGATTTTTTATTCAACTTTAAACATGAAACCATAAATTCTAGATATTCCATAAAAGTTATTCTGAACTGCAGTTATCCTTTTGGTTTGGTCGTTCAACATTATGTATTTTTGAACCATCAGCAATGTTCTTCGACATTAAGGAATTTTCGCAAATTTTTGATGACAGATATTGCATGTTTTTTGTTAAGTTTCTTTTTCCTATTTTTATACTTTTTCATCAAATTATGGATATTTTGTACATATTTTGTGTTTTCAGGCTTTTATAAATGAGCTCTGAGTATAAATGTGTACTTATTCGCTAAAATATGTTTTTCGATTGGAATCGAGCAGTTATAGTTTTGATGAAATGTAATTTATGAGAAACGTATCGATTTTATTGGAGAAAATATTTCAAATTTTTCCAAACTTCAACGTTTATTAGTTCCTAGTCTTTTCAGTTTTTATTTAATGTAAAAATGAATTATTGAACATTTAGTTGATTACTGAGTATATATTATAATGCGACTTTCTATGTATGTAAATCAATTAGATTCGTCCAACAAATGTTAGGCCACAAGGCAATAGTGAGCCTCAACGACTGCCAAACTTGCCCTTTCAGCAGAATTTTCAGCAGTTTCAACAGCAGCAAGCTAAAGCTGGACCACCTCAGTTGTCACAACAGCCAATCAATCAGGATATTCGGCCAACACAACCTAATCAAGGATATCAGCAAGCTCCACAGCAGAGCCAACCAATAAGGAATCAAAATTCAAACGTTCCACAAGCAAGGCCTCAAAACCCTAATCCCCAGCAGAACCAAAATCCTCAAAATATTCAAGTCAGGCCTCCGGTTAATAATACAGGACAACCGATAAATATTCAAAGCCAAGAAAACGTTCCACAGAGACCAAGTAACCCTCAAGTGAGACCACAAATAAGGCCACAGCAGCTTCCTGGTCAATTTCAAGCACCTGGTCCACAGAATCCTCAACAAAATATCTCTCAAATCAAGCAGAATACTCAGAACCCTGGAAATGTCCAAGTAAGACCAAATCAGCCAGCCCAACAATTTGCTCCTCCAGGCTCTCAAGTCCGTCCACAGCAACCTACTTCAACAAATCAACCGATAAACCAACAAAACCAGCCCCAAAGACCCTTGGTCTCTCAGACTAATCAAGAGCAGAAGCAGGTTAGGCCTCCACAACCCAATATGTCGTCTGATATAGTTCGAGGTAGAACATTTACTGCTTCACCAGCTGCTGATCAAACAACTGATGATGACGATGATGTGGTTATGGCAAGAGCTATAACTCCTCAGCAGAAACCAGCAAGCAGAACTCCAATTGCAAATAGTCGAACTCCAGAGCCACAGTTTACAAAGTCACCAAGTCCAGACTACATACAGCAGCAGCAGCAAAATAGAGGTCCATCTCCTAGACAACCTCAAGAAGTAATAAGATCAGACAGTTCAAAATCAATTCCGTCGCGTCCTGCTTCTTCTGTTGGATCTAACAAGTCTCAATCACAGTCACCAGAACCTGGTACACAAAGTTCAATTCCTAATCAAAATAATCAGCAAGCCACAAAGCCTATCGATAAGAGACAGCCTTCAGTTCCTCTAGTTGAAGAAAGAAATGAACCTACCAGAAGAGGGCCATCAAACGAGCAAAATTCTCGGCAATCCTCTAATGATGACATTCTTCAACAAAAAGAAGTTCCAAGACAAACTTCTAATGACAACTTGAACCAACAAAAAGAAATTCGAAAACAGCCGTCAAATGGTAATATGACTCAACAAAAAGAAGTCAAAAAAAGTCCTTCTAATGATAATATGAGCCAACAAAAGGAAGTTCGAAAACAACCATCCAACGATCAAAACATGTACAAGTCAGAAACATCAGAAGATAGAGAGTATCCTGAACAAAAGTTTGAAAAATCTGACAAATCAGATTACCAAAGAAAATCATCACAGGAAGATCTTTTGCAGTCAAGGCCAAATCAACGTCCACCACCACAACCTCAATCAAGACCCAATCAATCTCAACCCAAGCAGACTCTAAGCCGTCCTCCATCAACTCAAGAGATGAAAAACTCATTTGATAGATCTTCAGACTCACCATCTGTTATTTCTCCTTCCGTAAGGTCACCTCAAGAGCACGTCTCTTTCGACTTGCCGGATAATGATAAATCTCATGATAAATCAGATAAATCAGATAAAAGTGATGATCAAGATAGATATGACAGATATGAGAAACAATCTGAGAGACAAGAAAAGCATGAGATGCAGGAGAAACAAAATAACAAACAGGAGAAACAAGATAAGAAACCTCCAATGAAACCTCCTCAACAAGAAAGCAGACCCAACTCTTTAGCTTATCAGGCTAAACCAGAAACTAACAAACCAAAATCACCTTACGAAAGATCTGCAAGGGCTTCAGCAAGTAAGCACTTACAAACTACTAACTAGCGTTTTTTTCCATCATACATCAAATTATATTCAAATTATTTGATCCAAATGCACCTTTAATGAATTTTCCAACAATATGGCAGACATATGTAGGTGACGACAAAATTCTTGCTTTGTTTTCAAAACTACGTGCAAGTTTGTCGTCACCTTTGTAATAAACCAGAATTGTTGCCAATTTAATCGCAAAATCACTAATTCCATTATTTTCTTCCCAGAAGGTGATAATGACAGTGGCGTTGACGAGTCCACACAAGAGAAGGTGAGCTTATCGATTTGCAAGTTACGTCGAGTCATTGCACAATTTTTAAAGTATCAGCATATTAAAGCATACTATTCTATGATACTATGCAAGTGCTGGAATAAAATTTAAGAAAATGAATGGCAAATCGATTGCCTAGACGTAGTCAGCAAATAATATTCGAAGAAGTTTTTTACTATAATTTACATAAGCATATGTGATATTCTCTTTATATGAAATAAGCAATTGAGGAAGATCATAAGCAGATTTCGTAATTTTAAATTTTCCGCTCGAATGATTTTCAATTATTTGCCCATTGTTAAGCGTCAACGACAATTTTCCTCGTTTGCTTGACAAATTGGATTTTCTATATTTCAGTTGTGATTTAGCTGTTGAATAAGATTGATTTGAAATTATAGTAAATTGTACATTCTGAGAAGACATCTGGAAGAATTGCAATTTCACTTTTACAGGGAAAGTTTTAAATGTTAGCAAACAAAAGCAAAATACTGCGCAAAGTTCCTAAAAATAAAGTTTCGTTTAATTTGAATCAGGTTTCAGATTTAATATTTCATCAATTAAAATCATTCATTAATATAATTCTCCATAAAAATTATTCAGGATAAAAATGGTCCTACTTCTCCAACTTCGCCATTAAAATCGCCATCGAAAATTCCAAATTACACTCCACGTCCTACAAGTATTACGCCCATCTCTCGATCCAGAAGCCACTCTCGGTCAACATCGAAGCAACGTCTGTCTTTGAAGACTCCTGATTCTCCAAGTGAGCCGGTCAAAAGTAAGATCCTTTGCCTTAAATGTTTTATATTTATTGATTATAAAATTTATTTTTAGAACTCCCAATGAATAAGATCCAAGTTGGAGGTGCTCCATCTCCCAACCTCAAGCAAATCCGGTCTAAAATTGGCTCCTTAGAAAATGCAACACACAAACCAGGTGGCGGAAATGTGAAAATAGAGTCCAAGAAAGTGGACATCAAAGCCGGCTCCCGCATTCAATCAACCAACGAAAACTACATCTCCAAGGTGTCAGAAAAGAAGGTAAAGACATTTTTACACTGAACTTCAAAAGTTAAACAGTCAATCGATGGGACTTCATGATAAAGTAATTAAACGAGCTTTTTATGCTGTGTGGAAAACTGAAAATTATAAAAATGCAACAGCTGGTATTTGAACAATTTTCCATGTGACGACAGCTATTGATTCTCCAGAGTATATTTTCAACCTTGAGTCATGAAGTCATTTAGAACAATTACCTCCAAAGTACAATAAGTTTACGTACAATAGGAAATCGATCGAAATTTGCTCAGTAATTAGTTAAACCGAACAAATAATTTATATATTGCCAAGAACATAAAGCCGTTTGTTCAATATTTTGTGTAGTTGTCATAGTTCAATGCCTTTTGACTCTGAAAAAATGAGCTCCATGGAACACACACGTTTTAACACAATCGACTTCTAGAATTTGTTGTACTACGGTAGTAAATATTGATTGTGAAATTTTTAATCAGGGACTTTAAATTTTTTAATTCATCTAACAACAAATGAACAATTTTTATTAATTTGGACAGCACATGTGAAAAAACATAAGAGTTCAAACCATCATTCCAACATTTTTTTTTTTATAGAAAAATTTTTAATGGAATGTTTCCAAGCCCTAAAATAGTATTCCTCGTAAAATATTCATCGGCAGTTATACCGAACATGGTAGACAATTGCTTATGTAACATAAAATTGTTGTCGTATTCGAAACATAATATCCGAAATAATTGAGTTTGATTTATTGACCCATTCTTTTGGTTTACGGTTCATGCAATACATAACTTTATTTTGGTTTTTCTCCAATTTTTCATATATTTTATATATTCTGTTTGATTGATAGATTTTACGATTTATGAAATATTTTGTGTAGGATCTTATTTATTAAGGACTTCTAAAGTCCTCTAAGGACTTTATATAAATTTGGTCTTGACGAAAGTAAAACAAGTGAAGCAAACCTAATCAGTTTCTTTTCCCTTACCCATAGATCATCAGCAATAAGTTATCATGGAACGCTAAATCAAAGATCAATTCTTTGGAGAATGCTGATCACAAGCCCGGTAATTAAGATAAATTCCAAAGTTTTCCAAAAAACGCCATTAACCTACATATTTTATGGCATTTTTAATTAATAATATTAATGTGAAATTAATTCAGGCGGCGGGGACAAGAAGATTATTGAAATCAAGACAGATTTCACCAAGGCCAAGCCTAAAGTGGGATCCAAGGACAATGTCAAGCACAACCCAGGAGGTGGCGATATTAAGGTATGCTTCATATTCGTGTGAAGAAATGGAATGCCCGCTAATTTTTCAAATACCTAAATTATGTTAACCAAAAATATGTTTGTGCGATAGCATGCAAATGCGCCTGGTGCTGGTTTTCTTTGTTAATATCCTGCAAATCAAATAATATTTGATCAAATTACTAACAGCATGACCTCTTATATATTATAGTCTTTGAATAGTCTTTTTCATAGAAATCTTTGATTTAAACGCTTTGAAACATTTTTGAGATGAAGGAATATGATTTTTGGAATGTTTTTCATTGAAATTTATGAAATAAATTGTTATTTAAAGGTTTACAATGGAAATGTGCATAAGTCGTTCGTAAGTATAATAACTATGGCTTGAAAGCAAAACCTTCACAGCTCCGGCACCATTTTTGATTAGTTTTTGCTTAAATTTGCAACTAAAACAATAATTAGAAATTGTTTAGCACATTTTTGACTAATTTTTGATGAATTTTATCGATGTTGTTCTTACTGTTTTACTGTTTTACTATTTAAGATTTATTTTAAATAGTTATGTAAAATTGTAAATTGAATTTTTTGAACATTGTTTTTGAGATATTGGATGGAATTTAATTGTTTATGAATCTTTTTAGATTGTCACCCAGAAGATAGACATCAAAGCTGAGAGCAAGATTGGATCTTTGGCTAATATCAAGTGAGTTTTTAATAATTTGAATTTTGTAATACATTGTGAAACATACACTAACAAAATTCACAATTTTTAGGCACAAAGCTGGCGGTGGAGACAAGAAAATCTTTGACGACAAGGAGTATTTGAAGCAAATAGACTATCCTGCCCAGGCTTCACCTCCATCTCAGGTATGTTTCCTCCAAACTATTCAACAAATTTTAAAATACATAATACTTAATAATAGCCTTTCACTCACAAAGCTTTCGAGTAGAAAAAGCTTCATTCTGCGATGAATTTATGAGAGTCACTTGTAAATTTGTCATGTACTATGTAATCATTAAATCCTTTACACGTGATTTCACTCTAAATACTTTACATTTTCTATCGATTATTGTTTCCTCCTATCATTTCTTATATTTTCTTATTTTTGTGTGGTTTTCCTTTATTATACAGGAAGAGTACGTTTATAAGTTTTATTAAATTGCGTCCATTGATTCAATGATTATACTTTTCTCTCAATACCAATTGTAAGTTCTAGACTTTTCAGTAGATTATTGTTTGTTGTATTTGTTCTGTTTTTTGTGCGTTTTTTCCGAGGATTGGTGGTGGTTGAACATTTGTGGGATTTATTTCTTTGATAGAAAATTGAACAATTTTGTTCTATTTCAGAATATTGTATCTACAAATGTTAATACTTCACTGATCCTTATTGACCTTGATATTTGAGTCACTCCGAGCAACAACTTGTCTTGTAAAAGTAGTAAATACATTTGGCAGTGGTTCCTTGAAGTGACAACATTAAATTTCGTTTGTTTTATTGTTTGTTTATTTGTTTGTACTGATTTATGTTTTGTTTTATTTTTTTTGTTTCCTTTGTAGAATGATTTGAATGAAATTTAGGAGTAGTTTCTGACCAATAATTTTTACAAAAAATTATCATTAAAATTCACAGAGTCCACTACCATCTGGCGCATCCACAGAATTCGCTGATGAACAACTAATTAACATAAATTAGATATTTGAATAATTTTCTTTTTGATAAAAAAATTTGTAATTTGTAATTTGTATTGCTTATATTTTTAATTTAAGTATTTCCGTTGGAATGTAAATTTTCAGCGCGAATGCACCATTAATAATTGGAAAATTCTCCTCATATTTACATACAAAAAGTAAAAACACACAGAAAATGTTTGTAATGTTGAAATTAGTTTCACCAGAAAGAGCAGATTCAGAGAATTGTAGATTTGAGTGTAGACTAGGCTTTGAGATCAAAAAATTTGTGTCGAGACGCATTCCAAGAAAATGAAAAAGTTTCACATTGAATAGATTTGGCAAGGAAAATTTTTATAGAAGAATGTTTTTCACCCAATTTGTAATTTGTAATTTTTTAAGGGATCAAAAATTTTGGAATAATTAAAGAAGTTTTAAAATCATTAGTTAATTATATCACAAACTTGAAGATAAATTAAAATTACGGACTTTATTTACTTTTAATTTTGGATTATTTCAATCTGGATTAATTAATCCCGAATTAAACTAACCTTAGATTAGATGTCAAGTAAAGTCAAATTTACTAAAACCTTCTTAATTCTTTATTCTTAAATGTAATTTGACTATTGTAATACTTTGAAGGACATTTGAGGAAAAAATATATTTTTTCATTGAACATTTGAAAAATGAGAGATTTAACTAGTCATAACTGATAACAGAGTGTTCAAAATTGAATATTAATGTTTAAAAATTTGAATAACGTCACAAAACGCTTGAAATCACCTAAACATGCACAAAATCTTAAGACACTTAAAGAATTCTTTTTATAAAGGCAACATGTTGGCAAAGCAACAAAAAATTGTTATTATCCATTTTCCACTCGGGTCTTTTGACTTTACATCCTTTTCGATAAATCTTTTTATTACCTTAACAATATAACTTACATGACTGTCATATTCATGGCAAAAATGAATATTATTTAAACTCAACATGAAACATTGATGACTCATAAATTTACGCGTTGTCTTTTCTCTTTGTTAGTCCCGTTAAAATGCCATTTTCTTTTGTTGCGACGTTAAAATGATGAAATTTGCTATAGTGACAATGGTGTTGATTTTTTTGTGAGGTGACCAAACATACAGTAAAACTTTTAAACAAATTAACAAAAAATATTTAATTATCTGTAGTGTTCTATCATTACAATTTACGAAGAACCTTCAAAACTTTCACATATTAAGTCGAATGACATGTTTAACTTCCAAAAAATATGTATTGGATTATTTGGAATAATTATAAATTACATCAAAAATATGTAGGCTATGTATTCAATATGTAGTTGGATTTTTCTGGATGAAATTTCAAAGATTCAAAGTCGATATTATATAAACAAAATTATATTATGATGAATAACTTGATTAAAAATAATTAATAATATATTAGTGCAGTAAAGTATAAAAATGGTATTTTCATTCACCTTACACTTTTATTTTAAAACAATAATAACACCGCTTTCTAGATTTTTAGTTTTGCCCAAGGTAATTAATTAGCAGATATATACACTAAAACACTAAGAAAATTAAAAAAACACACCAATACAATAAATTTAAATTTGATATGAATAATGATGAATATTTTGGGTGTGTATATTATATACATACTAAAACATTGAATGAAATCATCACCTCTTAAACATTACCTTGCAATGCAAATCAAAATAAATCTACGCAATTACACAGCTGCAAATCTAAATATGATGCATCAAGAGGAATGTTACAGCAAATTTTACACATGGGATCTGGATTAAGGCATGTATCTTATTCACCTGACAGCAAATTAGCATGTCATTCATATAATTTTCTCGCTTTTATATATCAACCCATTTTGCTCATTTTTCTTAAAAATAAAAAAATAAATTACATAAATTAGAAATATTTGGAAAGATTAGAAATCACCAAAAACTTACTTTCCAGATTTGAATGAAAATTGATCTTAAATTTTATTTGTGCTTTCTTTTGGCTGTGGCTTATGATTTGGAATCCGATTAAAAAAAATACTTAAAATGCCAAAAATAATAGTTTAAGAAAATCACTCGCAAATAAATCACGTAAGTTAACTTTATACTTTAAAGTCTAAATGAAACTTTTGTTCACAGGGACCTGTCAATAACAAACCTTTTTCTCAATTTATTTTAAAATTCTTGTAGATGTTTTCGAGTGGATTTTGGAGAAGCAAACCATATACTCTATCAACTTCATTAAGTCTGCCCGCAGAATGTCTTGTGATGTCTGTTACTTCAGCTACGTCCATTTGTTCACCAGCTAAAATTGCTAGAATTAGGTATTCAGGCAGAGCTTTTCATCCAACTCCTTTTAGAACTTACTAAATTTGGCTAGAGCTTACATATTGTATACAAATTAAATCATTCAAAAATGTTTTTTTCGCTCCTGCAAGTAGATAATCATGAGAGTTTTGAATTCTTATGTAGTTTAAGATTTTTAGAAAATGCTTGAAATATATAGCATAGTTGAAGTTCAAAATTCCTTTGGCAAGAATTCGCTTTTTACATTCCTACTTCAATTTCTCAAAACCGTAAATTTGCTTAAGCGTTGTACACACTATGAAAGTGATTTTTTCAAAAATCTAAGTTTTCCGTGAAAGTTTTTTTGACGTTTCAAAAAATATTTTCCTACTTTTCGATTTTTATCACATTTATTGTCTAAAGAATGCGTTTTAAACCATTTTCTACGAGTTCTAAGCATTGAAAGACCATATTGGGAATGAATTGGCATTAAAAAAGGGAAATGTGTCAAAATAAAAATTTCGGACTTTGAAAATCGGAGTAAATTAATCAAACTTGCAACGCAAAAATAGGAAATTTTCTATTCTTCGTGAAAGTTCAGCCTCGCAGTTTTTATTGTGGTTTATGATTTTGATCAGAATATATAATCACCGCAACTGCACAAATCTGATGCATATTTATGGCAAGAATGATGTGAAAAAAAAAAATTCCAAAATTTATCATTTTTGAGGCAACTTTCATGGGCAAACCCAGTAAAAAGACCAAAATTCACTGAAAGTTGTCTGAAAGTAGAGTTTTTCCTAGAGTTTTTCCAAATTTTCTTCAAACATTAAATTCGTCTTTTTAACACGCAAATTTTGACTATTTTTTGAAAAAAATCCTTCCACGGGAAAATGTCAAGAAGTTGAAAAAATCGGAAAAAAGAAGAAACTTTCAGTGATTTACTTTCATAGTGTGTGGACCGCTTTACATTCAGGAGAAAAAAATTCTATGTTTGACATTTAAATTCCTAACGATAAGATTGCTTTCTGCCTTTAAAAGATCATTCGCTTTCAAAATATGAAATTGTTGTAAAAATGTGTTATTTTTATAAAAAAACTATTAAACAATGTGAATTTGTATAGAAATCAGGTAGAGTTCTAGTTTTCCACTAATTCATTTTCTTTGCAAATCTTCCACACAAAGTTTTATTAAAATCATAGAATGTTCTCAAGCAGAAAATCAGAAAGATTGGAGGTTGAACAACTTTTATGTAAAACTAAAAGTTGAAGTCAGCAAGGCCATAAATCACTGAAATCAATTATGTTGTAATTGAGTGAAACTTTATAATTGATAATAATAATAAACTTTTTCTGAGGGAAAAGTGGTCATTTATTATTGGATACAAATTCTAAATTAGCAAAATTATTAGATAGAAAGTTTTAATAATTTAATTTGAATATGGTTGAGAAAAGAATTTGTTCAGCACATTTTTAAAGATTTGGATTTGAAGATAATTAGGCCTTCAAAAAAAGCGTAAATCTATTTAGTTCAGACTTATGGATAACTGCACTGGTAATTTTTTATTACTAAAAGCCTTAATTTTATTTCAAGAACTGAAAAAAAGTCTTAAGAAAACAATCATGATTTAAAATTTATTCATTTAATTTTATTGTAAAGTTTTTCTTACAATTTTTCAATATTTTTACAGTTTTATGAAATTTTCGATTAATAAAATTTTATGTTCAATTAGATTGAGTTTTAGAATTTTTGTCAAAAATTTAAGTTTAAAAATCTTTCAATAGTTTTCAATGAAGGTGTACAATCAAGTTGAGACGTTTCCATGAGTTTATTTATAAAAATAGATTTCATTTGAGAATTAGACCTTAGATCAGTTTCTTTAGTTAGAGCAAAATATTCGTAAAATAATTTTAAATGCATGAATGATTAAAAAAATTGTCGAATTATTTTAAATATCAATTAAAGTTGAACATTTAACTAAAAGATTGAACAACTATAGCATTAAAATAATAAATTAAAATAAAAAAATTGTTAATAGATTTAAAAATAAATAAAAAAACTCATTAAAATTCAACTTTAAAAACTAAAAATCGCTAAAAACTTGTCTTATTCTTAATTGTTTCGTCATTAAATTAATATTTTCATTTTGGAGATTAGCTAGAGTCCTTATGTGCTAAGTTAATGCCTTTACAATTATTACAAAAAGTATAAAAATTTGAGGGGTTGCAGTAAAACGATTATTTTGATTACGAAAGGTCTCCTTAAGTCAAATGTACTTATTGCTTTGAATAATATAATTTATTTTACTGATCAAGATAACATCAAAATAATTTTTTGTTTAATGTTAATATTGGAACTTTTAAAATTAAAATAATCTAACTTTTTAAGTAAAAATACATATTTGGATCCAGGAAACCTTTCACAAAACTTTATGTAAATACAAAAATTCCAACAAATACAGAAATACAGCTGTCGAAGGGGTTCAAGTGATTTTACTTTCGTGAGTTATTCGCTTTCAAGTGGTTTGTGAGTATATATGATTTTCTGTGAAATTCTGAGCACATGTGATTTACTGTGAATATAATGCGATTTAATGTGTTGGATCAATGTAGTTCAATGCGGTCTAATCTTTTCCTGACTAGAAATCTATAACTGATGGTTGATTTTTCAATGCAAATATGTTTTCTTGTTTGATTGTTTACTTTGGCTTCAAAGCTTGTAAGCAGTAGATAAGATTGGAAAAAGGCAGGGATGGCTTTCAATTGATTGAAAACTCATTGGAAGATATGGAATTCATATAAGGTAAGAAAATATCTAACATTGTTGAACATCGTGAATCAAAAGCAAAAAAATTTAAATCCGTCACCCCTGCCCAAAAAAAATCTAGTAAGTAAAGAAAAAACAAATTTGAAGAGAGAGAGAGTTTAATAAGTTATCAATTTTCCCGGCACAAAAATGGGTCAACTGAAATTATAAACTTAGTTAGAACTTGCATATAGTGATCTTACAAATTTGGCTTTAATTACAATATAAACATTAAATTTCTTCGTCAATTATAAATTTGCGCAATATTACGCAATTGTTTTGTGGAACACTATAGATAGAACACTATAAGCTGAATTAAATCAGTCTTTATGGTTTCACTTGTTCAGAACAAATTAATTAATGAATTAATGAGTTTTAACTTTTTAAAGAAAGATTAGAATATTAAGCTAATTGGGTATTTCCTAAGTGGTTGGCTGAGTACTTTATTTTGTTTATGTACTTTACGTTAAATATTTTAAAACATTTTCAAAATTAATAGAACTTTCCGGTTAATAAAAATCTGTCTGCAGTATAAAAAATCTCTATTAAATTTTCTGATTTACTTGTCTTGTTGAACTTTCTTGTCTTCTGTTATTACTAAGTAGTTTATTTATAAACTCAGCTCTATTTTGAATGATTGATCTGGATCACTGGATTTGTTCGGTATTGAGTTATTTTTATGTATTGAGTGATGTTTTTAATCAATTTTCTTGATTTTTATGAGACTTTCGTTTTCTTCTGAGTTTCTAAGGGGAAATTAATTGATATCTGGGTTTTTCTGGGTAATTGAAAAGCTATCACTCGTGTTTTTAATGCTTCTGATATGCAAAATAAAATAGTAGTTTCAGATTCTTTGAATTCGTTGTTCTTTTTGGTTTTTTTTTTGGGGCACTGTTGAAAGTTTTCAAATGTTTTTATATTTTGCAATTTAACGTGGAATATTTTTATAAAGAGATTCTTTTCAAACATTTAAACTTACTACAGTGCCCTTCGTTTTTGTTTAAACAGATGTTTTTGAATAAAAACTCCACCAAAATCAAACTAAACCGATATAATATAGAATCGTTATGGCACCATAAAAATAATTTTACAAAACATTAAAAAAAAATTTTCTTATCTACAAACAAAAAGTTGCCTCTTCTGTCCAATTTTTGGAATTTTAGTAAAAGAGCTTTCATTTCTTTTTATGCAATAATGCGAACTGTATGGCCTCTATCAAATAATTCATCGATTTTTATCAATTCATAAACTTCCGTGTTATACTTTCTTGCTCTAGTACGGAGTCTTCACTAGTTTTGAGCTTTCTCCATAATAATGGCACCATTGATTTATGCAAAATTTTTGTATTAATTCAAAAAGTTAAATGTATTAATTTATGCATGCACTTTTGACCAGTATTATTCGATTTTCGACCAGTTGAATTAAGGTAGTAAGAAAATTCTACTGGTAGGAAACGAATACATTCTTTCACTTTATCCGATTTTCGATGACTTAAACTTGAAAAACTAGAGGAAATAATTTTCTTGTCGAATCTTTACATAACAATACACTTCCTTTGGCGTCTTTTGAGTGGTTCTGGTCTTAGCACCGCTCGCACTGCTTCATCAAACACTTGTTTTAGTCCTCGTTGCGTGAGTGCAGAACACTCCATATATTTTACAGCTCGCACTTTATTCGCTAATTTTTGTCCTTGCTCGCGTTTCAGAGGTGATAATCCTAGCTCGGCTAATGCACTGAGGGTTTCACGGTCTTCCCGCAAATCTATCTTGGTGCCGACTAGAATTATCGGTGCGTCAGGGCAGTGGTGTTTAATTTCGGGGTACCATTTTGAGGTCACGTTTTCGAATGAAGATGGGCTAAAAAAAGATTTGAAAGAGAGGGTAGTTAGTAGATTGATTTAATTTTTAATGTATAACTTTATATTATTTTCAGTGGTTTCTTGAGTGTTTGTTAATTTAGCAGTTTGGATGACAACACAATTTCGTATGAAATGTGGTATTTCCTGTAAATCACAGTTTGAATCACAAAAATAGTGGTTTTGCTTGTAAATTACTGTTTAAATCACAAAAAATATACAGAAAAACTCACCTTGCTACACTGAAACATATGAGAAATACATCTGTCTGTGGATAAGAGAGTGGCCTTAGCCTGTCGTAGTCCTCCTGCCCGGCTGTATCCCTTTATGTAAAAGAAATTGGATGTGATTAGAAAATTTCCATTTTGAAAGAAAATTTTAGTTATCATACCATAGACCTAAAGAAACTTGTACGCCATCTACAACCATGGGAGCCGAGTAGTTGTCGAATCTGTAATTATTTTAAAATAGATTTTCAGTTTAGATAAAAGTATGAAAGCAGAAAGCAGAAAATTTAATGATTCATCACAATTTTAATAATTTGCGCAAATTTTTATAATTTCTTGTTAATCACATAAACAGTTCAGAGATGTGTGCGCATCTTGGTAATATAAAAATCTTAATTGAATATATATTTGGTACAATATTAATTCAATTGTGTTAATGAATCAAATTAGCTATTTTTCTTTTGAGATTAATGAATTTAGATTTATGAAGAGTTTAATTAGAAAAATTGTCTTTGTTTTGCCTCCATAAAAATACCCGAATAAATCATAAAGCTTAGCATCCGACACAATCCACCGAATTTCCATAATTCACGCAAACTTCCCATATTTCATACAAGAACTTAATTCCCATTAAGATCATTTGACTTACACTGTAGGCACATATTCGCCTGGAAACGAGTCTGTCGTATATGAGATGAGCATGCACGTTTTTCCAACTGTTCCATCGCCCACCACAACGCACTTTATAGGTCGTCCACTAGACATTGTGAGTTCAGCCTACCTACAAAGAAGCGGAAGACAAATAGTCAATTAACCATTGAAATAACCGATTAAAAACCTATAAAAGTGTTTTTGCTTAATAATTAGATTTGCATTTTAGAGGGATTTTCACAACTCTTTAATGAATAATTTAATATGTTTATTGATAAATGATTTAATTTAAATTAAATTTTTTTGAGTGCTATAAAGATAATTTGATTTACAAATGTTTCTGTGTAATTATTTACAATATTAATAAATTATTACTTTTGGACAATTTTTTAAACGAAAATATTTATAAAATTGAATGAAAACACTATTAAAACAACAAAATTGATAATTAATCACTTATATCAGCTACTGAATGTAAGCAGACGATCATAATTTGTACACAGACACAGTTTCTCAAAAATAATAAAAATACGTCGTTCTCCCCAATTTCCCAAACAACTGAATAACTAAAATTCTTTTAAATTACAACCTTATTTACGGAAATCTACAAAAACACTGCAGTTTTGTATTTCTTAGTATTCCTGAGTATTTACGTTATGTTGGTAACTGAGAAGGCAGGGAAAGACCGAAAAAAGAACTTTAAATTTATGGCTAAGTGGAGTGTCTAAAAATAGGAGAATTACAGGCCGAAATATTGGAGAAACGCCCGATACTTGTGTACACTTTTTTGGTCAGCAAGTACACCCGAAAAGTACTCACTGTTTAGCGGTATTAGATACTCGATGATGTTATTTTATTTTATTAGCCAGAGACAATTTATTCGGCATTTAAATTATGAGAAGAACTGAATTATTTTTTTGACTGATTTTTGTTTAGGTGACAGCTGAGAAAAATAATTTTGAGGGTTTAGTACAAACAAGCCATAGATTGTTTACTGAAAGATGGAACTGAAGATGTGGTATCTGTGGATTTATTAAACATGTTCTTCTTATGATTGATTTCTTTCTGAGATCTTGTTTGAAAATTTGATTTTTGAAGTTTAATGAAAATGCCAAAAGTATTTATTTTCCAAAATACCCTAACAATTCAAATATTGCAATATAAACATATATGAAAGTATTATCTGTGTGCTAAAATAAACAGATAGTACTAAAACCTCAAACGTTTCGTTTTTTATTTTGTTTTGAAATCTTATATGTTGTTATTTCCATTTTCCAATGGATTTTATTTTTGATCAATTTATGTTTCTGGATTTTTTCAGTTATTTTAAAATACTTAAAATTCTAATTTCAATTTTTTCAATCCTGAATTCAAGGGTTTTAAATTATCTGTTCAAAAATATAAAATTTCTGATTCAATTAAATAATGGCTTAACATCAACCTAAAAATGAATTGAAGGAAAGAGAAAAAAAAACATTGTTAACAAAAAGATTTTTTGTAGATTGGATGGAGGGTCTTTTTCTATATTTTTTGGTGAAAATTTAGATAAATGAATTTGTACATGAAGAATTATTAAGAATACATATATTGATTTATTGTTTTAGTTATTATGATTTGTCATTCTACTCTTGCTCTGCTTGTTTTGCAACTGACACCGGAAAAAATGTTTCTCTTATGCATATACTAGAGTTCACAATGTCATTTGACACTTACACTTGACACGTAAATTGACGTCATGTCAATTGTGTCAATTTGTATGAAATTTTTTTTTATTTAATTTATGATAATATGGATTATGGATTAGCAAATTCCATGATACCTGGGACAGCAAAAGAGCGCCATGATATTCGGGACACTCGTGATTTTCTTACTTTCCGGAAGAATTTATTGACTTTTGTAAAAGCAGATAGTTAGAGATTAGTATAATGTTTGTTTTTAATTTAGTAGAAATCAAAAAATCCTTCCGGAAAGTAAGAAATTCGTGAGTGTCCCGAATATCATGGTGCTTTTTTTCTGTCCCAGGTATCATGGAATGTGCTATATATATATGAGAAGGGTAGTAAATGAACAACCGCTGGCACGTGGGCCTCGTGGTCCCTTTGTGCTAGAATCCCCATCTGGTATTAAAGGAGAGGTGAATATTTGCACGGTTTGAGTGACTAATATGATAACTGATATTGATGTAAGCTTCGCCGCGTCAGCACAGAATACCTCATCCTAAGCACTGCAAAACTAGGGACGGCAGTACTTAATGTGCCTCACCGCTAAAAGCCTCAATACCTGTAGCATTAGATTCTCAAGTGCAACATCAATCCTCTGAGGACCTACTATTTTTGGTGAGTGGATTCCGAACCACTACTTGATGCGATCAATTGAATTGTACTGATGACTTCATGATTCTTGTTGAAAATGTATGCGTGACAAAGACACATTCCCATTTCTCAAGAATCATTCAGATAGCCAGTCAGAATGTGGTTGATCAAAATCCACATTCTAGGTTTGTCCTCACCGAGAGCAAACACAAATTATTTTTTGCTACCAAATTTCGTGGTGAAAATTTCATGGCAAAAATTATCCGTGCCGGCCTCAGGATTCGAACCCAACCCGGCCTCTAAAGCGAGCGCTTTATCCACTATACCACAGGGCCGGTGTTTTATTTATGATAATAAGTAAAGTATGAAAAACTAAAATATCCTTAAAAAATCTTTGAGAAAACATTTTACATCACTTTTAAACTTAAGGCCCCTAAATAAGTTTAAAAATAGAGCATTATGGAAAAGTAGGGCTTTTTTGAAAAATTGAATTGACTTGTCATTTTGACAGTCAATTGACACGATTGGTTCTGCGTGTATTTTATTTGTATTCTTCAATGTTGCTCCATAAATTACGATTCAGTAATTGTTTTAATTGATTCTTATGTTTGTTTACAATTCTTATTTCTAGTACAAAATTGCTTTAAACGAAGAGGAAATTAAGAAAATGCTTCTGGCTGGTATTTCCCCAATCTTGAATACAAAAAGATTGACATTGAATATCAATGAAACTCAAGAGGAAGCATCTAAAAGGGTTTTTGGTGAAGATCGGATTCGATTCACTATGAACAACACAAACAAGCGTCTCTACCCCAGTTAATTGAAAATTACGCTGAGCTAGCACATAATATCAGCACTGTGATCTTTTTTGAGTGCAAAAAAACAGTTGCCGAATTGAAGATGGTTTTGCCTGGCTTTTCAATTTACACGACAAAGATGAATTCACCCACAGTATCTGGCAAGCCTGAGGTACCTGAACTAGCACCCTTCGGGCAAACTGTTATCTGCGTCAGAGACACCATCGACTCGGAAGTGGGAAGCGATAGCAGAAGATCACCATCAAGATCATCGTAAGTAATAATTTTGATTTATCACAGTATTTAGTCCTCACCAATTAATAAATTATCCTCTAATTATTATATTTATTTGTTCTTTTTTTAGAACCGTCCTAGTATCCAATGTTCCAGTGCAGGATCAAAAAGTGAGTGTTTTGGGGTGCTACATCAACCCAGAATACGCTAGAGGCTGCGCAGCAGCTGTTGAGTTGATTGACGCGGAGTTGCTTGCTGAACCAAACCAAAACAAATTTTTGGCTTTATGTTGTGCCTACACATCAAGTTTGAGATCGATAGATACGGTTTAAGTCATCGCAGAACCGACATGCTGGAAAAAAAGCAAGAGCTTTTGGAGTTGGATTGGAGCTAGCGGGTCTGTTCGATTTTGCCAACATGTTAGATCATCAAAATAAATCTAAACTTGTATTCCACACAAATATTGAAGCCGTCATAGGAATCGCGGAGATTCACACGCCAAACTCAGGACGCGATCACAGAATGTATGAGGGGACTATTGGTCGAATTCAAGAAGGTAAGGTCGATCGGGGAGCTGGATACTACAAAAACATTGTGATCAGAGATGGTCCAACCACCAGAACAGGCGGTGGTCGAAATCAGTACCAAGGCTTGATGCCCAACACTTCCTTGACTTTTGATGATATTTATGAGGTAATTTTACTGAAAACTTTAATATTCTCAATATCATTATATTTGCATATTAACTGATTAGTGAAAATTTTTAAATAATCTATTATTTTTAGACTCTCGGTAATGAGGTTCTTTTGAACTCTATCTACCCAGACACCTTAACGGATCTGCAACTTAAAGGGTGGTTGAAAAAAGTCCCACTCATTTTTGAAGAAGATGCAGGGTTTGAGATGGCCAAGTTTGCGCTGTTACTCAGAGTAAAGCGTCAATGTGACGAAGACAGTGCCAGATTCTGTGGTTACTTGCCATGTCAGGGTGACATGGACTGTCATGGCCACGCAGAAGCTCGGCTCCTGTTGAATGCGTCCAACGCAACGCCTAAGTATTTCGCGCAGACTCCAATCAAGGATCGTTTGGAACCAGACGGCTTTATTCGGCTCAAACAACAAAATACATTGCAGTGCAAAAATAGTTTCTGCATCATCCAGAACTACACGGAGGACGACTGGAAGTATTTTGACTTTACGCCACAAGAGATTGCCGATGGGAACTTAGAGTGTCGGATCTGTTCGGAACCAGAGTTTTCCTTCAGTCTTGGATATTCTACCAACAAATTGATTCTTGAGCGCCTCATTGGCTACGCGATGAGTTCTCGGTCAAAGTTTGTCGATTTAATGGATTATGAGCATGATGGAGTTTCTTTCAATCGAATTCTCAACGATATCGCTGCCAATAAGTAAGTTGGGTTTATTGTCACTTTAGTTATTGATAAAATTTATTAAAAAACCAAGATACAAATTTTACATCTTATCTTCTAATTACTTTCAGGTATCTCTGGCTGAATGCGTATCTAATCAGATTCCACAAACATGCTGATGAGCTTTATCGCATTTTTTATGAGACGCCTACCTTAAGAAATTACCTTCTAAGTTTCTTGGAAGTGATTTTTATTTTGCGTCGCTCACGTGACCGCGGACCGCTTGAGATCGTCGAGAAAACAACACAGAAACTTGACCGTTATGGAGTCAACACAATTTGGAGTGAGATGATGGACATCGATTATGAGGATGTGCGCCAAGAAGAAATTATAACTGCTCTCACCCAACAAATAGTTCAACATCACTTATCAAGTGGTTCTGGAGTCAGAAAGCCAAAAAGCCTACATCCTCTTAACCTCTTGCCTCGGGTAATCCAAATTAAATTTTTAATTTCAATAACACTATTCTAACATTTCATATTGTTTTTAGGTGCCAACTGGTTATCATCTCTCCTCGGAAAAATTGTGCAGAAACCTGAAAGGAATCGACAAGAATTACCGTTGTAGTAGGGCCGGCACGGATAATTTTTGCCATGAAATTTTCACCACGAAATTTGGTAGCAAAAAATAATTTGTGTTTGCTCTCGGTGAGGACAAACTTAGAATGTGGATTTTGATCAACCACATTCTGACTGGCTATCTGATTGATTCTTGGGAAATGGGAATGTGTCTGTCACGCATGCATTTTTTCATTGCTTTCAAACGACAAAATCAGGCCCACCAATATTGTTGCCTTTTTACTTCGGCAACAAAAAGTTGTGAAGTCTTGATTTCATCCAAACTTTTTTTTTTTTTTTTTTTCTTATTTTTGCCTAAAACAAAAAAAAATTTGGTCTAGAACCCGAAATTTTGGGTCCTTGCGAAATGTCTGTCCGTGGTTTTGACTTCTGAACTTCTGTATTCGTAATCTTTGAACCCATCCGACCGATTAGTCTCAAAATTTCAGAATAAGCTTTTTTTAACCATAAGACGGTCGCGTTTGCTGATTCAAGAAAATCCTACAGCGCCATCTAGTACCTATAGAACAAAATACCATTTTACCATACAAAATTTTTTTTTTCCAGAGATTATATTGAAAAATCCGAATATGCAAAAACCTTGTATTTGGCCCAAAATGATTGATTCCAGAAGATTTCATGGAAATATTGTACCATGACCAAGTTGTCATGCTTACAAATATTTTGGAAAAAAAACTTCTGTTGACGTAATCTCAGAACCCATCTGACCGATTGATCTAAAATTTTCAAAATAAGCTTTTTTAAACCATAAGCAGCGACGTACGAAGAGTTTTTGATAATAATACAGCGCCATCTAGTACCTGTAGTGCAAACTACCATTTTGCCATACAAAATTTTTTTTTTCCTGAGATTATATTGAAACATTCGAATATGCAAAAACCTTGTATTTGGCCCAAAATGATCGATTCCAGAAGATTTTATGGAAATATTGTACCATGACCAAGTTGTCATGCTTACAAAAATTTTGGAAAAAAAAACTTCTGTTGACGTAATCTCAGAACCCATCGGACCGATTGATCTAAAATTTTCAAAATAAGCTTTTTTAAACCATAAGCAGCGACGTACGAAGAGTTTTTGATAATAATACAGCGCCATCTAGTACCTGTAGTGCAAACTACCATTTTGCCATACAAAATTTTTTTTTTCCTGAGATTATATTGAAACATCCGAATATGCAAAAACCTTGTATTTGGCCCAAAATGATCGATTCCAGAAGATTTCATGGAAATATTGTACCATGACCAAATTGTCATGCTTACAAAAATTTTGGAAAAAAAACTTCTGTTGACGTAATCTCAGAACCCATCCGACCGATTGATCTAAAATTTTCAAAATAAGCTTTTTTTAACAATAAGCAGCGACGTACGAAGAGTTTTTGATAATAATACAGCGCCATCTAGTACCTGTAGTGCAAACTACCATTTTGCCATACAAAATTTTTTTTTTCTGAGAATATTTTAAAACATTTGAATATGCAAAAACCTTGTATTTGGCCCAAAATGATCGATTCCAGAAGATTTTATAGAAATGTTGTACCATGACCAAGTTGTCATGCTTACAAAAATTTTGAAAAAAAAAACTTCTGTTGACGTAATCTCAGAACCCATCTGACCGATTGATCTAAAATTTTCAAAATAAGCTTTTTTTAACCATGAGCAGCGACGTACGAAGAGTTTTTGAAAATAATACAGCGCCATCTAGTACCTGTAGTGCAAAAACTTATATTTTATATATCTTGTGTTTTTTCAAAGAATCTAAAAAACTGTTGGAAAAAATATATATATTTTTTTTGAGTTTTATATGAAAACAAGTTTTACGTGTTTTTCGTTAAGAAACTACCAACTCAAGTCGATCAGAAAGTGGTAAGATTGAATTCAACAGAATTATCAGCAATAATGCACAATATTCCCGCTCGGCGCTCTGATCGAAAATTTATGTTTTGGTTACATATTTTTGAATTTCCTAGAATTTTATTGCTTCATTCAAATGAATTATTCTAATGAAGCATAGGTATTATGTTGCCGAAGTGCCTGCTAAAGCTTCAGCTTTTCCGATTTTTTAAATCAACAATACAATATGCAATTTAAAGATACCTAAGGGGCTATTCAAATAATATGTAACGTTCTAGCAGGGGAGGGGGAGGGTCTAGAATTTGTTACGAAGTAATAATATTTATATTAAAATGTGTGAAAAAGCGTTACGAGGGGAGGGGTTTGCGGTCTAAAAGGTCTGATTCCAGCGATACGTATGAATCGAACGTTTATATTGCTTTCATGAATCAATTTCTTTATAAAGTTGGTATTATACATACAACTTTTACAGATATTTGATTGCAAAGAATATCTTAAATCAATATTATTTTATTCGCAGTTTAGGTGAACCCTCTATGATTTTTTTTTGCATCAATCTAATGAACCAAATTTTTATACGCTGGATTATAACGAAAATTTTTCCATCTTCTAGTAGTTTTAAAATTTATGAACATTGCGCCATTCCATGATCAAACTACTTTAATTTAATATAATCAAAATGCCTAAACTAACTGTAAATCTCAATGCGAGTATTTTATAAGGGAATGTTCTTCTTTATATGAATTTCAAGGAATTATTGTGCGGCAAAAACTTGTGTGATGTTTTTCTGTTACTTGAGTGTACTTTTTTAACATAATAATATCTATGTACGATGAAGTAATGTGAAGTGTAGTGACTGTATAATTCTAATTTATTGACTTTTTATTATTAAAAGGTTGGATAGGACCGCCATGCATATAACGACACATATACTGGGCGGATTATAAGTCTACCGCAGCTGTGTGGGGACCTACTAATTTTGGTGAGTGGATTCCGAACCACTACTCGAAGAAATAATTTCAACTATACTGTAAACTGCATGAAGCTAATTAGAGATGTATGCGTGACAAAGACACATTCCCGTTTCCTTTGCAACAATCCGTTGTCCAATTTCAAATGCGGTCGATCAATCCGCACTTCGAGGTTCAACTCCACACATCTTCCACAAGGTATTTTTGATGATCCAACATGTTGGCAATATCGAACAGGCCCGCTAGCTCCAACCCTACTCCAAAAGCTTTTGCTTTTTTTTGAGCATGTCGGTTCTGCGATGACTTAAAACGTATCTATCGATCTTAAACTTGATGTATAAGCACAGCATAGAGCCAAAAATTTGTTTTTGTTTGGTTCAGCAAGCAACTCCGCGTCAATCAGCTCCACAGCTGGTACACAGCCTCTAGCGTATTTTGGGTTGACGTAACACCCCAAAACACTCACTTTTTGATCCTGCACTGGTACATTAGATACTAGGACGGTTCTAAAAATAGAACAAATAAATATAATAATTATTGGATAATTTATTAATAAGTGAGGACTAAATCGATGATGTCTCTGACGCAAATAACAGTTTGCCCGAAGGGTGCTTATTCAGGTACCTCAGACTTATCAGATACTGTGGGTGAATTCATCTTTGTCGTGTAAATTGAAGAGCCAGGCAAAACCATCTTCAATTCGGCAACGGTTTTTTTGCACTCAAAAAAGATCACAGTGCTGATATTATGTGCTAGCTCAGCGTAATCTTCGATTAACTGAGGTAGAGACGCTTGTTTGTGTTGTCCATAGTGAATCGAATCCGATCTTCACCAATAACCCTTTTAGATGCTTCCTCTTGAGCTTCACTGATATTCAATGTCAATCTTTTTGTATTCAAAATTGGGAAAATACCAGCCAGAAGCATTTCTTTAATTTCCTCTTCGTTTAAAGCAATTTTGTACTAGAAGTAAGAATTGTAAACAAACATAAGAATCAATTAAAACAATTACTGCATCGTAATTTATGGAGCAACATTGAAGAATACAAATAAAAGACACGCAGAACCAATCGTGTCAATTGACTGTCAAAATGACAAGCCAATTCAATTTTTCAAAAAAGCCATACTTTTCCATAATGCTCTATTTTTAAACTTATTTAGAGGCCTTAAGTTTAAAAGTGATTTAAAATGTTTTCTCAAAGATTTTTTAAGGATATTTTAGTTTTTCATACTTTACTTATTATCATAAATAAAACACCGGCCCTGTGGTATAGTGGATAAAGCGCTCGCTTCAGAGGCCGGCTTGGGTTCGAGTCCTGAGGCCGGCACGGATAATTTTTGCCATGAAATTTTCACCACGAAATTTGGTAGCAAAAAATAATTTGTGTTTGCTCTCGGTGAGGACAAACCTAGAATGTGGATTTTGATCAACCACATTCTGACTGGCTATCTGAATGATTCTTGGGAAATGGGAATGTGTCTTTGTCACGCATACATTTTCAACAAGAATCATGAAGTCATCAGTACAATTAAATTGATCGCATCAAGTAGTGGTTCGGAATCCACTCACCAAAAATAGTAGGTCCTCAGAGGATTGATGTTGCACTTGAGAATCTAATGCTACAGGTATTGAGGCTTTTAGCGGTGAGGCACATTAGGTACTGCCGTCCCTAGTTTTGCAGTGCTTAGGATGAGGTCCTCTGTGCTGACGCGGCGAAGCTTACATCAATATCTGTTCTCATATTAGTCACTCAAACCGTGCAAATATTCACCTCTCCTTTAATACCAGATGGGGATTCTAGCACAAAGGGACCACGAGGCCCACGTGCCAGCGGTTGTTAATTTACAACCCTCCTCATATATATATATTCCAATATCATCCAATTTGTTGAACGCTTTCAATAAAAGTTTTTTCTGACAGTTTTATGATCCAATGCATCAATGAAGGAGAATCTACTCTACATCTCTAAATTTGCAGTCTTCTATGAATGAGCAGTTCACTACCATAGTTGAAGCTGCATAAAATTTGATCAATGAGTATTTGGATCAGTTATATGGTACCTGAACATTAAAAAAAATTTTTGAAGCAAATTCACTTTATTCCCATCTTCATGATGATGGAACATTAGAATATTTACTGTAAAACGAAATGTTGGTCTAATTCTGACCAACCGTCATCCTTTTTCTTTGCATGCTTAAACACTTTCATGAGTTAAAAAAATCACTTTGATGTAAAAATCCAAAAATATTTTTCTGATGATCGACTGGTCAAAATCTACCAAAATGTATATTTTGGTTAAAATCTAAGTGGTGCTTTAGAATACAGAAGGCTCTTCATGCATTTTTTCTTAAAATTTGATCATGTACTGTGCACCAACGGTAAGCAATAGAATTTTTAAAATTAATAAAATGTTTTGTTTTATATAGTAGATTTGAGAAGATTTTCAAGTGTGTGCTCTACCAGTTTTTGGTTTCAGCTTTTGAATAGATATTTTTCCTCATTTGCTTAGTTTCCCACCTCTCAGGACTAGAAATCCTTGTAACTATTGTGCTAGCTGAGTCCTTGTCAGCATCTGAAGCACCATTTCAGTGTATCATTGTCATTGCACCTATTGGTCTATCTGGATTTCTTGCTTTCAGTTCTTTGTCCGCTGCTCCGAAACTCCTGCCCGGCTGTATCCCTTTATGTAAAAGAAATTTGTAGTGAAATGAAACATTTATGTTTTGGAAGAAGATTGAGTTATCATATTATAGACTTAAAGAAACTTGTACGCCATCTACAACCATGGGAGCCGAGTAGTTGTCAAATCTGTAATAATTTTAAATTGTTATATATGATTTAGAGAATTTGATTTTTCAGTTTAGATCAGAGTATAAAATGTAAATGGAAGCATGAATCAAGAATTTTAATTATTCATCACAATTTTAATAATTTGCGCAATTTGCGCAATTTTCATAATTTTTTGTTGATCACATAAACAGTTCAGTGTTGTGCGCGCATCTTGGTAATATTAAAATCTTAATTAAATATATATTTGGTACAATATTAATTCATTTGTGTTAATAAATCAAGTTTGCTTTTTTTTTTTTTAATTGAATGAATTTAGATTTATGAACAGTTTAATTAGTAAAATTGTCTTTGTTTTGCCTCCATAAAAATACCCGAATAAATCATAAAGCTTAGCATCTGACACAATCCACCGAATTTCCATAATTTACGCACGCTTCCTATATTTCACACAAGAACTTAATTATCTTTTAAGATCATTTGACTTACACTGTAGGCACACATTCGCCTGGAAACGAGTCTGTCGAATATGAGATGAGCATGAACGTTTTTCCAACTGTTCCATCGCCCACCACAACGCACTTTATAGGTCGTCCACTAGACATTATGAGTTCAGCCTACCTACAAAAGCAGCGGAAGACAAATAGTTAATTAACCATTGAAATTACCAAATAAAATCCTAAAAGTATCTCTACTTTTTTAAAATAAAAGTTTTTGTTGTATGACAACTCCGACTTTGAGTCACGGAAGTGGTTCTGGTGACCTAACAGGTGAAGTCATCATCAATAGATACCAAGTCGATTGGCATCAACAAATTTGGAATCGGTTTGGTGGAAGGTCAGATCGATCGTTCACAGTAACCCCACCGAACCGCAAGACACACGGCCCTTAGTTTTTCGCGCATTGCACGGGTCGGGTCGGGGCTTCTACATTTTCCGGATTTTTTTTTACAAGAATTTAACAAAATCTGTATTAAACCTGATTCCTGAAATGTGTTTAAAATGAGTAAACGTATTTTCTGAGCACTTAATTTACCTCAAAAAAAATTTTACCTCCAAATATTCACCTGAAAAAAAGAATGACTCCCAAATAAGGTCAGAATATCGAAATTCTGGTTAGAAATGTGTTTAAAATGAGTAAACGTATTTACTGAGCACTTAATTTACCTCAAAAAAAATTAACCTCAAATTATTGACCTGAAAAAAAGAATGACTCCCAAATAAGGTCAGAATATCGAAATTCTGATTAGAAATGTGTTTAAAATGAGTAAACGTATTTACTGAGCACTTAATTTACCTCAAAAAAAATATTACCTCAAAATATTCACCTGAAAAAAAGAATGACTCCCAAATAAGGTCAGAATATCGAAATTCTGATTAGAAATGTGTTTAAAATGAGTAAACGTATTTTCTGAGCACTTAATTTACCTCAAAAAAAATATTACCTCAAAATATTCACCTGAAAAAAAGAATGACTCCCAAATAAGGTCAGAATATCGAAATTCTGATTAGAAATGTGTTTAAAATGAGTAAACGTATTTTCTGAGCACTTAATTTACCTCAAAAAAATATTACCTCAAAATATTCACCTGAAAAAAAGAATGACTCCCAAATAAGGTCAGAATATCGAAATTCTGATTAGAAATGTGTTTAAAATGAGTAAACGTATTTTCTGAGCACTTAATTTATCTCAAAAAAAATATTACCTCAAAATATTCACATGAAAAAAAGAATGACTCCCAAATAAGGTCAGAATATCGAAATTCTGATTAGAAATGTGTTTAAAATGAGTAAACGTATTTTCTGAGCACTTAATTTACCTCAAAAAAAATATTACCTCAAAATATTCACCTGAAAAAAAGAATGACTCCCAAATAAGGTCAGAATATCGAAATTCTGATTAGAAATGTGTTTAAAATGAGTAAACGTATTTTCTGAGCACTTAATTTACCTCAAAATATTCACCTGAAAAAAAGAATGACTCCCAAATAAGGTCAGAATATCGAAATTCTGATTAGAAATGTGTTTAAAATGAGTAAACGTATTTTCTGAGCACTTAATTTACCTCAAAAAAAAATATTACCTCAAAATATTCACCTGAAAAAAAGAATGACTCCCAAATAAGGTCAGAATATCGAAATTCTGATTAGAAATGTGTTTAAAATGAGTAAACGTATTTTTTGAGCACTTAATTTACCTAAAAAAAAAAATATTACCTCAAAATATTCACCTGAAAAAAAGAATGACTCCCAAATAAGGTCAGAATATCGAAATTCTGATTAGAAATGTGTTTAAAATGAGTAAACGTATTTTCTGAGCACTTATTTTACCTAAAAAAAAAAATATTACCTCAAAATATTCACCTGAAAAAAAGAATGACTCCCAAATAAGGTCAGAATATCGAAATTCTGATTAGAAATGTGTTTAAAATGAGTAAACGTATTTTCTGAGCACTTAATTTACCTCAAAAAAAAAATATTACCTCAAAATATTCACCTGAAAAAAAGAATGACTTCTAAATAAGGTCAGAATATTGAAATTCTGATTAGAAATGTGTTTAAAATGAGTAAACGTATTTTCTGAGCACTTAATTTACCTCAAAAAAAATATTACCTCAAAATATTCACCTGAAAAAAAGAATGACTCCCAAATAAGGTCAGAATATCGAAATTCTGATTAGAAATGTGTTTAAAATGAGTAAACGTATTTTCTGAGCACTTAATTTACCTCAAAAAAAATATTACCTCAAAATATTCACCTGAAAAAAAGAATGACTCCCAAATAAGGTCAGAATATCGAAATTCTGATTAGAAATGTGTTTAAAATGAGTAAACGTATTTTCTGAGCACTTAATTTACCTCAAAAAAAATATTACCTCAAAATATTCACCTGAAAAAAAGAATGACTCCCAAATAAGGTCAGAATATCGAAATTCTGATTAGAAATGTGTTTAAAATGAGTAAACGTATTTTCTGAGCACTTATTTTACCTAAAAAAAAAAATATTACCTCAAAATATTCACCTGAAAAAAAGAATGACTCCCAAATAAGGTCAGAATATCGAAATTCTGATTAGAAATGTGTTTAAAATGAGTAAACGTATTTTTTGAGCACTTAATTTACCTCAAAAAAAAATATTACCTCAAAATATTCACCTGAAAAAAAGAATGACTCCCAAATAAGGTCAGAATATCGAAATTCTGATTAGAAATGTGTTTAAAATGAGTAAACGTATTTTCTGAGCACTTATTTTACCTAAAAAAAAAAATATTACCTCAAAATATTCACCTGAAAAAAAGAATGACTCCCAAATAAGGTCAGAATATCGAAATTCTGATTAGAAATGTGTTTAAAATGAGTAAACGTATTTACTGAGCACTTAATTTACCTCAAAAAAATATTACCTCAAAATATTCACCTGAAAAAAAGAATGACTCCCAAATAAGGTCAGAATATCGAAATTCTGATTAGAAATGTGTTTAAAATGAGTAAACGTATTTTCTGAGCACTTAATTTACCTCAAAAAAAGAATGACTCCCAAATAAGGTCAGAATATCGAAATTCTGATTAGAAATGTGTTTAAAATGAGTAAACGTATTTTCTGAGCACTTATTTTACCTAAAAAAAAAAATATTACCTCAAAATATTCACCTGAAAAAAAGAATGACTCCCAAATAAGGTCAGAATATCGAAATTCTGATTAGAAATGTGTTTAAAATGAGTAAACGTATTTTCTGAGCACTTAATTTACCTCAAAAAAAATATTACCTCAAAATATTCACCTGAAAAAAAGAATGACTCCCAAATAAGGTCAGAATATCGAAATTCTGATTAGAAATGTGTTTAAAATGAGTAAACGTATTTTTTGAGCACTTAATTTACCTCAAAAAAAATATTACCTCAAAATATTCACCTGAAAAAAAGAATGACTTCTAAATAAGGTCAGAATATCGAAATTCTGATTAGAAATGTGTTTAAAATGAGTAAACGTATTTTCTGAGCACTTAATTTACCTCAAAAAAAATATTACCTCAAAATATTCACCTGAAAAAAAGAATGACTCCCAAATAAGGTCAGAATATCGAAATTCTGATTAGAAATGTGTTTAAAATGAGTAAACGTATTTTTTGAGCACTTAATTTACCTCAAAAAAAATATTACCTCAAAATATTCACCTGAAAAAAAGAATGACTTCTAAATAAGGTCAGAATATCGAAATTCTGATTAGAAATGTGTTTAAAATGAGTAAACGTATTTTCTGAGCACTTAATTTACCTCAAAAAAAAAATATTACCTCAAAATATTCACCTGAAAAAAAGAATGACTCCCAAATAAGGTCAGAATATCGAAATTCTGATTAGAAATGTGTTTAAAATGAGTAAACGTATTTTCTGAGCACTTAATTTACCTCAAAAAAAAAAAATTACCTCAAAATATTCACCTGAAAAAAAGAATGACTCCCAAATAAGGTCAGAATATCGAAATTCTGATTAGAAATGTGTTTAAAATGAGTAAACGTATTTTCTGAGCACTTAATTTACCTCAAAAAAAAAATATTACCTCAAAATATTCACCTGAAAAAAAGAATGACTCCCAAATAAGGTCAGAATATCGAAATTCTGATTAGAAATGTGTTTAAAATGAGTAAACGTATTTTCTGAGCACTTAATTTACCTCAAAAAAAATATTACCTCAAAATATTCACCTGAAAAAAAGAATGACTTCTAAATAAGGTCAGAATATTGAAATTCTGATTAGAAATGTGTTTAAAATGAGTAAACGTATTTTCTGAGCACTTAATTTACCTCAAAAAAAATATTACCTCAAAATATTCACCTGAAAAAAAGAATGACTCCCAAATAAGGTCAGAATATCGAAATTCTGATTAGAAATGTGTTTAAAATGAGTAAACGTATTTTCTGAGCACTTAATTTACCTCAAAAAAAATATTACCTCAAAATATTCACCTGAAAAAAAGAATGACTCCCAAATAAGGTCAGAATATCGAAATTCTGATTAGAAATGTGTTTAAAATGAGTAAACGTATTTTCTGAGCACTTAATTTACCTCAAAAAAAAAATATTACCTCAAAATATTCACCTGAAAAAAAGAATGACTTCTAAATAAGGTCAGAATATTGAAATTCTGATTAGAAATGTGTTTAAAATGAGTAAACGTATTTTCTGAGCACTTAATTTACCTCAAAAAAAAATATTACCTCAAAATATTCACCTGAAAAAAAGAATGACTCCCAAATAAGGTCAGAATATCGAAATTCTGATTAGAAATGTGTTTAAAATGAGTAAACGTATTTTCTGAGCACTTAATTTACCTCAAAAAAAATATTACCTCAAAATATTCACCTGAAAAAAAGAATGACTCCCAAATAAGGTCAGAATATCGAAATTCTGATTAGAAATGTGTTTAAAATGAGTAAACGTATTTTTTGAGCACTTAATTTACCTCAAAAAAAAATATTACCTCAAAATATTCACCTGAAAAAAAGAATGACTCCCAAATAAGGTCAGAATATCGAAATTCTGATTAGAAATGTGTTTAAAATGAGTAAACGTATTTTTTGAGCACTTAATTTACCTCAAAAAAAAATATTACCTCAAAATATTCACCTGAAAAAAAGAATGACTCCCAAATAAGGTCAGAATATCGAAATTCTGATTAGAAATGTGTTTAAAATGAGTAAACGTATTTTTTGAGCACTTAATTTACCTCAAAAAAAAATATTACCTCAAAATATTCACCTGAAAAAAAGAATGACTCCCAAATAAGGTCAGAATATCGAAATTCTGATTAGAAATGTGTTTAAAATGAGTAAACGTATTTTCTGAGCACTTATTTTACCTCAAAAAAAATATTACCTCAAAATATTCACCTGAAAAAAAGAATGACTCCCAAATAAGGTCAGAATATCGAAATTCTGATTAGAAATGTGTTTAAAATGAGTAAACGTATTTACTGAGCACTTAATTTACCTCAAAAAAATATTACCTCAAAATATTCACCTGAAAAAAGAATGACTCCCAAATAAGGTCAGAATATCGAAATTCTGATTAGAAATGTGTTTAAAATGAGTAAACGTATTTTCTGAGCACTTAATTTACCTCAAAAAAAATATTACCTCAAAATATTCACCTCAAAAAAGAATGACTCCCAAATATGGTAAAAATATCGAAATTCTGATTAGAAATGTGTTTAAAATGAGTAAACGTATTTTTGAGCACTTAATTTACCTCAAAAAAAAAAAATTACCTCAAAATATTCACCTGAAAAAAAAAAGAATGACTCCCAAATAAGGTCAGAATATCGAAATTCTGATTAGAAATGTGTTTAAAATGAGTAAACGTATTTTCTGAGCACTTAATTTACCTCAAAAAAAAAAAAATACCTCAAAATTTTCAACTGAAAAAAAAAATGAGAATGACTCCCAAATAAGGTCAGAATATCGAAATTCTGATTAGAAATGTGTTTAAAATGAGTAAACGTATTTTCTGAGCACTTAATTTACCTCAAAAAAAAAAATTATTACCTCAAAATATTCACCTGAAAAAAGAATGACTCCCAAAATAAGGTCAGAATATCGAAATTCTGATTAGAAATGTGTTTAAAATGAGTAAACGTATTTTCTGAGCACTTATTTTACCTAAAAAAAAAAATATTACCTCAAAATATTCACCTGAAAAAAAGAATGACTCCCAAATAAGGTCAGAATATCGAAATTCTGATTAGAAATGTGTTTAAAATGAGTAAACGTATTTTTTGAGCACTTAATTTACCTCAAAAAAAAATATTACCTCAAAATATTCACCTGAAAAATAGAATGACACCAAAACAAGGTCAGTATATCGATATTATGATTAGAAAAATAATTTAAATGAGTAAATATATTTTCAGAGCACTTAATATATAAAAAAAAAAATATTACCTCAAAATATTCACCTGAAAAAAAGAATGACTCCCAAATAAGGTCAGAATATCGAAATTCTGATTAGAAATGTGTTTAAAATGAGTAAACGTATTTTTTGAGCACTTAATTTACCTAAAAAAAAAAATATTACCTCAAAATATTCACCTGAAAAAAGAATGACTCCCAAATAAGGTCAGAATATCGAAATTCTGATTAGAAATGTGTTTAAAATGAGTAAACGTATTTTCTGAGCACTTAATTTACCTCAAAAAAAAAATATTACCTCAAAATATTCACCTGAAAAAAAGAATGACTCCCAAATAAGGTCAGAATATCGAAATTCTGATTAGAAATGTGTTTAAAATGAGTAAACGTATTTTCTGAGCACTTATTTTACCTAAAAAAATAAAAATTACCTCAAAATATTCACCTGAAAAAAAGAATGACTCCAAATAAGGTCAGAATATCGAAATTCTGATTAGAAATGTGTTTAAAATGAGTAAACGTATTTTTTGAGCACTTAATTTACCTCAAAAAAAAATATTACCTCAAAATATTCACCTGAAAAAAAGAATGACTCCCAAATAAGGTCAGAATATCGAAATTCTGATTAGAAATGTGTTTAAAATGAGTAAACGTATTTTCTGAGCACTCAATTTACCCCAAAAAAAATTTAACTCAAAATATTCACCTTAAAAAATGAATGACTCCCAAATAAGGTCAGAATATCGAAATTCTGATTAGAAATGTGTTTAAAATGAGTAAACGTATTTTCTGAGCACTTAATTTACCTCAATAAAAATTTTACCTCTAAATATTCACCTTAAAAAAAGAATGACTCCCAAATAAGGTCAGAATATCGAAATTCTGATTAGAAATGTGTTTAAAATGAGTAAAAGTATTTTCTGAGCACTTAATTTACCTCAAAAAAAAATATTACCTCAAAATATTCACCTGAAAAAAAGAATGACTCCCAAATAAGGTCAGAATATCGAAATTCTGATTAGAAATGTGTTTAAAATGAGTAAACGTATTTTCTGAGCACTTAATTTACCTCAAAAAAAAATATTACCTCAAAATATTCACCTGAAAAAAAGAATGACTCCCAAATAAGGTCAGAATATCGAAATTCTGATTCTGATTATATTTTTGTTTAAAATGAGTAAACGTATTTTCTAAGCACTTATTATACTACAAAAAAAAATATTACCTCAAAATATTCACCTGAAAAAAAGAATGACTCCCAAATAAGGTCAGAATATCGACATTCTGATTAGAAATGTGTTTAAAATGAGTAAACGTATTTTCTGAGCACTTAATTTACCTAAATAAAAAATATACCTCAAAATATTCACCTTAAAAAAAGAATGACTCCCAAATAAGGTCAGAATATCGAAATTCTGATTAGAAATGTGTTTAAAACGAGTAAACGTATTTTCTGAGCACTTAATTTACCTCAAAAAAAATTATTCCTCAAGATATTAACCTTTTAAATTGAATGACTGCCAAATACGGTCAGAATAACGAAATTCTGATTAGAAATGTATTTAAAATGAGTAAACGTGTTTTTTCAGCACTTAATTTATCTCAAAAAAAAAATTACCCCAAAAAAATCAACTGAAAAAAAAGAATGACTCCCAAATAAGGTCAGAATATCGAAATTCTGATTAGAAATGTGTTTAAAATGAGTAAACGTATTTTCTGAGCACTTATTTTACCTCAAAAAAAATATTACCTCAAAATATTCACCTGAAAAAAAGAATGACTCCCAAATAAGGTCAGAATATCGAAATTCTGATTAGAAATGTGTTTAAAATGAGTAAACGTATTTTTTGAGCACTTAATTTACCTCAAAGAAAAATATTACCTCAAAATATTCACCTGAAAAAAAGAATGACTCCCAAATAAGGTCAGAATATCGAAATTCTGATTAGAAATGTGTTTAAAATGAGTAAACGTATTTTCTGAGCACTTAATTTACCTCAAAAAAAAAAAATTACCTCAAAATATTCACCTGAAAAAAAGAATGACTCCCAAATAAGGTCAGAATATCGAAATTCTGATTAGAAATGTGTTTAAAATGAGTAAACGTATTTTTTGAGCACTTAATTTACCTCAAAAAAAATATTACCTCAAAATATTCACCTGAAAAAAAGAATGACTCCCAAATAAGGTCAGAATATCGAAATTCTGATTAGAAATGTGTTTAAAATGAGTAAACGTATTTTCTGAGCACTTAATTTACCTCAAAAAAAAATATTACCTCAAAATATTCACCTGAAAAAAAGAATGACTCCCAAATAAGGTCAGAATATCGAAATTCTGATTAGAAATGTGTTTAAAATGAGTAAACGTATTTTTTGAGCACTTAATTTACCTCAAAAAAAAATATTACCTCAAAATATTCACCTGAAAAAAAGAATGACTCCCAAATAAGGTCAGAATATCGAAATTCTGATTAGAAATGTGTTTAAAATGAGTAAACGTATTTTCTGAGCACTTAATTTACCTCAAAAAAAATATTACCTCAAAATATTCACCTGAAAAAAAGAATGACTCCCAAATAAGGTCAGAATATCGAAATTCTGATTAGAAATGTGTTTAAAATGAGTAAACGTATTTTTTGAGCACTTAATTTACCTCAAAAAAAAATATTACCTCAAAATATTCACCTGAAAAAAAGAATGACTCCCAAATAAGGTCAGAATATCGAAATTCTGATTAGAAATGTGTTTAAAATGAGTAAACGTATTTTCTGAGCACTTATTTTACCTAAAAAAAAAAATATTACCTCAAAATATTCACCTGAAAAAAAGAATGACTCCCAAATAAGGTCAGAATATCGAAATTCTGATTAGAAATGTGTTTAAAATGAGTAAACGTATTTTCTGAGCACTTATTTTACCTCAAAAAAAAATATTACCTCAAAATATTCACCTGAAAAAAAGAATGACTCCCAAATAAGGTCAGAATATCGAAATTCTGATTAGAAATGTGTTTAAAATGAGTAAACGTATTTTCTGAGCACTTAATTTACCTCAAAAAAAATATTACCTCAAAATATTCACCTGAAAAAAAGAATGACTCCCAAATAAGGTCAGAATATCGAAATTCTGATTAGAAATGTGTTTAAAATGAGTAAACGTATTTTCTGAGCACTTAATTTACCTCAAAAAAAATATTACCTCAAAATATTCACCTGAAAAAAAGAATGACTCCCAAATAAGGTCAGAATATCGAAATTCTGATTAGAAATGTGTTTAAAATGAGTAAACGTATTTTCTGAGCACTTAATTTACCTCAAAAAAAAAATATTACCTCAAAATATTCACCTGAAAAAAAGAATGACTCCCAAATAAGGTCAGAATATCGAAATTCTGATTAGAAATGTGTTTAAAATGAGTAAACGTATTTTCTGAGCACTTAATTTACCTCAAAAAAAAAATATTACCTCAAAATATTCACCTGAAAAAAAGAATGACTCCCAAATAAGGTCAGAATATCGAAATTCTGATTAGAAATGTGTTTAAAATGAGTAAACGTATTTTCTGAGCACTTAATTTACCTCAAAAAAAATATTACCTCAAAATATTCACCTGAAAAAAAGAATGACTCCCAAATAAGGTCAGAATATCGAAATTCTGATTAGAAATGTGTTTAAAATGAGTAAACGTATTTTCTGAGCACTTAATTTACCTCAAAAAAAAAATATTACCTCAAAATATTCACCTGAAAAAAAGAATGACTCCCAAATAAGGTCAGAATATCGAAATTCTGATTAGAAATGTGTTTAAAATGAGTAAACGTATTTTTTGAGCACTTAATTTACCTCAAAAAAAATATTACCTCAAAATATTCACCTGAAAAAAAGAATGACTCCCAAATAAGGTCAGAATATCGAAATTCTGATTAGAAATGTGTTTAAAATGAGTAAACGTATTTTCTGAGCACTTAATTTACCTCAAAAAAAAATATTACCTCAAAATATTCACCTGAAAAAAAGAATGACTCCCAAATAAGGTCAGAATATCGAAATTCTGATTAGAAATGTGTTTAAAATGAGTAAACGTATTTTCTGAGCACTTAATTTACCTCAAAAAAAATATTACCTCAAAATATTCACCTGAAAAAAAGAATGACTCCCAAATAAGGTCAGAATATCGAAATTCTGATTAGAAATGTGTTTAAAATGAGTAAACGTATTTTCTGAGCACTTAATTTACCTCAAAAAAAAAATATTACCTCAAAATATTCACCTGAAAAAAAGAATGACTCCCAAATAAGGTCAGAATATCGAAATTCTGATTAGAAATGTGTTTAAAATGAGTAAACGTATTTTCTGAGCACTTAATTTACCTCAAAAAAAATTTAACTCAAAATATTCACCTTAAAAAAAGAATGACCCCCAAATAAAGTTAGAATATCGAAATTCTGATTAGAAATGTGTTTAAAATGAGTAAACGTATTTTTTTGAGCACTTAATTTACCTAAAAAAAAAAATATTACCTCAAAATATTCACCTGAAAAAAAGAATGACTCCCAAATAAGGTCAGAATATCGAAATTCTGATTAGAAATGTGTTTAAAATGAGTAAACGTATTTTCTGAGCACTTAATTTACCTCAAAAAAAAATATTACCTCAAAATATTCACCTGAAAAAAGAAAGACGCACAAATAAGGTCAGAATATCGAAATTTTGATTAGAAATGTGTTTAAAATGAGTAAACGTATTTTCTGAGCACTTAATTTACCTCAAAAAAAAAAAAATTACCTCAAAATATTCACCTAAAAAAAAGAATGACTCCCAAATAAGGTAAGAATATCGACATTCTGATTAGAAAGGTGTTTAAAATGAGTAAACGTATATTTCTGAGCACTTATTTTACCTCAAAAAAAAATATTACCTCAAAATATTCACCTGAAAAAAAGAATGACTCCCAAATAAGGTCAGAATATCGAAATTCTGATTAGAAATGTGTTTAAAATGAGTAAACGTATTTTTTGAGCACTTAATTTACCTCAAAAAAAAATATTACCTCAAAATATTCACCTGAAAAAAAGAATGACTCCCAAATAAGGTCAGAATATCGAAATTCTGATTAGAAATGTGTTTAAAATGAGTAAACGTATTTTCTGAGCACTTAATTTACCTCAAAAAAATTATTACCTCTAAATAATCATCCTAAACAAAGCATGACTACCAAATAAGGTCAGAATATCGAAATTCTGATTAGAAATGTGTTTAAAATGAGTAAACGTATTTTTTGAGCACTTAATTTACCTCAAAAAAAAATATTACCTCAAAATATTCACCTGAAAAAAAGAATGACTCCCAAATAAGGTCAGAATATCGAAATTCTGATTAGAAATGTGTTTAAAATGAGTAAACGTATTTTCTGAGCACTTAATTTACCTCAAAAAAAAAAATTACCTCAAAATATTCACCTGAAAAAAAGAATGACTCCCAAATAAGGTCAGAATATCGAAATTCTGATTAGAAATGTGTTTAAAATGAGTAAACGTATTTTCTGAGCACTTAATTTACCTCAAAAAAAAAATATTACCTCAAAATATTCACCTGAAAAAAAGAATGACTCCCAAATAAGGTCAGAATATCGAAATTCTGATTAGAAATGTGTTTAAAATGAGTAAACGTATTTTCTGAGCACTTAATTTACCTCAAAAAAAAATATTACCTCAAAATATTCACCTGAAAAAAAGAATGACTCCCAAATAAGGTCAGAATATCGAAATTCTGATTAGAAATGTGTTTAAAATGAGTAAACGTATTTTCTGAGCACTTAATTTACCTCAAAAAAAATATTACCTCAAAATATTCACCTGAAAAAAGAATGACTCCCAAATAAGGTCAGAATATCGAAATTCTGATTAGAAATGTGTTTAAAATGAGTAAACGTATTTTCTGAGCACTTAATTTACCTCCAAAAAAATATTACCTCAAAATATTCACCTGAAAAAAAGAATGACTCCCAAATAAGGTCAGAATATCGAAATTCTGATTAGAAATGTGTTTAAAATGAGTAAACGTATTTTCTGAGCACTTAATTTACCTCAAAAAAAAAATATTACCTCAAAATATTCACCTGAAAAAAAGAATGACTTCTAAATAAGGTCAGAATATTGAAATTCTGATTAGAAATGTGTTTAAAATGAGTAAACGTATTTTCTGAGCACTTAATTTACCTCAAAAAAAATATTACCTCAAAATATTCACCTGAAAAAAAGAATGACTCCCAAATAAGGTCAGAATATCGAAATTCTGATTAGAAATGTGTTTAAAATGAGTAAACGTATTTTCTGAGCACTTAATTTACCTCAAAAAAAAAAAATTACCTCAAAATATTCACCTGAAAAAAAGAATGACCTCCAAATAAGGTAAGAATATGGACATTCTGATTAGAAATGTGTTTAAAATGAGTAAACGTATTTTTCGAGTACTTAATTTACCTCAAAAAAAAATATTACCTCAAAATATTCACCTGAAAAAAGAATGACTCCCAAATAAGGTCAGAATATCGAAATTCTGAATAGAAATGTGTTTAAAATGAGTAAACGTATTTTCTGAGCACTTAATTTACCTCAAAAAAATATTACCTCAAAATATTCACCTGAAAAAAGAATGACTCCCAAATAAGGTCAGAATAACAAAATTCTGATTAAAAATGTGTTTAAAATGAGTAAACGTATTTTCTGAGCACTTAATTTACCTAAAAAAAAAAATATTACCTCAAAATATTCACCTGAAAAAAAAGAATGACTCCCAAATAAGGTCAGAATATCGAAATTCTGATTAGAAATGTGTTTGAAATGTGTAAACATATTTTCTGAGCACTTAATTTACCTCAAAAAAATAATAACTCAAAATATTCACCTGAAAAAAGAATGACTCCCAAATGAGGTCAGAATATCGAAATTCTAGATCGAAAGGTGTTCAAGATGAGAAAACGTATTGTTCGCGCACGTAACCTACCTCAAAAAAAATATTACCTCAAAATATTCACCTGAAAAAAAGAATGACTCCCAAATAAGGTCAGAATATCGAAATTCTGATTAGAAATGTGTTTAAAATGAGTAAACGTATTTTCTGAGCACTTAATTTACCTCAAAAAAAAAATATTACCTCAAAATATTCACCTGAAAAAAAGAATGACTCCCAAATAAGGTCAGAATATCGAAATTCTGATTAGAAATGTGTTTAAAATGAGTAAACGTATTTTCTGAGCACTTAATTTACCTCAAAAAAAAAATATTACCTCAAAATATTCACCTGAAAAAAAGAATGACTCCCAAATAAGGTCAGAATATCGAAATTCTGATTAGAAATGTGTTTAAAATGAGTAAACGTATTTTCTGAGCACTTAATTTACCTCAAAAAAAATATTACCTCAAAATATTCACCTGAAAAAAAGAATGACTCCCAAATAAGGTCAGAATATCGAAATTCTGATTAGAAATGTGTTTAAAATGAGTAAACGTATTTTCTGAGCACTTAATTTACCTCAAAAAAAATATTACCTCAAAATATTCACCTGAAAAAAAGAATGACTCCCAAATAAGGTCAGAATATCGAAATTCTGATTAGAAATGTGTTTAAAATGAGTAAACGTATTTTCTGAGCACTTAATTTACCTCAAAAAAAAAATATTACCTCAAAATATTCACCTGAAAAAAAGAATGACTCCCAAATAAGGTCAGAATATCGAAATTCTGATTAGAAATGTGTTTAAAATGAGTAAACGTATTTTCTGAGCACTTAATTTACCTCAAAAAAAATATTACCTCAAAAGATTCACCTGAAAAAAAGAATGACCCCCAAATAAGGTCAGAATATCGAAATTCTGATTAGAAATGTGTTTAAAATGAGTAAACGTATTTTCTGAGCACTTAATTTACCTCAAAAAAAATTTTACCTCAGAATATTCACCTGAAAAAAAAAAATGACTCCCAAATAAGGTCAGAATATCAAAATTCTGATTAGAAATGTGTTTAAAATGAGTAAACGTATTTTCTGAGCACTTAATTTACCTCAAAAAAAATATTACCTCAAAATATTCACCAGAAAAAAAGAATGACTCCCAAATAAGATCAAAATATCGAAAATCTAATTAGAGATATGTATAAAAAGAGTAAACGTATATACAGAGCACTTAATTAACTCAAAAAAAAAATATTACCGCAAAATATTCACCTGAAAATAAGAATGACACCCAAATAAGGTCAGAATATCGAAATTCTGATTAGAAATGTGTTTAAAATGAGTAAACGTATTTTCTGAGCACTTAATTTACCTCAAAAAAAATATTACCTCAAAATATTCACCTGAATAAAAGAATGACTCCCAAATAAGGTCAGAATATCGAAATTCTGATTAGAAATGTGTTTAAAATGAGTAAACGTATTTTCTGAGCACTTAATTTACCTCAAAAAAAAAAAAATACCACAAAATATTCACCTGAAAAGAAGAATAACTCCCAAATGAGGTCAGAATATCGAAATTCTGATTAGAAATGTGTTTAAAATGAGTAAACGTATTTTCTGAGCACTTAATTTACCTCAAAAAAAAAAATTACCTCAAAATATTCACCTGAAAAAAAGAATGACTCCCAAATAAGGTCAGAATATCGAAATTCTGATTAGAAATGTGTTTAAAATGAGTAAACGTATTTTCTGAGCACTTAATTTACCTCAAAAAAAATATTACCTCAAAATATTCACCTGAAAAAAAAGAATGACTCCCAAATAAGGTCAGAATATCGAAATTCTGATTAGAAATGTGTTTAAAATGAGTAAACGTATTTTCTGAGCACTTATTTTACCTCAAAAAAAAATATTACCTCAAAATATTCACCTGAAAAAAAGAATGACTCCCAAATAAGGTCAGAATATCGAAATTCTGATTAGAAATGTGTTTAAAATGAGTAAACGTATTTTCTGAGCACTTAATTTACCTCAAAAAAATATTACCTCAAAATATTCACCTGAAAAAAAGAATGACTCCCAAATAAGGTCAGAATATCGAAATTCTGATTAGAAATGTGTTTAAAATGAGTAAACGTATTTTCTGAGCACTTAATTTACCTCAAAAAAAATATTACCTCAAAATATTCACCTGAAAAAAAGAATGACTCCCAAATAAGGTCAGAATATCGAAATTCTGATTAGAAATGTGTTTAAAATGAGTAAACGTATTTTCTGAGCACTTAATTTACCTCAAAAAAATATTACCTCAAAATATTCACCTGAAAAAAAGAATGACTCCCAAATAAGGTCAGAATATCGAAATTCTGATTAGAAATGTGTTTAAAATGAGTAAACGTATTTTCTGAGCACTTAATTTACCTCAAAAAAAATATTACCTCAAAATATTCACCTGAAAAAAAGAATGACTCCCAAATAAGGTCAGAATATCGAAATTCTGATTAGAAATGTGTTTAAAATGAATAAACGTATTTTCTGAGCACTAAATTTACCTCAAAAAAAAAATATTACCTTAAAATATTCACCTGAAAAAAAGAATGACTCCCAAATAAGGTCAGAATATCGAAATTCTGATTAGAAATGTGTTTAAAATGAGTAAACGTATTTTCTGAGCACTTAATTTACCTAAAAAAAAAAATATTACCTCAAAATATTCACTTGATAAAAAGAATGACTCCCAAATAAGGTCAGAATATCGAAATTCTGATTAGAAATGTGTTTAAAATGAGTAAACGTATTTTCTGAGCACTTAATTTACCTCAAAAAAAATATTACCTCAAAATATTCACCTGAAAAAAAGAATGACTCCCAAATAAGGTCAGAATATCGAAATTCTGATTAGAAATGTGTTTAAAATGAGTAAACGTATTTTCTGAGCACTTAATTTACCTCAAAAAAAATATTACCTCAAAATATTCACCTGAAAAAAAGAATGACTCCCAAATAAGGTCAGAATATCGAAATTCTGATTAGAAATGTGTTTAAAATGAGTAAACGTATTTTCTGAGCACTTAATTTACCTCAAAAAAAATATTACCTCAAAATATTCACCTGAAAAAAAGAATGACTCCCAAATAAGGTCAGAATATCGAAATTCTGATTAGAAATGTGTTTAAAATGAGTAAACGTATTTTCTGAGCACTTAATTTACCTCAAAAAAATATTACCTCAAAATATTCACCTGAAAAAAAGAATGACTCCCAAATAAGGTCAGAATATCGAAATTCTGATTAGAAATGTGTTTAAAATGAGTAAACGTATTTTCTGAGCACTTAATTTACCTCAAAAAAAATATTACCTCAAAATATTCACCTGAAAAAAAGAATGACTCCCAAATAAGGTCAGAATATCGAAATTCTGATTAGAAATGTGTTTAAAATGAGTAAACGTATTTTCTGAGCACTTAATTTACCTCAAAAAAAAAATATTACCTCAAAATATTCACCTGAAAAAAAGAATGACTCCCAAATAAGGTCAGAATATCGAAATTCTGATTAGAAATGTGTTTAAAATGAGTAAACGTATTTTTTGAGCACTTAATTTACCTCAAAAAAAAATATTACCTCAAAATATTCACCTGAAAAAAAGAATGACTCCCAAATAAGGTCAGAATATCGAAATTCTGATTAGAAATGTGTTTAAAATGAGTAAACGTATTTTCTGAGCACTTAATTTACCTCAAAAAAAATATTACCTCAAAATATTCACCTGAAAAAAAGAATGACTCCCAAATAAGGTCAGAATATCGAAATTCTGATTAGAAATGTGTTTAAAATGAGTAAACGTATTTTCTGAGCACTTAATTTACCTAAAAAAAAAAATATTACCTCAAAATATTCACCTGAAAAAAAGAATGACTCCCAAATAAGGTCAGAATATCGAAATTCTGATTAGAAATGTGTTTAAAATGAGTAAACGTATTTTCTGAGCACTTAATTTACCTCAAAAAAAAAAAATTACCTCAAAATATTCACCTGAAAAAAAGAATGACTCCCAAATAAGGTCAGAATATCGAAATTCTGATTAGAAATGTGTTTAAAATGAGTAAACGTATTTTCTGAGCACTTAATTTACCTCAAAAAAAATATTACCTCAAAATATTCACCTGAAAAAAAGAATGACTCCCAAATAAGGTCAGAATATCGAAATTCTGATTAGAAATGTGTTTAAAATGAGTAAACGTATTTTCTGAGCACTTAATTTACCTCAAAAAAAAAAAATTACCTCAAAATATTCACCTGAAAAAAAGAATGACTCCCAAATAAGGTCAGAATATCGAAATTCTGATTAGAAATGTGTTTAAAATGAGTAAACGTATTTTCTGAGCACTTAATTTACCTCAAAAAAAATATTACCTCAAAATATTCACCTGAAAAAAAGAATGACTCCCAAATAAGGTCAGAATATCGAAATTCTGATTAGAAATGTGTTTAAAATGAGTAAACGTATTTTCTGAGCACTTAATTTACCTCAAAAAAAAAATATTACCTCAAAATATTCACCTGAAAAAAAGAATGACTCCCAAATAAGGTCAGAATATCGAAATTCTGATTAGAAATGTGTTTAAAATGAGTAAACGTATTTTCTGAGCACTTAATTTGACTCCCAAATAAGGTCAGAATATCGAAATTCTGATTAGAAATGTGTTTAAAATGAGTAAACGTATTTTCTGAGCACTTAATTTACCTCAAAAAAAATATTACCTCAAAATATTCACCTGAAAAAAAGAATGACTCCCAAATAAGGTCAGAATATCGAAATTCTGATTAGAAATGTGTTTAAAATGAGTAAACGTATTTTCTGAGCACTTAATTTACCTCAAAAAAAATATTACCTCAAAATATTCACCTGAAAAAAAGAATGACTCCCAAATAAGGTCAGAATATCGAAATTCTGATTAGAAATGTGTTTAAAATGAGTAAACGTATTTTCTGAGCACTTAATTTACCTCAAAAAAAATATTACCTCAAAATATTCACCTGAAAAAAAGAATGACTCCCAAATAAGGTCAGAATATCGAAATTCTGATTAGAAATGTGTTTAAAATGAGTAAACGTATTTTCTGAGCACTTAATTTACCTCAAAAAAAATATTACCTCAAAATATTCACCTGAAAAAAGAATGACTCCCAAATAAGGTCAGAATATCGAAATTCTGATTAGAAATGTGTTTAAAATGAGTAAACGTATTTTCTGAGCACTTAATTTACCTAAAAAAAAAAATATTACCTCAAAATATTCACCTGAAAAAAAGAATGACTTCTAAATAAGGTCAGAATATTGAAATTCTGATTAGAAATGTGTTTAAAATGAGTAAACGTATTTTCTGAGCACTTAATTTACCTCAAAATATTCACCTGAAAAAAAGAATGACTCCCAAATAAGGTCAGAATATCGAAATTCTGATTAGAAATGTGTTTAAAATGAGTAAACGTATTTTCTGAGCACTTATTTTACCTCAAAAAAAAATATTACCTCAAAATATTCACCTGAAAAAAAGAATGACTCCCAAATAAGGTCAGAATATCGAAATTCTGATTAGAAATGTGTTTAAAATGAGTAAACGTATTTTCTGAGCACTTAATTTACCTCAAAAAAAATATTACCTCAAAATATTCACCTGAAAAAAAGAATGACTCCCAAATAAGGTCAGAATATCGAAATTCTGATTAGAAATGTGTTTAAAATGAGTAAACGTATTTTTTGAGCACTTAATTTACCTCAAAAAAAAATATTACCTCAAAATATTCACCTGAAAAAAAGAATGACTCCCAAATAAGGTCAGAATATCGAAATTCTGATTAGAAATGTGTTTAAAATGAGTAAACGTATTTTCTGAGCACTTAATTTACCTCAAAAAAAAATATTACCTCAAAATATTCACCTGAAAAAAAGAATGACTCCCAAATAAGGTCAGAATATCGAAATTCTGATTAGAAATGTGTTTAAAATGAGTAAACGTATTTTCTGAGCACTTAATTTACCTCAAAAAAAATATTACCTCAAAATATTCACCTGAAAAAAAGAATGACTCCCAAATAAGGTCAGAATATCGAAATTCTGATTAGAAATGTGTTTAAAATGAGTAAACGTATTTTCTGAGCACTTAATTTACCTCAAAAAAAATATTACCTCAAAATATTCACCTGAAAAAAAGAATGACTCCCAAATAAGGTCAGAATATCGAAATTCTGATTAGAAATGTGTTTAAAATGAGTAAACGTATTTTCTGAGCACTTAATTTGACTCCCAAATAAGGTCAGAATATCGAAATTCTGATTAGAAATGTGTTTAAAATGAGTAAACGTATTTTCTGAGCACTTAATTTACCTCAAAAAAAATATTACCTCAAAATATTCACCTGAAAAAAAGAATGACTCCCAAATAAGGTCAGAATATCGAAATTCTGATTAGAAATGTGTTTAAAATGAGTAAACGTATTTTCTGAGCACTTAATTTACCTCAAAAAAAAAAAATTACCCCAAAATCTTCACCTGCAATAAAGAAGGACTCCCGAATAAGGTCCAAATATCGAAATTCTGATTAGAAATGTGTTTAAAATGAGTAAACGTATTTTCTGAGCACTTAATTTACCTCAAAAAAAATTTTAACTCAAAATATTCACCTGAAAAAAAGAATGACTCCCAAATGAGGTCAGAATATCGAAATTCTGATTAGAAATGTGTTTAAAATGAGTAAACGTATTTACTGAGCACTTAATTTACCTTAAAAAAAATTTACCTCTAAATATTCACCTGAAAAAAAGAATGACTCCCAAATAAGGTCAGAATATCGAAATTCTGATTAGAAATGTGTTTAAAATGAGTAAACGTATTTTCTGAGCACATAATTTACCTCAAAATTTTCACCTGAAAAAAAGAATGACTCCCAAATAAGGTCAGAATATCGAAATTCTTATTAGAAATATGTTTAAAATGAGTAAACGTATTTTCTGAGCACATAATTTACCTCAAAAAAAATTTTACCTCAAAATATTCACTTTTTAAAATGAATGACTCCCAAATACGGTCAGAATATCGAAATTCTGATTAGAAATGTGTTTAAAATGAGTAAACGTATTTTCTGAGCACTTAATTTACCTCAAAAATTATTTTACCTGAAAATATTCACCTTAAAAAAAGAATGACACCCAAAAATGGTCAGAATATCGAAATTCTGATTAGAAATGTGTTTAAAATGAGTAAACGTATTTTCTGAGCACTTAATTTACCTAAATAAAAAATATACCTCAAAATATTCACCTTAAAAAAAGAATGACTCCCAAATAAGGTCAGAATATCGAAATTCTGATTAGAAATGTGTTTAAAATGAGTAAACGTATTTTCTGAGCACTTAATTTACCTCAAAAAAAAAATTTACCCCAAAATATTCACCTTAAAAAAAGAATGACTCCCAAATAAAGTCAGAATATCGAAATTCTGATTAGAAATGTGTTTAAAATGAGTAAACGTATTTTCTGAGCACTTAATTTACCTAAAAAAAAAATTCACCTCAAAATATTCACCTTAAAAAAAGAATGACTCCCAAATAAGGTCAGAATATCGAAATTCTGATTAGAAATGTGTTTAAAATGAGTAAACGTATTTTCTGAGCACTTAATTTACCTCAAAAAAATATTACCTCAAAATATTCACCTGAAAAAAAGAATGACTCCCAAATAAGGTCAGAATATCGAAATTCTGATTAGAAATGTGTTTAAAATGAGTAAACGTATTTTCTGAGCACTTAATGTACATCAAAGAAATTTTACCTCAGAATATTCACCTGAAAAAAAGAATGACTCCCAAATAAGGTCAGAATATCGAAATTCTGATTAGAAATGTGTTTAAAATGAGTAAACGTATTTTCTGAGCACTTAATTTACCTCAAAAAAAATATTACCTCAAAATATTCACCTGAAAAAAAGAATGACTCCCAAATAAGGTCAGAATATCGAAATTCTGATTAGAAATGTGTTTAAAATGAGTAAACGTATTTTCTGAGCACTTAATTTACCTCAAAAAAAATTTGACCTCAAAATATTCACCTTAAAAAAAGAATGTCTCCCAAATAAGGTCAGAATATCGAAATTCTGATTAGAAATGTGTTTAAAATGAGTAAACGTATTTTCTGAGCACTTAATTTACCTCAAAATATTCACCTTAAAAAAAGAATGACTCCCAAATAAGGTCAGAATATCGAAATTCTGATTAGAAATGTGTTTAAAATGAGTAAACGTATTTTCTGAGCACTTAATTTACCTCAAAAAAAATTTGACCTCAAAATATTCACCTTAAAAAAAGAATGACTCCCAAATAAGGTCAGAATATCGAAATTCTGATTAGAAATGTGTTTAAAATGAGTAAACGTATTTTCTGAGCACTTAATTTACCTCAAAAAAAATTTTACCTCAAAATATTCACCTTAAAAAAAGAATGACTCCCAAATAAGGTCAGAATATCGAAATTCTGATTAGAAATGTGTTTAAAATGAGTAAACGTATTTTCTGAGCACTTAATTTACCTCAAAAAAAATTTTACCTCAAAATATTCACCTTAAAAAAAGAAAGAACCCCCAATAAGGTCAGAATAACGAAATTCTGATTAGAAATGTGTTTAAAATTAGTAAACGTATTTTCTGAGCACTTAATTTACCTCAAAAAAATATTCCCAAAAAATATTCACCTGAAAAAAAAAATGACTCCCAAATAAAGGTCAGAATATCGAAATTCTGATTAGAAATGTGTTTAAAATGAGTAAACGTATTTTCTGAGCACTTAATTTACCTCAAAAAAAAATTACCTCAAAATATTCACCTTAAAAAGAATGACTCCCAAAATAAAGGTCAGAATATCGAAATTCTGATTAGAAATGTGTTTAAAATGAGTAAACGTATTTTCTGAGCACTTAATTTACCTCAAAAAAAATATTACCTCAAAATATTCACCTGAAAAAAAATGACTCCCAAATAAAGGTCAGAATATCGAAATTCTGATTAGAAATGTGTTTAAAATGAGTAAACGTATTTTTTAGAGCACTTTATTTACCCCAAAAAAAAAATTTACCCCAAAATATTCACCTTAAAAAAAGAATGACTCCCAAATAAGGTCAGAATATCGAAATTCTGATTAGAAATGTGTTTAAAATGAGTAAACGTATTTTCTGAGCACGTAATTTACCTCAAAAAAAATATTACCTCAAAATATTCACCTTAAAAAAAGAATGACTCCCAAATAAGGTCAGAATATCGAAATTCTGATTAGAAATGTGTTTAAAATGAGTAAACGTATTTTCTGAGCACTTAATTTACCTCAAAAAAAATATTACCTCAAAATATTCACCTTAAAAAAAGAATGACTCCCAAATAAGGTCAGAATATCGAAATTCTGATTAGAAATGTGTTTAAAATGAGTAAACGTATTTTCTGAGCACTTAATTTACCTCAAAAAAAAAATTTACCCCAAAATATTCACCTTAAAAAAAGAATGACTCCCAAATAAGGTCAGAATATCGAAATTCTGATTAGAAATGTGTTTAAAATGAGTAAACGTATTTTCTGAGCACTTAATTTACCTCAAAAAAAATATTACCTCAAAATATTCACCTGAAAAAAAGAATGACTCCCAAATAAGGTCAGAATATCGAAATTCTGATTAGAAATGTGTTTAAAATGAGTAAACGTATTTTCTGAGCACTTAATTTACCTCAAAAAAAATTTTAACTCAAAATATTCACCTGAAAAAAAGAATGACTCCCAAATAAGGTCAGAATATCGAAATTCTGATTAGAAATGTGTTTAAAATGAGTAAACGTATTTTCTGAGCACATAATTTACCTCAAAAAAAATTTTACCACTAAATATTCACCTGAAAAAAAGGATTACTCCCAAATAAGGTCAGAATATCGAAATTCTGATCACAAATGTGTTTAAAATGAGTAAACGTATTTTCTGAGCACTTAATTTACCTCAAAAAAAATTTTAACTCAAAATATTCACCTGAAAAAAAGAATGACTCCCAAATGAGGTCAGAATATCGAAATTCTGATTAGAAATGTGTTTAAAATGAGTAAACGTATTTACTGAGCACTTAATTTACCTTAAAAAAAATTTACCTCTAAATATTCACCTGAAAAAAAGAATGACTCCCAAATAAGGTCAGAATATCGAAATTCTGATTAGAAATGTGTTTAAAATGAGTAAACGTATTTTCTGAGCACATAATTTACCTCAAAATTTTCACCTGAAAAAAAGAATGACTCCCAAATAAGGTCAGAATATCGAAATTCTGATTAGAAATGTATTTAAAATGAGTAAACGTATTTTTTGAGCACATAATTTACCTCAAAATTTTCACCTGAAAAAAAGGATGACTCCCAAATAAGGTCAGAATATCGAAATTCTGATTAGAAATGTGTTTAAAATGAGTAAACGTATTTTCTGAGCACTTAATTTACCTCAAAAAAAAATTTTACCTCAAAATATTCACCTTGAAAAATAAATGACTCCCAAATAAGGTCAGAATATCGAAATTCTGATTAGAAATGTGTTTAAAATGAGTAAACGTATTTTCTGAGCACTTAATTTACCTCAAAAAAAATTTTACCTCAAAATATTCACCTTAAAAAAAGAATGACTCCCAAATAAGGTCAGAATATCGAAATTCTGATTAGAAATGTGTTTAAAATGAGTAAACGTATTTACTGAGCACTTAATTTACCTCAAAAAAAATTTTACCTCAAAATATTCACCTTAAAAAAGAATGACTCCCAAATAAGGTCAGAATATCGAAATTCTGATTAGAAATGTGTTTAAAATGAGTAAACGTATTTTCTGAGCACTTAATTTACCTCAAAAAAAATTTTACCTCAAAATATTCACCTTAAAAAAAGAATGACTCCCAAATAAGGTCAGAATATCGAAATTCTGATTAGAAATGTGTTTAAAATGAGTAAACGTATTTACTGAGCACTTAATTTACCTCAAAAAAAATTTTACCTCAAAATATTCACCTTAAAAAAAGAATGACTCCCAAATAAGGTCAGAATATCGAAATTCTGATTAGAAATGTGTTTAAAATGAGTAAACGTATTTTCTGAGCACTCAATTTACCCCAAAAAAAATTTAACTCAAAATATTCACCTTAAAAAAAGAATGACTCCCAAATAAGGTCAGAATATCGAAATTCTGATTAGAAATGTGTTTAAAATGAGTAAACGTATTTTCTGAGCACTTAATTTACCTCAAAAAAAATTTTACCTCAAAATATTCACCTTAAAAAAAGAATGACTCCCAAATAAGGTCAGAATATCGAAATTCTGATTAGAAATGTGTTTAAAATGAGTAAACGTATTTTCTTAGCACTTAATTTACCTCAAAAAAATTTTACTTCAAAATATTCACCTTAAAAAAAGAATGACTCCCAAATAAGGTCAGAATATCGAAATTCTGATTAGAAATGTGTTTAAAATGAGTAAACGTATTTTCTGAGCACTCAATTTACCCCAAAAAAAATTTAACTCAAAATATTCACCTTAAAAAAAGAATGACTCCCAAATAAGGTCAGAATATCGAAATTCTGATTAGAAATGTGTTTAAAATGAGTAAACGTATTTTCTGAGCACTCAATTTACCCCAAAAAAAATTTAACTCAAAATATTCACCTTAAAAAAAGAATGACTCCCAAATAAGGTCAGAATATCGAAATTCTGATTAGAAATGTGTTTAAAATGAGTAAACGTATTTTCTGAGCATTCAATTTACCCCAAAAAAAATTTAACTCAAAATATTCACCTTAAAAAAAGAATGACTCCCAAATAAGGTCAGAATATCGAAATTCTGATTAGAAATGTGTTTAAAATGAGTAAACGTATTTTCTGAGCATTCAATTTACCCCAAAAAAAATTTAACTCAAAATATTCACCTTAAAAAAAGAATGACTCCCAAATAAGGTCAGAATATCGAAATTCTGATTAGAAATGTGTTTAAAATGAGTAAACGTATTTTCTGAGCACTTAATTTACCTCAAAAAAAATTTTACCTCAAAATATTCACCTTAAAAAAAGAATGACTCCCAAATAAGGTCAGAATATCGAAATTCTGATTAGAAATGTGTTTAAAATGAGTAAACGTATTTTCTGAGCACTTAATTTACCTCAAAAAAAATTTTACCTCAAAATATTCACCTTAAAAAAAGAATGACTCCCAAATAAGGTCAGAATATCGAAATTCTGATTAGAAATGTGTTTAAAATGAGTAAACGTATTTTCTGAGCACTTAATTTACCTCAAAAAAAAAATTTACCTCAAAATATTCACCTTAAAAAAAGAATGACTCCCAAATAAGGTCAGAATATCGAAATTCTGATTAGAAATGTGTTTAAAATGAGTAAACGTATTTTCTGAGCACTCAATTTACCCCAAAAAAAATTTAACTCAAAATATTCACCTTAAAAAAAGAATGACTCCCAAATAAGGTCAGAATATCGAAATTCTGATTAGAAATGTGTTTAAAATGAGTAAACGTATTTTCTGAGCACTTAATTTACCTCAAAAAAAATTTTACCTCAAAATATTCACCTTAAAAAAAGAATGACTCCCAAATAAGGTCAGAATATCGAAATTCTGATTAGAAATGTGTTTAAAATGAGTAAACGTATTTTCTGAGCACTCAATTTACCCCAAAAAAAATTTAACTCAAAATATTCACCTTAAAAAAAGAATGACTCCCAAATAAGGTCAGAATATCGAAATTCTGATTAGAAATGTGTTTAAAATGAGTAAACGTATTTTCTGAGCACTTAATTTACCTCAAAAAAAATTTTACCTCAAAATATTCACCTTAAAAAAAGAATGACTCCCAAATAAGGTCAGAATATCGAAATTCTGATTAGAAATGTGTTTAAAATGAGTAAACGTATTTTCTGAGCACTTAATTTACCTCAAAAAAAATTTTACCTCAAAATATTCACCTTAAAAAAAGAATGACTCCCAAATAAGGTCAGAATATCGAAATTCTGATTAGAAATGTGTTTAAAATGAGTAAACGTATTTTCTGAGCACTTAATTTACCTCAAAAAAAATTTTACCTCAAAATATTCACCTTAAAAAAAGAATGACTCCCAAATAAGGTCAGAATATCGAAATTCTGATTAGAAATGTGTTTAAAATGAGTAAACGTATTTTCTGAGCACTTAATTTACCTCAAAAAAAATTTTACCTCAAAATTTTCACCTTAAAAAAAAGAATGACTTCCAAATAAGGTTAGAATATCGAAATTCTGATTAGAAATGTGTTTAAAATGAGTAAACGTATTTTCTGAGCACTTAATTTACATCAAAAAAAATTTTACCTCAAAATATTCACCTTAAAAAAAGAATGACTCCCAAATAAGGTCAGAATATCGAAATTCTGATTAGAAATGTGTTTAAAATGAGTAAACGTATTTTCTGAGCACTTAATTTACATCAAAAAAAATTTTACCTCAAAATTTTCACCTTAAAAAAAAGAATGACTTCCAAATAAGGTTAGAATATCGAAATTCTGATTAGAAATGTGTTTAAAATGAGTAAACGTATTTTCTGAGCACTTAATTTACCTCAAAAAAAATTTTACCTCAAAATATTCACCTTAAAAAAAGAATGACTCCCAAATAAGGTCAGAATATCGAAATTCTGATTAGAAATGTGTTTAAAATGAGTAAACGTATTTTCTGAGCACTTAATTTACCCCAAAAAAAATTTAACTCAAAATATTCACCTTAAAAAAAGAATGACTCCCAAATAAGGTCAGAATATCGAAATTCTGATTAGAAATGTGTTTAAAATGAGTAAACGTATTTTCTGAGCACTCAATTTACCCCAAAAAAAATTTAACTCAAAATATTCACCTTAAAAAAAGAATGACTCCCAAATAAGGTCAGAATATCGAAATTCTGATTAGAAATGTGTTTAAAATGAGTAAAAGTATTTTCTGAGCACTTAATTTACCCCAAAAAAAATTTAACTCAAAATATTCACCTTAAAAAAAGAATGACTCCCAAATAAGGTCAGAATATCGAAATTCTGATTAGAAATGTGTTTAAAATGAGTAAACGTATTTTCTTAGCACTTAATTTACCTCAAAAAAATTTTACTTCAAAATATTCACCTTAAAAAAAGAATGACTCCCAAATAAGGTCAGAATATCGAAATTCTGATTAGAAATGTGTTTAAAATGAGTAAACGTATTTTCTGAGCACTTAATTTACCTCAAAAAAAATTTTACCTCAAAATATTCACCTTAAAAAAAGAATGACTCCCAAATAAGGTCAGAATATCGAAATTCTGATTAGAAATGTGTTTAAAATGAGTAAACGTATTTACTGAACATTTTATTTACCTCAAAAAAAATTTTACCTAAAAATATTCACCTTAAAAAAAGAATGACTCCCAAATAAGGTCAGAATATCGAAATTCTGATTAGAAATGTGTTGAAAAAGAGTAAACGTATTTACTGATCATTTTATTTACCTCAAAAAAATTTTACCTCAAAATATTCACCTTAAAAAAAGAATGACTCCCAAACAAGGTCAGATAATCGAAATTCTGCTTAGAAATGTGTTTAAAATGAGTAAACGTATTTACTGATCATTTTATTTACCCCAAAAAAAATTTTACCTCAAAATATTCACCTTAAAAAAAGAATGACTCCCAAATAAGGTCAGAATATCGAAATTCTGATTAGAAATGTGTTTAAAATGAGTAAACGTATTTACTGAACATTTTATTTACCTCAAAAAAAATTTTACCTCAAAATATTCACCTTAAAAAAAGAATGACTCCCAAATAAGGTCAGAATATCGAAATTCTGATTAGAAATGTGTTTAAAATGAGTAAACGTATTTACTGAACATTTTATTTACCTCAAAAAAAATTTTACCTCAAAATATTCACCTTAAAAAAAGAATGACTCCCAAATAAGGTCAGAATATCGAAATTCTGATTAGAAATGTGTTTAAAATGAGTAAACGTATTTACTGAACATTTTATTTACCTCAAAAAAAATTTTACCTCAAAATATTCACCTTAAAAAAAGAATGACTCCCAAATAAGGTCAGAATATCGAAATTCTGATTAGAAATGTGTTTAAAATGAGTAAACGTATTTTCTGAGCATTCAATTTACCCCAAAAAAAATTTAACTCAAAATATTCACCTTAAAAAAAGAATGACTCCCAAATAAGGTCAGAATATCGAAATTCTGATTAGAAATGTGTTTAAAATGAGTAAACGTATTTTCTGAGCACTTAATTTACCTCAAAAAAAATTTTACCTCAAAATATTCACCTTAAAAAAAGAATGACTCCCAAATAAGGTCAGAATATCGAAATTCTGATTAGAAATGTGTTTAAAATGAGTAAACGTATTTACTGAGCACTTAATTTACCTCAAAAAAAATTTTACCTCAAAATATTCACCTTAAAAAAAGAATGACTCCCAAATAAGGTCAGAATATCGAAATTCTGATTAGAAATGTGTTTAAAATGAGTAAACGTATTTACTGAGCACTTAATTTACCTCAAAAAAAATTTTACCTCAAAATATTCACCTTAAAAAAAGAATGACTCCCAAATAAGGTCAGAATATCGAAATTCTGATTAGAAATGTGTTTAAAATGAGTAAACGTATTTTCTGAGCACTCAATTTACCCCAAAAAAAATTTAACTCAAAATATTCACCTTAAAAAAAGAATGACTCCCAAATAAGGTCAGAATATCGAAATTCTGATTAGAAATGTGTTTAAAATGAGTAAAAGTATTTTCTGAGCACTTAATTTACCCCAAAAAAAATTTAACTCAAAATATTCACCTTAAAAAAAGAATGACTCCCAAATAAGGTCAGAATATCGAAATTCTGATTAGAAATGTGTTTAAAATGAGTAAACGTATTTACTGATCATTTTATTTACCTCAAAAAAATTTTACCTAAAAATATTCACCTTAAAAAAAGAATGACTCCCAAATAAGGTCAGAATATCGAAATTCTGATTAGAAATGTGTTTAAAATGAGTAAACGTATTTTCTGAGCACTTAATTTACCTCAAAAAAAATTTTACCTCAAAATATTCACCTTAAAAAAAGAATGACTCCCAAATAAGGTCAGAATATCGAAATTCTGATTAGAAATGTGTTTAAAATGAGTAAACGTATTTACTGAACATTTTATTTACCTCAAAAAAAATTTTACCTAAAAATATTCACCTTAAAAAAAGAATGACTCCCAAATAAGGTCAGAATATCGAAATTCTGATTAGAAATGTGTTGAAAAAGAGTAAACGTATTTACTGATCATTTTATTTACCTCAAAAAAATTTTACCTCAAAATATTCACCTTAAAAAAAGAATGACTCCCAAACAAGGTCAGATAATCGAAATTCTGCTTAGAAATGTGTTTAAAATGAGTAAACGTATTTACTGAACATTTTATTTACCCCAAAAAAATTTTACCTCAAAATATTCACCTGAAAAAAAGAATGACTCCCAAATAAGGTCAGAATATCGAAATTCTGATTAGAAATGTGTTTAAAATGAGTAAACGTATTTACTGAGCACTTAATTTACCTCAAAAAAAAATATTACCTCCAAATATTCACCTGAAAAAAAGAATGACTCCCAAATAAGGTCAGAATATCGAAATTCTGATTAGAAATGTGTTTAAAATGAGTAAACGTATTTACTGAGCATTTAATTTACTTCAAAAAAAATGTTACCTCAAAATATTCACCTGAAAAAAAGAATGACATCCAAATAAGGTCGGAATATCGAAATTCTGATTAGAAATGTGTTCAAAATGAGTAAACGTATTTACTGAGCACTTAATTTACCCCAAAAAAAATTTCACTTCAAAATATTCACCTGAAAAAAAGAATGACTTCCAAATAAGGTCAGAATATCGAAATTCTGATTAGAAATGTGTTTAAAATGAGTAAACGTATTTACTGGTAATAGTATACCAAAAATAAATTTTTACCTAAAAAATTTTACCTTACCGTGTTGCGGAGAAGTAAAAAGTTTGGATATAGACCCACTCGGCGCTCTGATCGGATATTTATATTTTGGTTACATATTTTTGAATTTCCTAGAATTTTATTGCTTCATTCAAATGAATCATTCTATTGAAACATAGGTATTATGTTGCTGAAGTGCCTGCTAAAGCTTCAGCCTTTCCGATTTTTTGACTGATTTTTGTTGAGGTGACAGCCGGGAAAAAAGAATTGTGAGGGTTTTACTTAAAGATGGAACTATGTGGTATCTGTGGATTTCTTAAATATATTCTTCTTTATCGGAAATACCAAAAGTATTTATTTTCCAATATAGCTACATTAAAAAAAATAAAATTGCAGAAATATTATTTACGAAAATATTATCTGTGTGCCAAAATTTAACACATTGTACTAAAATTTCAAACGTTCTGTTTTCTATTTTGTTCTGTGTTGTTAGTTCCATTTTCCAATGGATTTCATTTTTGAACAATTTAGTTAGTTAGTTAATTTGAATTTTATTAAGTTTTTCACCAACTAGGCTATTAAAATTTGCACAATAATATAATCAAAAGTAATTGAAAGAAACTTCTGATGGCTGGCACCATCTTCTGCTTCTTCATTCAGTTGTGGTTTGGTAGCTTTATTTCTTGCTTTAATCAGTTACGTTTCTGGGGAAAGTGGGGTTTGAAGCTTGTTCTTGCTACACAGTAATGGTTTTTCCTAGCTGGTCCTTGCTTTAAATCAGAAGTGACCTCTCTATAATAAACTGTAGAGAGCAGATTTGGCAGCTTTTCATTGCTTCTTCAATTGAACAATTTATGTTGCAATTTTATGTTTTTGGATTTTGTCAGTTGTTCTATTTAAAAACTTAAGTCGTTTTTCAATTGTTTCAATCCTGAATTCAAGGGTTTCTCAATTATCTGTCCAAACCAATCAAGTCTTTGATAAAAATGTTAAACCTCTACCTAAAAATTTGGCTGAAGAAAAAAACACATTATTAACAAAAAGAACTTTATTACTTTTTACTAGAATTTCATGTCGCTATGCACAATTAATTAATTATTATTATACACAATTAATAACCATTATTTACAAAGCAATTTAAACTAAATCCTTTAAGAATTACATTTTAACTGAATGTTTATTGAAAAACTTGATTTATCATTATTTCTTTAACTCTTAAACGTTCATGTCGATTTAAATCGAATAGCTTACGTTAAAATAGTTTAAATTTAAATTCCAACTGTTCGATTTACACTCAGACACATTTTTGCATTTTTAAACATTTTTCACAGGTTTTCAAGAGTTTGGAAAATTGTTTATAATGAGGTCTTCTAATCTGACTTGGTTTGAGATCTCTTCGTACAAGTTTGTTTCACGTTTAAGCTATTGCAAATATTTTCTTTTATTATACCCTACAAATTTAGCAAGTTTTACAATCGAAAAATAGTTTAGGTATTTGTGTTTTTTTTTACTTTTTGTGTGATAAATTTTATTTTACACTGATTAAGTTTTTTTGTTTGGAATTCGAACATTTTGAGATATTTTTGAAACTTAAGATATCAGGCAGGCATTTTAGACTCCTTAATATTTTGTGACATTCAAAACCTCTAAAATGTGTAAACTCTCTACAAATCTCCAACAGTGTATTACAACTATAATATCCTTTCTTTAAATTACATTTAATTTCAACAATGCATCAAATTAAACTAGATTTAGCAGCAAATACAGCAATTCAGCGGTTTCTAGAGCCAATCTGAAAAAGGACAAAGAAAGTTATAGAATTAATAAGTGGTGTATGCTCAATCTATAAGTACAATGAATAAAAATGAAAATTGATTCAATTCCATGAGGAAAATTGAAAAAAATTGCGAGAGTTTTGTAAAGTTTTCATATTTCTCGGTTATTTCTGAAATTTCTATATTTTATTGCTTCCAATCTATTCAATGGAATGAATCGTATCCATTTGATTGATTTTCATTGGAAAAGCTTTTTATAAATTCTTTCTTGGCAAAGTTATTCGTTAAAATTTTTCTATGAAGCAGTTTGTGGCCATTTCTTCGATATTTTATTGGTGCAAAGGCAACTTAGCTCAATGATGATAATTATGGTGAATGGATTATGTTTTTTTGTGTGGGAGTGGTTTTGGAGATTCGAGAAATCAAATAATTGAGCTTAGTTTTTATTCATTGCTTAAGGATTCAATGCAATCGGAATATTTAAATTAAATTAAGTTTGCTTCATTTCGAAGTAAAATTTTAGTTACAAATCGTAATAATGACGAATCACCACATACGATAAATAAAGTCAAAAGCATCACTTTTCTCTTTATCCTAGTTTATAAGTGGATAAAGGACAATTGACCTTGCATGTATGCTTTCATCGGCTATCAATTGAAGCAAAAAACTATATTTATTGTATGAGAATATTTATTTTTATTGCACTGAAGAGTTTTCCTACACAAAAGAGAGACTTCTGCAGTTTTGCCGTTTTGTCGATTTTCAAGATTTTCCTTTACAAAAAATCAGTAAAGGACATGAGAGCTTTTTTTTGTCTGCCAGGACGCAAAAATATTAGCAACTAACAATTTCTTGCGATTTCCAAAAATATCTCAAGAAAATGTGAAGAAAATGAGAAGCCCCACAAAAAAAGAATTTACTGTCCATAAAACTGTAATTGAGAAAGGAAGCAGCAAACTATGCTGCTTTTACTCTTTTTTACTATTTAGACTCTGTATTCTGTATTGATAAAAATGTTGAAATGTGCAAAGCAATTTACTTTCAATATAAATGACATTAGTTTTATTTGAAAGACTTCAAATTTCCTTCCGTTAAAAAAACTGGCCGGATAATTCCAGAATAAAGTGAATTTATTGGTATTGTGGAGGAATTGAGAGCAAACATGGAAGATTTGCCAATTGGCACTAAGAATCGATGATTTGTAAGAATTTCAAAGTTGCCTGGTAGTTTTTGATGTAAATTACTGCAAAGTATTTTAAGCTCCCTTAAAAAATGTTGCGTGGCACCGAGCAAAATAAAGATAACATTGAATTTCCTACAAAAATTGATTCCTCTCACATATTTGCACAGAAACACCTGACTACATATTACCAAACTGATCAACAAATTGAAGCATTTCCTTCGTAACAAGAATAAATATACCTAGACATAATACTCGCATCAAGATAATTGAGTAATGATAATAAAATATGTTAAACACAAAAAAGAGTCTTCAACAAAAATAATTGAGTGGAAATTTGTGAAGGAAAAGTCGAAATAATGAGAGCTTTAAAGAAGCGGCAATAACGAGGAAGAATCTCCCAGGAAATCAATGACTTTTCCGTACTTTTTTACGAATACTTCTGTGCCATATGAAGACATTACGCTAGCAATGCTTAGTAATAAGTTCTTACTCAACAAAATAAATGTTTCATATTTATGATATTTATTGTATTTATTTTATTGGTGATGATACCAAACTCAGATACTTCAGCTGATAATAATAATAAAATGCCAACAAATTGCATTCCAATTGAATGTGAATTGCGTCGTTAATAAGGAATTTTCAGCCATTTAACATGAGAGCTACTTGAAGCGGAGTTTTTTTGTTGAAAATTTTCCGATTTTTGTAATCTTATTAAAAAGAGTTTAAAAGCTTATTTGGAGTAATCATGGAATTAAAAGGGCTAACAAATAAATGATAAGTATTTTTGTCGTACAGTAATCTGTGACATCGCAGATTATGGTAATCATCAAATCTTTTTTAGGCTCTTTGTGAATGTAATAAAGTTTTATTGAAATTATCTTTTAAGATTCATCAAATTTTATGGCGCTTGAAAAATTTTCAAAACTAGATCAAAATGAACATTTTGGAGTTTTACGTATTTTTGGAAACAAAAAAAAATATTTCCAAAGTTTTGTAAAATTCTTTTAATGAGAAAACTCAAGAAAACCTAAAAAATTATGAATTGAGTAAAAATTTTGTAAGAAATTACTCAAAAATAAATTTAACCTGTAAATTTGTCTTACAAGCTTAACTTTGGCTTTGTTAAATCAGAGCAAGGAATGACCTCCAAGTTTTTGAATAGCAAATATTTGTCAACTCTCGACTTAATACTCCTCGCTCCACTAAAATAGTTCCCTCAGCTTTCGCACAAAACTTTTTAGGATTTTAACAACCACAAAATGCTCTCCCAATTACTTTTATGACATTACATAATATTCATAATTTTACGATAACTCATAGCATGGCAATATTACAACATTCCCAGCATTCAAAAATTATTCCAAATTTCTCGACATTTCCACTAAAAGTTAACCAAACTCCACCAAAAGTCTAGGAGTGAAGAAAGTCCCAATGTAAAGAAAATTATTGTCATTTATGATCATCATTTAAAGCTAGTAAAAGAGGCGGCAATAACCGTAATCATAAATAATTTTCGCGCGACAAACTAGCACAGAGCACCAAGTACTTCTGAAGGCTTTATTTGGGTGCTCAAAGACTTGAACAAGAATTTACTTCAACTTTTGAGCTGCTTTTATTTTTTATGAGCATTATTTTCAATTTTTATATTCCTTATATTTCATTTTATGCTTTGATGTTCCCATAATTTTTAACCGTCAAGAAAATACTAAAAAGTCAAATATCGTCGAATGTCTTCAAATGTACTCAAAATTACTCAAATATAAAATTATATCGCTAAGCATTTTTTTTCTGTAAATTTTGCTAGAATTGTGATATATTCCAAATATTCTTGATGTGCTTGGTATTCAAAGTATTTTGTAAAATATACTTCATAGCATCCAAATATAGTCCAATAGCTTCAAATCGCTTGTGATAGACACCATAGAGCGCGCAAACATTTATTTTATTTAGCTTTTTATGGGCTTCTAAAATAATTTTTATAGATTTCTCAATTTTTGTAAGTTTTTGGAATATTTGAAGATGTTTAACCCATGAGATAGGTTTATGGTTGTTTGATGTGTCGGTGATGTATTCTAGTTTGTAAGTTGATATCATTTTAAATAGATTTCTGCACCACTTGATTTTTTATTTCAAAAAAAAACGTGAAAGTGCACAGTTCTAGAAAATTTTCAAGCTCCCTAAAATATTCAATTTTCCTTTTAAACTTCGTCATAAAATAAAATATTCATAAAAAAAAGTATAAAAGGACTTATTGAGTAATATTGTACTTCATTGCACAATTATAATAAACTCGAACATTATTACATAAACTTCTTATTGTTGAAATTTATCGCCATCATAAATGTATTGAATATCTTGAACATCTAAGAAAAAATACTTAAAAGTCATTGGAAAATTGAAAGGAAGTTTATAGGAAAAAGACTTGTTAAAAATGAAAGAGCGCGTGCATATAATTCCATTGAATTACCTTCAAATTGGAGTTTTCTCAGTAAAGCATTTTTTTTGTGTAGGTTGTACGATCTCCTAGCCATAGTACTCGTTAAGAATTAATTTGAAGCACAATGGCACCATATCATGAGGCTTCAAAAATTAATCAATTATATTTTTGAATGAAAAGCAACATTTTTTATTTCACCTTATTCTTAGAAAATTGATTTGATGTATTTGTAATATGTTAGCTAAATTAGGGTTTCTTGGCAATTCTCTGAAATTTTTGTAGTCAAGATTTTTAGATTTCAAAGATTCAAAGACTTCGATTGTAAATTTTCCTGCTTTGTGCTTTAACTTAATTAACATTTTTTGTTGGAGAACTTGATAATAACTGATAAGTACAAAGAAATCGTATGAACTTTACAAAGCAAATCAAAACCCATCAAAAGCATGAAAAAGATAATTTCCTTTTAAAAATTGCTCGCTCGTGTAAAATTTATTTATGCTTTTTTTCTTGAATATTATAATTTATTTTTACATTTTCTTGAAAGATAATGAACTCAAAACATCTTCTGTAAATCGCGGAATCTTCAACAGCATATGTAAGAAAAGTCTTAATTTTCTTAATTTTATTATGTGGCGCAAAAATTGGTCACTGAGAAAAAATTGCACTTTCTTGGAAAATTAAATCATTTTACATACTTTTTCAAAAAAAGAAGCTTCTTAAATATTTTTAATAAATTTCTCAAACTACTGACAAGTGTCGCTTTTTCCTCAGTGAACAAGTACTTTCAACAGTATAAATTACATACGTATCCCTATTCTCAGAAACATAAACCACAATTTCTGATTTTCACGAATTTCCCGCAGTTTTACATTCTCGCAATTTTCTTTCATCAAACCCTCCAAAAACTCAGCAATCCCACCAATATTCACCAATGTAGCATAAACAGAGAATAACACAGAATCGTTTTTTCATGCTTCCGATACATTCACTATCAGCACCAAAATATAGGGAATCAATTTTTTTCTTCAAGATTTCCCACAATTTTCTCCGATTATTATCACATCATCACTGGATTAAAATAATTGGAGTTTTCCTTCGTCACCCCTGTTTAAAATATCTAACATAATGTGGAGAAATATTTGAAATAAATATTTTACTGCTCTGGGAAAATGGAAAATGTGAAGGAAAACTCACCGAAAAGCATTTTTTAAAGAGCACCCTCGTTATTATTTTAATTTATTTTATTAAAACGTAATAAGAACCTGTTCAATAAACGCACCGAATGTGAGCATTCACTTGATTCAACATTCTGCCAATTTATTGAACTAAATTTGTTACAAAGTTGTTATAAAAATTGTGCCTAATTTACCCTCATTATTTGCGTCAACAACGTGCAATCAATTTACCACAAAGTTCAATATCCGTTAAATGTAAAATACAATATTGAAGAAAGTTTTAAATGGTTTTTTACTTTATAGATTGAACTTTTGGTATAGATTATTACAGGAGATTAGGGATATTTGGGGCAACGTTGAAAAGTTGATGAGTATAATTTAATTGAATTGAAGTTTTAAATTGAGTAATTTGTTTTGAAAAATTTGTGCGGTAGAATTAGAAGGAAGTTTTGTAATTTTTTAAATGAATGATGATTTTGAGATTTGATTTATCCACAGTTATGGTGTTTTCAATCAGATCAAGGTAAAAACATAATTTTTTTCTCAAGCGTCAAGTTATACTTTGTTTTGTTGATTCAAGGAATGACTATTCATTTTCTAATTTAAAGAATAAAAATTAATTGGGTTTTTGATTAACATTGTTCACGTAAACTTGTCAAAACTAAAAAGTAATCAAATATACTAAATTGTCAATTTCTTCAAAATATATTCCTACACTGCATCCCGCACAACCTAAATCCTACAAACTACAGATATTATTTCTAGACATAAAAGATATCTAAGTTTCTTGTCAACCAAAACCAGTAAACGCAAAACTTCGAGAAAACTTGAAGAAAAAATCAAAACTGCCATCCAAAATAAATTGAATGATGCAAAGGTACAGGCAGTGTAAAGCTATAGGGTGATGTCAAATTTTATAAACTGCGTGTAAAAATTGCTGATATTGTGATAAAAATTGTAGAGCACCTTACAAGAATGTTGTGCCATCTACTTTAAAACAAAGTTTAATGTGTTCACTAACTTTGTCAATCAAGTTAGGAAAGTTATGTCAGAAGCAAGAAAATTTTAAAGGAATGCATGATATATTTGAACAAACGTATTTAAACATGTGTTCAAGAGTTTTTTTTATATTATAAAATTTTTAATATTTAAATGAGCCACGTTTTGAATATAATCTATAATTAAAATTTTATTAAGGTGTCAAGCAAAAGCAGTTTACAGATACTCGAAGCAAATTCTATTTAAAGCGATGCCAAATTTAAAACATTCCTTCATATAGACATGAGGCAAACATTGTATATTGAAATAGTCTGCTTTACCTTGCTACTTTGTCCAGCAACTAAATTGAAATTTTTCTCACAAAAATTATCAAAAGTCTCTACTTGTTCAAGCCAACTCTTCAAACACTATATAACAATATTTATCCAGCATTAACCATAAAATACACGTAGCGATAAAATCTCATGATAGAACATTACCAAACATTACAAATTTACCAGCAATCCATGGCGTAATGCATGGAATTTTGGGAGTTACTGAATTAAATGCCAACAGAGGGAATCAACAAGTGTGCCCCTTTCAAATCCCCAAAAACGAAATAAAATGAATAATAAAACAAACATGAAGGAACAATAATGAATATAAACTGATTTGCTGTTGAGTCTGTTAGTTGTCGTTTTGGGTTTTTTAGCTCAAATGAAATATCTGGAATATCCGACATAAAAAAGCTTGTAATGCTTTGCAATGCTTTTTATGCTGTTCGGAGTGTTTTTCCTTTGTATCCTTTTGGCTTGAGGAAAGTTCTTTACTGGAAGAGTGGGTTTAAGTCTAATGAACCATTAGTAAAGTTAAGGACGTTTTTAGTTAATGAGATCCTTTAAAAAACAATAAAACGTCTTAATTATGAAGCTTTTTTATTTTATGGATTTTTTGAAAAAAGGACTTCGCCATCTTTTGATCACATCAAAAATTTATTTTTTGTAATAAGAAATCATTGCAACTCTTTCCATAAAGTTCTTCGTGCACCGAAACTTCTTCATTTCTTGTGCAAATATATGTAGATAAACGCTGCTGAAATAATCTCTGCGGGTTAAGTGCTGGAAAAAGCAATGATTCTGGCAAACTTTGCCCTTTTTTCCTTTAGCTGTTAGCAGGAAGTGGAATCATGTTCCGCATATTTTATTTATTATTGTACTATATTGTGTTTTATGCTTTTTCATGTATTTTATGTTTTATTAAATGAATTCTCTTGAACAGTCTTTTTTGCTGCTTTTTGTGTGAATGATTACAAATTATATCGCTAACGAATTAAATATGCCCTTAATTTGGCAGTAGAGATGTTTGAGAAATGGTGTTGCTAGGAGTGTAATACAGGCATTGTTTGCTAGTTTTTCGCCGCCAGTTGTTGTAATTTTAGGGATTCTTGAGAAATGTTAGAATTACTGAAATGTCTTGAATTGGGGTGAATTTAAATTTATTTGTTTCACTGACAATTTAATTAGGGGATTACGGAGCTTATTACATCTTTAATTAATTATCTCTCGTTATAGTTGTTCGAGTTTGATTTTCATTGTAATTTGGCGGTAATTGTTTTTGTGATTGTTTGAGTCTTTTTTAGGGCAGGTAAAAGGGTTTAAAAGATTTCTTTTTGCAAAGAAATTTAATGCAAAATGACAAAGAAATTTAAAATATCATATTTCTATAATGGTTTAGTAAATTTTTCGGTTTGTTTTTAATCAGCCTGTATTGATCCTTTTAAATGCGTTTTAATCATAAGGATCTCAAAAATACTGAGAAAATCAGTGATCAATCATGGGTCTGATCCAATAAAGTTTATTTTTTATGAATTGGCTTAATCATATAAAAATTTTTTCCAAATTTAAATTAAACATTCTGTATTGAGCAAAATTGAGCACAAATTATAAACTTGGCAAAAATTTAGGCCAAGTGCTCCAAGCTAGATTTATAAAAATACACAAGTTTTTTTTTGCAAAATGTTCTCTTGCTTTGAGCCATCTCTATTCTGGAGCTGGCAAATTCAAATGAAGTAAGGATAAACTGATTAATTCAAGCCAGCAGTTCTTACCGCTCACTCTCCATGATTAACTTACAAAATATACAAAAATCTTCGTACAAAAATGGAGAAACTTTCCAAGACTCAAGAAAAGTTCAGATACTTCAACATTCAACATTCTAGATTGAAGTGTTCAATTTTTGACGTTGCTTTTTGGTCTTGTTGTTGTGCTTCTTATCAAACTCTTATCAAATATTCAAGCAAATAAATTAAAACAGCTCAAACTTTTGATTGAAATTATTTGCCATGTGGTTGGTGCGAAAAGTGGGGAAGTTTTTTTTTCGGGCAAATATTTTGTAAATGGAGTTGGGGTTCTCATTATAATTTTGACTGCTTGTGTGATTCTGAATCTTTTAATATGCTAGTATTTAGCATGAATTATTCAACGTGCAGACATTTTAATTATTTTCAAATATTCGATCAAAATTTAATGAAACAAAATCTAAGTAAAATTTTTAATCAAGAGTATCAAATATTAATGATATTTTTTAACATATTAACATGTCAAATAATTTGGTTAGTGGAAACTTTTAGAATTTATATTGTGATAAAAAAATTGCAGCTTTTAATTTAAAATGGGAGCTTTTCTTGGAGAATTATTAGATTATGTTTCATGCTAGCAGACATTTTTTGTTGATTTTATATTATTTTGCACGATACATCATGTTAATAAACTCGATACAATATATGAGTCATCGCATATTTTACAAAAATATGATTCGACAATATTGTTCACCAATTTAAATACGATAACTCTTAGAATTATATTTACAATTGGAATTTTTAGTCCGTGAAATGTCCCAATTTACACGTGTCCCTACCTTTTTGGCTCATAAATATTTGAGCAAATATTTTGGCGCATGTTCTGAAAGTAATTTACCATGAAATTGCTTGAGTGGAGATGAATCTTATACATGATCTCGAAATCTTATAAAAACTCATTGAAGTCCTCAAACCAAGTTACAATAAAATTTTAAAAGAATCCCTCAAAAAGAGCACAAGCATACAAAAGCATTACAAGCCATTCAAATTATCTTAAATCGTTCAACAAAATTAAGCTGTCATTTTAATTATAATACCCTCTTGAACAGCTCTTGAATACTTTCTGAAGGCTCTTGAAAACTCTCTCTTTCCCTATGTTTTCTTCTCAAGTCTTGCCAATCAGTTCAATCATGTTGCAGATACTTTATAAAGTAACTGCGAGGGCAAAAGAATAATCGAAAGAAGTCGAAGGGAAATTGACAGTAATTTGAATTTTCCAATTTGTAAAATTTTGTGAGATATTTGTGAGATTTTCAATCTAGAATTTACCGATTTCTTTGAATTTGCTCAGATTTTCTGACTTCTTTAGAGTTTTCCAGAGTTTTTAAGCATTTCAAGTGAACTCAAAAACTCAGGAAACTCATAAACTCGAGAAATTTGGCTTGTCAGCCAAATTAGCATAATTGATTTTATTAAATGTTTAAATGTATTAAAGCGACGGAAAAAATATCAAATCAGTCGAGCCAAGTCCACAAAATTTTAAGCATAATTTAATGCATAATTTATGTGGAGATTTTTCACGAATTACATTTTTTTCTCATTTTTTTGTTGGAAGTGAACTCAAACGTTTTATTGCTTTATGATTGCTGTCTTAAATTATTTAATTTGTTTGCAAGCCATTTAATTCCTTATAAATTGTTCTTTCGCTGTCTGAACTTTCTGGGCATTATCTCGACATTCTCCCAAATTCTTTTGAAGCACAGGATAATGCCTTCCATGTAAATACTTATGATTAATTTTAATTTGCCTACATTAAAAAGAGATTAAAGTGATATGCCAAATTTTTTTGTTGTAAATTTGTGTATTTTTTGGTTTGTAATATGCTATATATATTTTAGGATCTTGCTTTCTCCAAATTAAAATTAGAAAAAAGTTGATTAGATTTTTTAAATGTTAAGATTTGGTTGTTCTTTCTGAAGAAATGGTGAGTCAATAAGCTCAAATTACTTTCGAATTACTGTAATTGTCTAGAATTGCCTGACGTTGAAATTGAAATGTCAGAAACGTTTTTTGAGCTTTGGTTGTAGAAATGCTTTGATGTTTTGCATTTTTCTTGAGGGAATTTATGTTCAAATATTTTTGGTGATTTAAGAATATTTTGTTTTTGTATGTTTTTAGTATTTCAAATTTTAAAGGGCATCTACATTAATTTGGCGCATAAACTCAGTTATTTGAAGTAAAATACGAGCTTAATTAATTTTCTCACTAAATCTAATAAATTCCAGGTTACAAGTACTTTTCATAATTTCCAAGAAATATTCGCAAATCTACATTTACAAGACTCAGACACTTTAATATAGCCAACTATAAATAGTTGTTTGTATCATGGTAGTCTCCTCGTTGTAAATCAATCCAAGCAAAATAATAACTGCGAGAAACTGAAAATTTTCCAACTCTTCAACTTATTACCAAATAATTGCTCAACGAAAATTGTCTAAAATGTCGCACCATATTGCCAGATTGCTACATTAATTATTTGGTGAGATGTAGCGTGAAAGTATACCACTTGGAAGCGTTGAAGCTTTAACTGAATTGTGTTGCTAATAATACTTGAACCGGGGTACAGTAAGAAGGGAAGAAAATCCGTTGGAAAAGGTGTAAAAATCCTTTTGATTGTACTCGAGCAATCGTCGCTGTTGGTTACTGGATACATCCTTTCGTATCCTTTCAATAGTAGATACTTTGTGACACTATTCAAGAAATTTCTTGAATTATGAGTTATTTGAGAAATATGCTTGATCGAATAATATTGAGCTTGTGAAGTATTAAATGGGAGAATTATAGGATTTTGTTGCATTGATCTATAGATATGGATTCTTCAAGAATTTTGTAAGAATTCGTAATATTTTTACGTTTCTTAGTGAAGTGGAGGTATTTACTGGAAAATTATTGAATGTAATAAGGCTAGCAGCACTCATTGAAATGCTGAATGGTCTTATTAATGTGAATAACGAAAACAAATTATTTATTTTTGTAGCCTCGGCAATGATTTGATATTTAAATATAATAAACATATTTGCTTTAATTCCATAGAATTTTCTTTTTCATTCATCAAAATTTAATCCAAGAATTATGGAACATTAAAATAATTAATTGTTCTAACATTTCATATTTATACCGGTCAGACCAGAAAAAAATTATGGAATTAATCTCTTCCGAGCAATTAAAGCAAAAAACAATTAATCTCTCAAAACTTATCAAATTTAATAGATTAATTTTTTCCCCATTCCATTCTTTTAAAAATCCGTACACGTTCCAAAAAAATTTCAAGAATGAGAAAAAGTTTATAAGCTCCGAAGAGCTCCAAACACTTGAAAAGCTAATTAAAATACTTTGCAAACTTCTTAGAGAATTTTATGAAACTCAAAGATATTTCGTGGCAAATTCTCTTCAAAAATCCCAAGTGAATGAAAATTTAAAATTAATGACACTCACCAATTAATGCACCCAGGATGGCGGAGTTTTTCTTGGGTATTGACCACGTGACAGCGAATTATGTGAACCAGGGGTTTGAATGTTTAAAGCTTCGGATCCTTGAAAATTATTTTGGGTGTTATTCTGGAAGTTGAACTCTAGCTGTTCACCCATGCTGAGCTCGTGCTTGATCACCTGAACAGAATCTGTGATTAATGATTGAGTTTGGGATTCCAGTTTGAGCGAAATTTTACCTCATCTACGTTGCAGTCCAGGCCGCCTTGGAAAGACTCGAAGTTTAGGCTCAGGTCGTCCATGTTGGGGTTGAGGGCACCCATCGCTTGTCCCATTAAAGTTTGGGGATTGTTATCTACGGGGTAATTTTTTATTGAATAACACATTTTCAATTAATCAAAAAAATTTCGCTCGGGAAATTAAATTAGGTAAATATACTTAGATAATTAAACTTTAATAAAAATTAAATTTTCTTACTGCCAATGCTGCTCGATAGATTTGAAACATTCAAGTGGTTTGAAATGTTCAAATTGTTGGGAATATTCATGTTATTTGAAAGATTAGAGCTGCCTAGCATTTGAGAACTAGGAATGGTAATTGGCGGGCTGTTCGATGAAGGTCGTATCCTTGATTGATTTACCAACGAAGAGTAATCAGGAGATTGTTCACTGTATGATGGAGACATCCCATTGATAGAACCGGGGGACATGCTCTGGAAATAATGAAATTTAAGAATTGTCTATCGAATTAATGTTTGGCAAATCTCACTTCTCTGGTGTTATTTTGCTGCTGCAACATTTGAATGGTTTGTGGTTGACCTAGCATGTACTGCTGGTGTATCGACTGATATTGCGGGGGCTGATAAGGTGGTGGTGGATGACTGTGGTGCAGAGTACTGGCCGTGCTAAATCTGCTCCAACCGTATGATCAGTTAGTGGGAAAAGTTAAATAAAATACTGCGATAAAATTATGCATTATTAATATAAATTGAGGGAGCTTCATTAGACATATCTTCTGATTAACTTGATTTCTTATAGAACTTAGTCAACGGTTGTACTATTCTAATGAATTAAACTTATTTCCTAGTATTAACGACAATAAATAAAAGTCAGATAGAAAATTTAAATATTATTCTTTATAAGATTAAGATTTGGAGTAAAGCATTTCAAGATAAAGGAACTAAAAATCTTGAGTTGCGTCTAATTAGTGAAATCTACAAGGCATGTCAAATTAAAATTAAAATTTCTAAAAATATTTTTTTATTGTGTTCTAAAAATTTCATAAATGATTTTCAAAAGTTTTCTATTGTCTTGCGAGATGCATCTAAATACTTTCAAGTAATTTTTGGGAACACATGCAAAAACTTCTAGGATTACTTTTTACTAAAATTTTTTTTTATTTATGCTTGCGGTAATAAATTTTAATGCAATAATTTAATGAAAAAGAAAATATTACTTCGTTTAAAAAAAAAACATTGGTCGCCATGTTTCCTTATCCCGCTAAAATACTGACCCTTGAATATTTTGAAGGTTTAAATCTTCAGCCAAAGCCCCAGTCAACTCTTCAATCAGTGATGCTTGGAGTAATTTGGTCTGTGGGGAGTTACTGGTCAAACCATCTGAATTGTAGTCATCGTTCAGAAAATCATCCGCATAAGCCCAATCGTTATCCATATCTATTCCCACGGCCTGAATGGGGCTGAGCCGACCAACTGAACTGGCGTTCGAGGACGCCCTCTGACGAAATTCCGGCGACAATTGAAAATTGGCGCTAATTTGTCGAAAACAATAAAGTTAAATAATAATATTTGTAAAGAAAATGAAAAAGTTTTTGGCAAAAATTGCAACAAATGCAGATTCTAAAATTACTAAAATTGCTAACTACTGAATTTTCTAAGACATCCAAAGCGAAAAACTTTTAACTTGGAAAAAAATTGGTAAGGATATGCATAGGGACAAGAATTAATAGTTACCTATGAAATGGACTATCGGGAAACATATCCAGGCCTTCGCAAACACTGCTTCCAGGTGATGAGTTGAAGTCATTGAGAATGTTTCCGACACCTGAGACAAAGATTGTTTATTAGTATGTTCAAAGTTTCTTCAATAAACTTAAATAAACTTACTAATATTGCCCTCGTTCCTGATTTGCTCAACAATTTTCTTAGCTCTGCCTCTTGGTTTTCCCAATTTGGAGGTTTCCATTGACGCTGCTCTCCTCCTCATCGATTTGCCAGGCTTTGCGTCAGGATTCAGCATCCACCAAGATGACTTGCCAGTCCCTTCGTTTTGTACTCGCATGAAGCGGTTATGCAGCGATAAATTGTGTCGAATTGAATTCTGCAAGCAAAAAAGGAGACAATTTTAAATTTTTTGTTGAAAACTTTTCCAATAATTTTTGCGATGTTCAGAGCTGTCAGCAATCTTGAAAAGATGGCATGGATAGGAGGCGGTGAGAAACACCCACAACCCCTTGCGATGATTTCTTTAAGATTATCGCGAATTGAGGACGCACAGGGATTGGGAGCTTTTCCCAGAATTTTAGACACAATTTTGAAATAAATGAGACAATAGTGAATGAATGTCAAAAAATAGTTTGATTGACTGTCTATTGAATCAACTTTCAAAAACCTGTCTTTAAGGATTAAAAATAATGACTCTAAACCGACTTGACAGTCTGTAACCATTTTTTGCTGCATTGTGCTACATTATTATTCATGAATGAAAATCAATGATGTGTAAAAATGAAAGTGAATACTAAGCACCATTCAATGACTTCAGTTTTTTATCTTGACAACCTAATTTGAATAATTAATTGATGTCACTGCTTTGACGGAAATATGAGACGTTCGGAGACTTCTTTTCAAGAAAGGGAAAAATCATTGATTACAATTTCAATAAAATTAAAATGTAACTGAATATTTTAATTCTTTGATGGCCGCTGGGGTAGGGGTTGGATCTTTGTTTTAAAGTGGAAAATTAAAGGAAAAATAAAGTGAATGTTTTCCATAAATTATTGAGAAATGAAGTTTATCATGTTGTTTAAGAACTTTTGAGAATTGTTCAAGACGGTATCGTTTTTCTAAGTTTTAACGATATTGTTTGCATAAACTTAAAACATTTAAATGAATCTTGGAGCTTTACAAAGTTTTTGATGTTTCTTTATTAACCGTACGGTATTAATATCAAGAAGCAATCGAATCAGAAACGAACACGGAAACGCTCAATACTGCCCCTAATTGCAATCTTGTCTGTAAATATTTTATGTCCCCTTAATAAAATATGCAAAGAACTCGATTTTGTCTTTGAAATCAAAGTCGTTAAATTCATAATGATATAATGTGTATAGCCATGTATCTAACATTCATAGTAGCAGATAGTAGTAATGTATTCAATTAAGTATGCACATTAAAATGACATAAAATAACTGGAAAGCAAGGGGCTTCTCAATAAAGCTATCAGCAGTATTCAGCTATCAAAAGAAAGCAACAAAACTAATAGAAATGTACGTTTCAGAGATTTCAAATAAGTTTTTTGTGTAAAACACAAGAAATTTACTTTACAGACATTCATTGCAAGTCATTAACTTGCAAACTATTAAATGAATGAAATCCAAAGAAATATAAAATGCAAGAAGAAACTTAATAGAAAAAGATGTTTTCTTTAACTAGCATTTTTTATTCGAGCAAATATCAAACATTAAAATCTACCGGATTAAGTAAAATCAATTTGGTTAAGTAACCAATAATTGCTTAAGTTTTGAATGTCTTCAATGTCTCAAAATCTCAAACGTTTCAAAGTTTTTGATGATCTTGCATTAAAATAAATAATAATAAACTTTTGGTTGGGATTTCTTTATTTGGCGATTTCAAATTGTTTGAATAGTTGATTGCTCTATTAAAGCTTCATTGATGATACTTTGGGTGCATTAGACGTTGGGATTGATGGTTTCATTGGCCTTTACCTTCTTCATATATGGATATGTCTAATTATTTTTAAGATCCGTGATTTTAAAATGTTTTCAGTTTTATACCAGATTTAATGTTTAGTATTGTAAGAAACTAACATATATATAAATTTCATACATTTTATTGGCTTCCATTGAATGTTTTTGTTAAATTCGAAAAAGCATAATCATCAACGATCAATTTTTAAACATTCAAAACTCCCAGCAGTGTAACCAAACATTTTTCATAAATTTTGAGAGTTCAGAAGTTTCATGACAAACTTTTTTGATGACAATATAAGTGATCCGGATTATTTATAAGTTGAGAACGCATAAAAGCGCTCGTGTATAGATATCTAGAGTGATATTAAATGGCACTTTATTGATTTTAAATTTATGATATTGCAGGACAACATTTGTAGATTGTTCTTAACCCCAATCTTATAAGTAAAAATTCTATAATCTCATAGGGAAAAAAATTACGACAATAAATGGAAATAATATATTCATTTAAATCATAGAATTTTTAAAAGCATAAATCAATATAAACTATAAATAAAGTTCCAGAAAGATTATATTAGAAATGTCTGTAATCGCCATCAAAATTGAACACACAAAATCGTTGAAATTGCAAAAACTCACAATACAAGCAATAATCATAAAGACAAATATCCAGGATACGAATAAAATTTCAATTTTCTAACAGAAAAAAGCCGAAAAAGCCAACGTAATTTTAAGATTCCTCAATATTCTTGATCTCTATTTATTTTTATTGCAAAATATCTTATCGCATAAAATAATCCGGCAAAAGTTTGCCGGAAAGTATCTTTAACTGAGTGAACATATCATAGAAGAGATATAGCAAATGTATTGAGATACAGCAAGATACGGAAAAGAAGTTAAAAGTCTGAAGCAATAAAATATATTTTATTATTTTTATTATAGTTTTAAAAGTTGTGAAATTGTGCTGGGGACACAAATTTAAACATTCTAGCATTTTTGCAATTTCACATATCACTTTTGAATATATGTAAATGTGTAAAATTGTTTAACCATAAACTTTATAACAACTTTAAAACCACTAAAATGTTTTCAGTGCAATTACTGAAAAACTACTCTTGGTTCTAGAAATAGCTGGAGTTTTGGGACAGGGGAGTGAAAGCAACTGTTATGAGAAATATAATTTTGTTTTATAATAATTAAATTATACTAAGTTTTACCCATTTCATGGTTTCTCTATAAATTCCCCCAAAACCCTTCCCAAAATAGACTAAAAGTGAAAGTGAAAACTCTGCGAGGTGGCAAAAAAAATTTGGCGAGACTTTTCTAAATAAATTTTGCAATTCAATTCACATAAAATAAAACAAATGTTTTAACGAAATTGGGAAGTTCATTCAGAGCATATTCGTGGAATAATCGAAAAACAAAAGATTTTTCAATTCAATACTTTATCGAGAATATCTCTACCTTCAGCAAACTCACAAAGATTTTAAAATTTTGCAACATTTGAATCCACCACTTAGAATATTTGGTGTTACATAATGAACCAAGAAACTCTAAAAGTAGCAGAATTCTTAATATCATCCTAAATTTTTCAAACGGGACAACATTTTTTTCCTCCTCAATTCACCAACTATTCAAAATTGATTCAGAAGCAATATCAGCAATATAAGCGAAAACGTAAACGGGTGTAAAACGGGCGCCAACCTGCCGACTACCAAGCATCCCTATGTGTACACAAAAAAAAATTTGCGCTACCAATTTCTCAATTCTTTTTCTGCGGTTTGTTAAGGAAGAGATTTTGCAGATAAATTATTATAAATTACTTTGGTTGTGATACACTCCGAAAGTATTTTTTGATTCCAGAATTTTTTCAAACGTTTTTTCAATAATATTTTCTTGCCACATTTTTACCAAAACTATTTTCGTGATATTTTTTCTTATTCAAATAGAATTTTCAACAGTGTTGTTCCACAATTTTGAGCTTCTATTAGCTTAACTAAGTAGTTCTTTAGTTTGTAGATTTTTACTGTAATTTCATTAAATGTGATCATTAAAGGATACTGCGAGCAAATAGTGCTGATGTAAGCACATTGGTTAACTTTGGCAATTGGCAGTTTTGTCGCAGTCTAAGCAATTTTGGCAGTTGTGATCTATGGAGCATAAAACGAGCATAACTTAGCTGCCTTGTCGGTTGCAATCAAATCTACGTATTAATGGAAATCTATAATGGTATCGTCGATAAACTATGCTGTATACTTAAAGAAAGTACTTAAAGAGTAGCATTCTGGGTATTTATTGGATTTCACTATTTTTGGCTCCCATAAAAATAGAACTTAGTTAATATTTCATCGTAATTGCATAATCTATAAGAATTAGCCCATTTCAGCTATTTAATGTTTTCTTCGATCTTGAGTTGAATTGTATAAAATGTATTTATATTTATTCATGACTTCTTTTGTTATAATTGAAATTAAGTTTGTGGACTCGTCCCTAATCCAAAAAACGAAAAATATTAAGTGACAATTTCAAATCTATCCAATCCCAAAAAAATTAAATATGTCTTCTCAAACATACCCCTAACCAGTAACCAGCCAAGTATGTAATCTCAATATTGGCATCACAGTTTTTGCACCAGTCATCTGCAAAATCCCGAACCTCCCCCAAATTAAATTTAAATTTGAACGAGTTTGCCAATCGATACATCAAATCTACTAAAACTACCACAATGTAGCTACAATATAGCAAAATACTACAAATCGAGTCACCAGAAAAACCGTATGCATATTTTGTAGCACAAAGAAATCTATACAAACCAGGAACAACTGACAGAAGTCCCTGAATCAGTTTTTGAGAATCTGCCAAAAGTCGTAAGAAAATCCAAAAAAAATGTTCAACAAAAGTGAACGCATCGATTGTGAAAATCTTCGACGTTGGGTGACATCCAACATGATACATTGATATATCGGGTAAAACATTCGATATTTTTAAATTGAGTATGTGTAATGGATATATCATGGTTATTGATTCGTGTGTATTTTTTACTTTTGTAGAGATTTGTTAAACACGATTTTCTGTAAAGTTTGTAGACAAGTTTTTAAAGTTCTTATTAATATATTAGTTAAATTTGTGTTTCTATTTAATTTCTTGTGTAATGTAGCAATTCACACTTGCTAACTAGCAAAACGAACAAAATGTGAATTACTTTCCATCAATTAGCAGCTACAAATTTTTAAGTTACTTAGTATTAGAATGGCCTTCATATAGTTAAAAACCAGTTAGATACTAATTAAATAATATACCAATTTATATCGAGTTCCACTCATTTTAGTTTATTTTTAGTCTCGTTTAGTAATTGCTACAATTTATTTCAAAGTATTAATTAGATTTTATTACTTCTTTATTGTTTTATGGAAGAATAAAGAAACAAAAGTGAAATTATTGCAATTGAGTTCTATTGACATCATATTTAAGTTTCAATCCTTACAAGTTAGAGTGTTTATGTATTTTAAATAACTTTATAGATTGAAAGGATTTGCAATACAAAAGGTCTAATGTTACTAGCATATTATAATAATAAAAGACCAATTACTTCCGGAAGTTCATATTAAAGCCCTTGAAAAATTCCCTAACAATCTAATATTCCACGATATATCCTACTTTATTACATCATATAAAAAATAAATCAAAAAAACAGCAAAACTAGCACTGCGAACCCTGATATATACACCAAACAACAACATCTTAAGATAGGTCAGTTATATCGTAATAAACAATAAATACACTGTTTTTGTATTGAATTTGTTAAAAACACATCAACAAGCCCGCAAAGCTCGTAAAGAGTTCGCAAATAGAAATAGAAGTGGAGAATGAGCTATATATAAGCAGAGAATGGCTGCTTGTTGTTGTGCATAAAAGTGTAAGTAAAATCAACAATATCAGTGGGATTTGAGAAATTATGAATTTCACAGAAATCGATTGATAGGTCCAAGCTGTTTTTGTTGAAATTCTTGTTGAATTCGAATTAAATGTTAAAAAAATACAATTTCATCATCAAAGCAAATGAGAAATAGTAGATTTTTATAATTAGTTAGTTAGCTGTATATCTTACAAGAAGTTCTTTAATTCTTCACGAGTTCTTGAGCAAATTGAGTAATTAAAATAAATTGCTTGAATTCTTAGAACTATAATGCCAGAATACCTAATTCTTTTGAGTAATTCTGTTAAAGCAAACCCAAAGCCATTAAAGCTGATGGCTGACCTTGAAGTTTCTACTATCTGGCTTAGAAACACTCTAAAACATGGTAGAAATATTTCTTACAGCATTTTCAAAAGTCTATCTGTGTACATAAATTATATCTATTGTTTAATCACTGAGGTGTTCAGGTGTTTTAATGGTTTTCATTATGTTTGAACAAGACGTGATCGTGAACTTGAGTTCTTTATATCGTGGCTGAAAGATCAGTGGAATATCTAGTGTCACGATGAGCTGGAAAATTTGCGGTTGTATTTGTGTATTGCATGGAAAATTTTATAATCTCCGGTTTTTTGTGCTCAAGTGTTGAGTTAATATATATGTAAAGCTGTAAACTGAAGAGTCCAGCCACAAACCGAAAGTTAAAGATGTTATTAGTTCTTTATGTTAATTTTAATAACACATTATACTTAATTAACATTTATTTTGTTCTGGAAATTTATTAATAAATTTATTAAATTTAGATATATTTGAAAAAAAAGCTTAAAAACGATAATCCATGTCTGGACCCGCGAATAAATTAAATTTTTATTTCCTGCTATAAAAAAAACGAGAGGTTTGGGAAGATATTTCTAGAAATATCTAATTTGGTCATTGAATAACTCTAAAAATATCAAACTTACAATATAAAAACTCTAAAAACTCACTGAAAACTCCAAAAATGATAATTTTGATGGAAAAAGTATGCAAAGCTGTTTTTGATAGCTTTCAGGGTTCTTTGAGTTTTTTTTTCAAGTTTCGAAATGAGAATCAATTTGAATAATGACTATCATCAAAACGCGACCAAAAAGTTAAAATGCTCGTGTGGCTTTGTGTTTCAAGGAGAAATGTATGATCCAAAGTTCAGTTCTGGTTTAGGAAGCAATATAACTATAATTTTTGTTTCCATATTAAACATTGCATTCTTTTCGGACATATCTTTTTTTTTGATTTATCACTTGGCAAATCTGGAGAATTTAGTGCTAAAATTATTGTTTCCTTGTCCTAGCTCAAGACAAAGTTTTTGAGCTCAAAAAACTACATTCAAATTAAAACAAAAACCCTAAAATGTAAATTAGTCTGAGGCTCAATGCCTTCTAACCTACATAAATGTAACTCAAATATCCATATAAATTTTAATAAATAATATAACACAAGACTGTCTAGCGTCTGGTTTTATCTGTGTTTGAAGTAAATAAACTGTTCAACTTCGTTCAAACACACTTTTCAGCTAAAACATTTTCCACAAATTTTACTAAAATATTTTACAAATATGAAATTCACCGAAAATTCAAGCTCATGGATAGAGAGACAAGCGCTAATAATGAAATCAAAATTTGGCGCCTGTGTCAAAGTTGCGGAAAAACTGTAACGATAAATTGTGTGTAAAACGCTATTTTACATTCGTAAATTGGCACATTAATCATATTAAATATATGTATAGAAAACTTTATAGCAAAAAATTTGTCATAGTTCAGGGATTGGAAGTCTCGAAAATTTAGTTCTAAAAGTTTTCATTTATATTTCCTCACAATCTATCAAATATTGTCAATTATATAAATTTTGTTAAAAAAATAGTATGAGACCCTGAAAAGCCAATAAACTGCCTGTAAAATATTTAAAACTTTGGGAAACCAAAAACTGTGTTAATTTCCTTAATTTCAATTATTAAGTTATATTGGATATGGGTTTGGATTAGTTAGCATAATATACAAATTTATGAATTGAGATAGGAATTCAACAAAATCAATAATTTTTAATAAATTAGATAGATTAAAATTCGATTTTTGACTAGCCAGTGCTAGTTACCTTGACAAGATGTCATTAGCATCAAGATATATAAAAATGTGTAAAATATTCTAATAGAAACTTTTTGGCTGTAAATGTTGTTGGACATTGGAAAATGATTAAAGTAAAGTTCAAAGCGATCACAGTAATTTAATTTTTGTTGTAAATACCGTATCTTGTTTGACATTGTAAAAAATACTTCCTGTATTTTTGAACAACTCTTTCTGCCTCAAATAAATAAATATAAAGCACAAAGCGTTGGAAATCTATTAAAGATATAAAATAAGGAAAATCTGCTTTTGAGCAATATATTAAATAAACAACAGACAAAGAACTGAATGAAAGGGACTGCTTATGTTACATCTTTGAAATTCCTTTTTTTCCCACACTTTAACGCAAAAAACATACAATTTATTACTTATTTAAATAGTTTCACAAGGTCTTTTAAATCCCGCAATCTTTCAATTTTACAATCTTCAACAATCTTTCATGTTTGTGGCATAAGCACATTATGTAATAAACAAATAAAGGCTCCAATAAAGATCCCTTCCGATTATATTTTAGGAGGCAAAAAATGTGCTGAATAAAAACCCTGTGAAAACTGTAATTCAGTGTAATTCTTAGAGTAAATCCAGTGCAATATACTGAAATGTTTAATGCTTTAATCAGATAAAAAATATATTGCGGGAGACGAGAAAGTTTTCTTTGATGATTTACGATTTTATCTTTTCAGTTTTTCAGTTTTCCAGTTTTTACATCTTTATAATATCTAACAATCTTACTGGAAGCTAAAGCTGCAAGTATCTGGAGAATAAAGGGTTGTTTGAGGCTTTTATTATCATTTTTATTATTTTGTGAACTGTTGGCAAACAATTTGTTAGCTTCAATTATTCAGAAATCTTCCTTCTTAATGAATTGTTTTACGATTGTGGTCGTTTGTTGTATTAAATGTCACCGAAGAGAGAAAAATGCGACAAAAATTTCAAAATTCGCAAGTAATTAAAATCTTTGCTCAACTTTTAGAATTTTTCGTTTGTGTCTAAGAAATCTGTTAATATAGTAATTGAATTGTAATTCAAAATCTTTAATGACAAATGATATCTGTAAAATAATTGATGCAATGGATATAAATATTTTCTAAAAATTTCAAACATCAGCATGTTTTTTAAACACTTAGAACTATTACGCAGAATTTAAATTTGTTATGGTAAAATTTTCTCTATAAACTTCCTCCAGAATGGACACACCTCACTGCCAATCACAAAATGACTTTCATTAGCGAGAACTGAAACTTTTTGACAATCTGGAAAAGTTAGGGACTTTTAATTTCATTAAAATTGTAAGATATTCCGCATTTGCAAAGTGCATTAATCAACAAAACATTAAAATACATTAAAAACTTTTACAGCTCTATCCACAATTCAAAATAATTCTACAAGATTCCAAAAATTTTTATTTTCAAGAAGAAATAAAAAATAAATCTGACTTGCCCCAAACTGCTCCAAACTCCTAAAAAGTGAAAAAAGTAGCAAAGAAAGAGCCAGAAAATTATAAAATTAAATCAAATAATTTCTTATTTATCTGTCTCAACAGATTCCAGCTTTGTCATTTTTTTTTGTGTCCTATTCCAATTTAATAAGTGGAGAGAAAAGTTTGCGGTGCAAAAGTTTTGCGGGCTTGTTGAAATGTTTGAATATATTTTATGGGAACCGAGAAGTAGGGAAATATAGGAAAATGTAGAAAAATGTGCCCCTTGATTTGTGGATCATAACCAAGATTACGCTGAGAATGTAAAAATATAAAAAATGTGTAAGGATATATGAAGTGAAGTGAAGGCAACAAATCAAAGTTTATTAAAATATTAATTTTTGATAAACTCGAGAAACTTTGCCGGCTCTTCGTCATTTTTTTCCGGTGATTGCTCGTGTTTGCCAAACAAATTATCTTTACTTTTTTCTGTGCTTAGACTTTTTGGGGGGAAATAATTTATCATGCAAGAAAGTTTTGAGTTGTGATTTGGTGAAGTTTAGTGGAAGTTTCAACAAAAATGTGTTCATGTTAAAAATTCAGCAGCTCATCAATGTGCTCTCACCTCTGGCTTTTAGGTATGCATAATTGATGGGAATGAAGTGAGAAAGTCTGTCATTCACCCAGTTTTGGCAAGTTAGCCTCTTTTGGGAAGGTTTGATGGCCTCGGGAAATTGTTAAAGTTATTTTTGTTTGAAAAGTTTGACTGTTCATGAGGTTTTGCTAATATTATCTGGTGGAGTAACGCAGGGAAGTCCTTTCAAATATACATAGAAGATTTCCAGATATCATCGTCTCCCTAAAGAATCTTCACTAGAATCTCACTATTTTGCAAATCTCTAATTTTATATTTAATTCAAGAGGAAAAAAATAATCTTGAGGTTATTAAGACATTGATCTCATTTACTTTCTTAAAGCTCCGAGAAAATTCTAAAGAGGTTCCAAGAACTAGACAGCATAATTGAGCACTTTGAACAGCAATTTCCACAAAAGCCCATTCATTACTACAATAGTCGTGATGAAAATGATTTTTCCATCAATTACAATCATTACAATCATCAGTCTTTTCTGCTCAATTCTATGCATACAAATTATATGCGAGTATAAGTATTACTAAATACATGATCAAATATATGCATTACACCAGATACAAGAAATCATTTGTTTTGTCTTCTTCAATATATTGAATATACCGAATCCAACTAAAAAGACATGGAATAAACCATAAAAGACATAATAGTGCCTTTAGAAATGTCTTAAGACACTCTTAGAATGCGAAGGGCAGGAAAAAACCATTCATCTCGCTGATGGTTTCTTTGGTTTTTCTGGTGATTTTGGGTGATTTGGCTAAATTTTCCTGAAATTTATGAATGCTCGCAGTAATTCTTTGCACATAAAGAATCATAAAGAAGCATAACGTAAGTTCATATATTTCATTGATTGATGAATGAGGTAGTGATGTAGTTTGACACGTCTTAATCCTCGTCTTATGTTTCAGATAATTCTGAAGATGTTAAGTGAACAAAAGCTTTAATATCATACCATCATACATTATTAATTCCTGGTAGAAGGAACATCCGTGAGTGTGTCAATACAACCTTAGATAATTTTAATAGAATATCTTGACTTTTGTAACGAAAACATTTTTAGAAGACAAAAAGTATAATTTATGCCAAGCAGTTTTTATTCTACCAGGAGAAATTCTGATTTACATAGAAAAGCCATTCATAAGGTTTTTTTGGTCTGTTGATAAAATCTAGATTTCATTCTGTTTTCAAAAGAAATTCTAAAAATTTCTATTTGTGGGCAATCTAAGATAATTTTTAGTGTCTACGAAATAATTTCTAAATTGTAGAAAATTTTCAGTTCATATTATACAAACGATTTTCTTAACAAAAATACTTCAAAAATCAATTTCCACCTGAAAATATGAAAATTTAAATTTGAATTTCCTTGAACTGATACCTAAGGTTCATGTATTTACACCCTTTTTAGAACACTCTGTCAAACTTCTCCATCCCTTGAAGGGAAAATGTTGTCGACGAGTTTAGGCGTCACCGAGACGTTGATTTTTTAGATTAATGGATCATTTTTCTTTCCCTATCGATTTCATACCGCCACGCGAAAATTTTGCAAACCTATTCACTTTTAGCTCGGCTAAATGGAAAATGTTTTATTATGTTTAACCAACTTGTAAAATGTAATAAAATATATTTAATATCTTCATTAGTTTTTGTTGTACTTTCGGTTTATCTTACTGAAAGATTTCTGAATTTCTGCGCTATTAAGAAAATGAGAAGGAAGTTTTGTGTATTTGCCGAGAATTTGCGGTACTTTGTGGTATTTTTGCGATATTTTTTGTGTATGATGTTTTGGGAAACTGTTGATTGTGAAGAAAATGTGAGATATATAATAAATACAATTCGTTCTTATTGAGAAATCTTCTTACTTTCTTTTCTTCTTAGTAATAAATTGTCAGATTGTGGGTTCTTGTATCATTTATGATAAATCTGATAATTTTCTATAGAATATTCTTAGAAATATTAGAAATCCTCCCCTTTTATATCATTTCTCGATATTTGGATTGGATTTAATGATATTTTGAATATATTCTAGATTTTTTTGTTGGATTGAATCATTTTTGAAAATATATTAATTTCAAATGTCTTGTTCCATAAAAGTTTACAAGATCCTCAAAGCCCACCCAAACCTATTAGGATCCCAAAGTTCAATCAGACCCTAATATCTGGCCATTGCCAAACCTTATTGAAAGATTCCTTGATTTCCACTTGACTAGAGAGTCAAGTTGATCATTGATTACATAAGTGCCATTTCAGATAAAGTAACTAGAAAAGCACACATAAGTTTTGTTCCCAATCTTGTAACACTTGTGAGTAGGTTGTTAGTTGGTGAGATTGTCCCCTAGTGAAACTACTTCAACAAAATTGAGGGTGATTATATCTTTCTTGTTCTTATTTTATGTTGGAGGAGAATTCTTTTTTATTTGACCAGGAAATGTTGTTAATAATTGTTGCAAATAGTTGAGGGTTAGGTTTAAATTGGAAATTTGTTGATACATTTTTTAGAAATCGAATAAATAGTCACTTTAAGTTCTCAATTCTGTATAATTCACTTTAACAGATTTCCGGACGTCATTTATTGATGCAAACTCCAATTTTTTTAATTGCACATTTTACAACCGATGTGTACTAAAGCTTTTTATTGATAAAAGTACGTCATTAAACACGTTTAAAAAAGGTGTCTCATGCACTAATTAATTTGTCATCATTTGCAGGATAAAAAAAAATACAAAACGTGATAACTTTTAATTGCTAATTAGTTAGATGATGCAATTAAATCTTGAACAAGTTTTCTGTACATTTTTGAGTAGAGACAGGAGCATCATTTCGTAGGAAGATCACAATAAATGACAAAACATTACTATTTTTATATACATCAATTCATCAACTGACTTTAATTTAAAAAGAGTATGTGAATTTGCGAGATTTTTGAAAATTAAGTGTTGTACTGTAAATGTTTGATTCGTTAAAATATTGAGAATTTTTAGACCGAACGCTAGTACAAATGGGTTCGCTTTTTGCAATATACCGACAATAAAGCATAAAAGTATTCTAAATTAATTGAGCTCAATATTTTATAATAAAATTATTAACAATTCATAAAACATTGCAAAGCAACATAATTACATTTTTTTTACCACTGCGAAGCATTACAATATTAATTTTCCATTTTATGACTGAAAATAAAAAAAAACTATTATATCAGCATTAACATTCGTGTAATTTTCCAGCCAGACAATATTTTTTTTGGCTATCGGAAATGACAAAATCTGAATCATAGCTTCACAACCATAATCAAAACACACGCGCTTCATTTTTATGTGTTGTCCAAAAATTCAGGTTTTTCCACATTTTAATACATACATTTCGATTTATTCTACTAATTTTACGTATTTTACTTATATCATATCATTTGGTTTGTGTTTTTAGGCCAATTAACACATTTTGCTCATTTAACTCATCAAACGCCACCATGTTCAACATTTTTGTTAACCACATTTTATTTCACAAGACAAGATGTGAACGTTCTCATTGTAAATAAAAATCAGCTGGAAAAATTGAATTTATTGGTTTTTATACATTCTCTTGTCTTAAGAAAGGGTACTTTATAGGGTGGAATTTTTTTTAAAGGACTGTAGTAACATTTATTTATTGTTGGTTCAAAATCTTTTTGCTTATGTTTTCCTGCATTATGATTAGAGGTTTTTTGAACCACACGTCCAATAGCCCAGCCATATGTTTCTACTAAATTTCTACTAAATTTATTGCATTTACAATTTGTTGAAACGATTAATTTCCATTAAATATATTTACTTGTGCGCGATTTTATCTAACAAAAATCGCATGCGATCTCTCGTTCTTTTATTCTTTGCTAACAGATAATTCAATTTACCCAGAAATTCATTGAATTCGTCCTTTTGGAATTGGCAGATAATGTTTCGGTGGAAAGTCCGGAAACGATTCATCTAAATTAAGATTACAGAATTACAAGTATACTGAGTTTAGGGATGTTTCTGAGAAGGTAAAGTTTTGCGTATTCTGTATTATTTTTTCTTTAGATATTATTTGATTATTTTTTTCAAATGGGGAGTTTGGGATGTTTTCTGGATATTTCAGAAAAATTCCTAATTTTTGAACATATATACAGTATTTTGTTTTGTTGTTGTATCTACTTCAAAAGGGAAGGCTGTATTGTCAGTAAAACACTCAACAAGCGAGAGCAATAAAACAGATTTTTGGTATTTTTATTTGCTAGTTAACGATGTGATAATAATTCACTTGAGAATTTATCTGGGAAAAGTTGCAAAACTTCCAAAACTTCCAAAAAAATATGGTTTTATGTTTCGAACATATTTTTACCGCACAAAAGCTTCCAAATTCTAATCGAACTGGTAATTTTCGAATACATTTATAAATTCATTCACAAACATAAATGATATGTTTTCCGTATTTCAAAAACCATTTTTGAACAACCTTGAAGCCATTTCTGGTTCAAAAAAGTTCTCCATGTCGGAAAAACCGTGTCAAACATTTTATAAATTTTGTAGTTAAAGCAATTTCAGTGTAAAATATGGAGGTGAATGATAAACGAAAAAGATAACTAACTGAAACTTGGAAATCTGGGGAAACTCGTGCAAAACGTTTTTGCGCTAAAATCACTAGAAAAGTAATAAAACTATGGAAATGTCATAAAAAACTCTTATCTAGTTAGAAATCAATTTACAATTTAAATAATCGCTGTCATGATTCCATGATTTGTTCAGTAAATACACTACAAACTCCCTGCAATTCCCCGACAACTTGTGTCCGCTGATAGAACAAGCGAGATTGTCAAAACGATTCTGTTTCCATTAGGTTTTTTGAAAGTTTATTGGGATTTGTGGACAATTTTCATGAAAAAAACTGTAAAATGTATGGTTGACATGCATTCTAATTATTTATGAATTAGACGTTAAGTTTATTGCTGAAAAAAGTCTGATTTATGATTCGCGGGATTCGTTCGAGGGAAACTTTGATTTGTCGATTTTTTTCTTGATGTCATATTTATTCATAATTAAAGTATCAGAAAACAAAAGCGTGTGAATTTGCAGAAAATCACTAAAAATGCAAGAGTCATGAATAATATTAGCCTCTAATTTTTATTGAAAAATCGATTTCAAAAAACAGTCAATAATTTTTTAAGCAATGATTGATCTTGTGTTAAATATTAATCACCTTGAGTCAATCAAAATTCAAATTATCGATCAATCCAATTTAAAACTGTTTTGAAAAACATTAAATAATTTAATAAAACCATTTTAAATCGTTCCATAAACATTAAACATGTTAAGACAACTAGCCAACAATACCCTGTAGTTAGTATAATTAGAATGCACATTAATAAAACTTGCTTTTTTGAAATTTTTGTACCAACAATTCATGCAAATTTATGATTTGATTTTTTTTATATAGAATTTATTGAAAATTCTCGGAAAATACAATTTAATAAAATACGTGAACGAATCTGGAAGTACGTGAACGAATTTTTGATTGATCAAGCAAATTATTATGATGCTGATTTTTTATGGAATGAAAGGGATATTAACACTGAATACTAAAATATAAATTAATATAATTTATTAACAATTTATCACAAAATGCATTTTTAGATTTTTAGTGGTACGAATATTTCATATATTATATGATTTTACATCAAAATCAAACTCCCTAATATACAATAATCCAATCTAAAACATCAAAAATATTCTCATCATTAAACTGTCTATATTTCAGATCCAACAATAAATTAATTAAAACAGTTTGTAGCCAAGTTCAACAAACGAAGCAATTAAAGACGATAAATTGGGTGAAAACAGCATATATACCAAAAACTCGCATATTTCCTCTTAAAACACGGAAAAATTCGCAAAAATGTAAAAAAGTTTTAAATAGCTAAAAAGTTAGCGCACGTGTAACCTCCACAATATAGCTCATAATATAGCGTTTGTGTTCTTTACTCATTCACACAAAATAAAATAAAAGCTCACAAGTACATAAGTCAATAGCAACACTAGAAAAAATTATGAAAATGTTTAAAATAATACACACAAATTCAACAAATTGTTAGTGAATATGTATGTAAACTATTGTAAACTTGGGCACACTGATCTACTCATCAAATGGTATTGAGAAAATTGATGAATTCCATAGACTGAATTTTCTCAAAGAATTCAAAAAAATCCAAAACTCTTTTAACTCTTTTCTCAAGTGTTTGGCATGTGATTACTTTGCATAATTCAAATGCTTCAAATACTTCGAACAATGTGGAAAAGATTGTAAAATGTTGGTAAATTTTTGAATGAATGTAATGTGAAGTGAATGAAAAGATCTCTCGATCTCTGAATCTTTGGTCAAGGTCAAGTGCGCGTTTAATGAATTAATGATTTATAAGCAAAGACTTAGACCATTCATTTAATCCACACCAGCCAGACAAAGCTTTATAAACACCGCAATAAATTAATACACGCGAGTAAGCCATAAAAAAACACAAACAATAAAAAATAATATCGTTTTAATGTAACAATTAACAATTTACTCGCAATTTAATTTTCTTTAATTAAACTTTTCATTCAAAACTTGAATTGCCAGTCTAATGATTTCTTGTATAATTTTAATACACTTGGCGAACCTGTAATATTAAAGATCAATTGAAAACTTGTGAAACAAACAAGAAATTGGTATATTTTGATGGTTACTTACAAGACATTAAGTTTTTTTTATTTCAATAATTTTCAAATTTTTAATTTGGTGATTAATCGAGATAACAAGCAACTTTCTTAGTTTTAAAGTTTCACAGTTTTAAAAGAAATTTTCTATAAATATTTTAGTTTCTCGCACTATGAGGTAGTTATTATTTTCACATTTTAGCATTCTTGGATTATTTAATTAGGTGCGGTTTTTAGTTAAGAAAATATAAATTCGGTGAAAACTACGGAACGCGAAAAAGAAGATCTATGTCGGTTGTAGTAATAAACAGAAGAGTTCTGCAATCCATAAAACAGACAGATAGTAACAAACATTAATGTGAGCTCTCACTAAATGATGCGTATCTCTGAAGTGTATACATAACTCGTTCTAATTTTAGATTGTGAAAACTAAATAAGAACTTGAAACTGGTTAATTAATAAGCTGTTTGAATGAGTTATCTTAAAATAATGTTACGAGATCTTTTTCAGTGTATTTAAAAATTATAAATTTAATTACAAAATAACTTATTTTAAAGTTATAAATAGTTTTATTTTTATTAAGTTTATTGTTCATCCCACAAAAGACGATTCAACGATGTTTTGAATATATATCGTAAAATGTAAAACTAAAACAATTGTAATACCTGGTAATACCATATAAGATAATACAGCTCTGAATAAATCTTGATCTCGAAACAGATTTGAACAGGCAAAGACGTAGTTGTAATTTAGTTTTTAATTAATTTATGTAGCCACATTTCTGGATTAATTCATATTATGAGATAATTGTTAGTAGTTAAATTATATAACTGTTAAACTGTTTCTTTGTAAACCAGCAAAGTAAAGGGAATAAACACTCTGTGTAATAATAAATAATTGAAAGTTTCACCTTCGTTTCTTGAGAACCTTTACAATTTGCATGTTTATAACTTATAACTTTATCAAATTCCTCAACATGCCTTCAGTTTATAACTTTGTCATTTGTAGATGTTAAATTTGTTCATTAGTGCTAGACTGTCATAATCCTATGAATAACCGCAGGAATTAGTATGCTTGTAGTAAACACTTCCAACTACCGTACTAACAATTTAAATGCATTTACTTTTATAATTGATATTGGTACATTTAATTTTTGATATTAATTGTTAGAAGATGAGTATGGCTTGTTAAAATTATAATTACACAATTGAAGTACAGAAATAGCAGGTAAAAACAAACAATTACACAAAAAGCTTGCCAAAATATATTTTATGCTAGAAATAATGATAATTTAGACATTTTAGAGAGTCTGATCTACGTCCTATCATTAAACAGTTTTAAATTATATTTAGCAAATCAAGCTGTGAACATGCTCATGACAAATTTATAAAAAATTGATATCCATCAAACTGAGCAAAACTTAATTTCTAACACGAGCCATCAGCCGAAAAGACAACGCGTGTATTTGATTGACACCTATTGAGTTGGTAACTTCTAAAAATTCTGTAAAAATCTAGTTTCAGGTGGGCTCTCAAATAGAATAAATTTATATAAAAAATTTCCATAAGCAATTTTCAAGGATTTTTTAGTATCAATATCATGTTTCCCTTTTTATTATAAACTTTTAATAGGACTGGCATTTCAAATGACAATTCTGTAACGAAGATTGGTAACTTTCGTTTATAAATCAGAACTTAAAATCCATGATACTTTCATGTGGACAACTTAATCAAATTAATTCAAAAATTTATCTGAGAGTGTCGATAAATTATATAAAATCATCAAGTTTCCTATAACGCTGATCCTCAAAGTACCAAGAGTCCCCAAAAACAGGGGATTTTGACAATTTTTCACTTTGCTCTAAAATATCTCCAGAACCCTAATACTTTTATGTGTTTTTGGGTCCCAACATTCAGAAATGAAATTTTCAAAGTATTGCTATTCATGAACCTAGGTTCATGGATAATATTTTTTTTGTGAACTTTCGTTTTTTGACTTAAAATTCTTAAAAAATTGGGTTTCGCGGGTCGCATTTTTGGTTTTTGGGTCCCAACATTAAGAAATAAAATTTTCAAAGTGTTGCTATTAATGAACCTAGGTTCATGGATAATATTTTTTTTGTGAACATTCGTTTTTTGACTTAAAATTCTTAAAAAATTGGGTTTCGCGGGTCGCATTTTTGGTTTTTGGGTCCCAACATTAAGAAATAAAATTTTCAAAGTGTTGCTATTAATGAACCTAGGTTCATGGATAATATTCTTTTTTGAACTTTCAATAAAAACTAAATTTTTTGCATCAGTAACTACTAATCAATCAAATCCACTAATAAATTTGCTCCTGGATTATAACAGTTTATAAGTTTTCGATTTTTTAATCGTGTTTTATTAGAAAATAGATCAATTTGTAAGATTTTTGAATTCCAAAAATGAAAGAAAACTAACTTTTATAATGAAAAAGAAGTAAATTATTTTTATTTAAAAGTCATTCATGACTTTGAAACATTAAATAATCAAGTATAACTTTTGCAAACAAATGTCCCCCAAATTTGTCAAAATAAATAATACGAAAAAATTGAATTACCTATGACCTTATTGCTAGAAAAAATAAAAATATAAACAAATCAACACTTTAATTTTTTAATATCATTATTTTAGTCTCTAGTTTGCAACAACATTTCTTAAAAGATCTTGTAATATATTCAGCAGAATATCCAACAAAAATTCAAAAGACACGAGTCGAGGTCAGTCAAACATTGAGAATTTAAATGAAATTTGAATGAAAGCCGATTTTTGAATACCAAATTACTTTTATATCTTTTTCTTTAAAAGATGTTAAGTTTTTTGTGCATTCATTTTTTTTTGTTGTAAAGGAGGTCCCTATGCTTTTACATGTCAAATGTCTCAAAGATATCGTTAATAAAATACTTTGTTAAAGCTTTAATATGAATTATAATATTCACATGAAACATTATTTCACACGTACTTTAGATTTGTAGATAAATTAGAAACTATGATCATTCAAACAAAAACCGAGAGTGGTAAGTAATAATTTCTTCAGTATACATTAAAACAAATAAAATTTTGCGTCTCTTCGGATTCCCCAATAAGTCAAGCATTTGAAACATTTGAGTTGGAAATTTTACGACTGATGGGTTTTATGAGTAAAAAAAACTTCTCTCGAATTTTACAAAAATGAAGAAAATTTACGAACTGAACACAATTTTCGTTACGGTTTCAGAAATATTTTCAGTTTCATCGAGCAGAAGATTTTTAGCTGTCTCCAAATCCCAATTAGCTAGAATTAATAAAATATGAAAAATGACGCGAAAATTAGCTAAATTAAACAGATGACTTGAAAATTATTGCTTCGTGTGGTTGTTGAGTGCATTGCACTACGGAGCGTTCACCGAGCATTTTCGTAATTAATTTTGGATAATAATTTAGCTGTAATAAGTTTTGTCATTAAAAAAAAAAGTTTATTTGCTACTTGTCTGCATATTCGGATGGAGTTCACTTTCTAATTAATAAAATATTTATTTTGACTTTTATTTATTTTAAATTTGATGCGCCACATTTTTTGACTGGCTGCCAGATGTGCATTAAATATTACAATTTTTGAATAAATGGGGTTTCTGTATTTTCTTCCATTTTGATGTGTATTATTATATTTATCGAAAGATTTTGATATATTATATAATAAAAATTATTTGACAAAAATGCCTAAATAGTACCTGATTTTTTTAAATATTTTATAGTGCTCTGCAAAAAGTGAACGATTTTCAGTAGCGCAACACAACGCTGCACAAATTTACAGTCTGAAAGTTTATTATACCAGCGCGCAAAAAATTTTAGAATCTCTGAAACTCAATGTTACATTGGATTAATTCTGCATAAATTAGAGTGCTATAAAAAAAGTTTTGCATAAAATTCAACACAAGCTTGACTCGATTAATGTTATTGGCATTCAATAAACATTTTTAACATTTCAACGTTTTAAAAGATATTAGAGTTAAGAGGCACGTGGAGTTGAAATGCGAGACATTTTCAATGCATTTCTTGGAGTTCTTGAAATTAATTAATACAATAATAAAGAATATTTTAGAAAATATCTATGGAACTTCAAGGATACAAAAAAGCCATTTAAACTCTTCATTATCATGTAACGTCATCAATTCTGATTTACTTTCGGCTAAAAATTCGATTCTTAAATAAATAGCATCTCATCCTGTCCGACTAGCACAAAGGCATATTGACTTTGCATTTGCATAAATGAATACAAATGAATACAGATGATGTAATTTTATATTCATTTGTATCAAACCTCCCATCAATCAGCCGAATGTGCTTCAGCCCAATAAGTTTTTATTATTAACATTTTTATCTCAAAAATCTTGCAAGATAAAATCTGGTTCCTGAATGATTGACTCCACTTTATCTTTTTGACTTTTTTTAGGTTCAATATTTGCGAGATTTTTTTGCTAATATTTTTTGATATTTTAGATCTTTTGAAGTAAAACATGAGATTGCCCGGAAAAGATGAATGTCATCACATATGTATTCAATCACCGCTCAAATTTTGGTATTTTTTGTTTAAATAAGGGTCCTATGGGGTGAAGTTTTTTTTTTTTAAGGAAAAAAAATACCAAAACAAAAGACAGAATTATTTTGTTAAATCTTATCCTGGACTCTAGAAGATAAACTAGAATTACATGATAATTCAAAATACATAAAATAAACTATTTAATAATGAACCTTGTCAATTTCCAAACATTTAAAAAAAAGTTATGCTTTTCCACCAACAATAACCCCCTTGAAACCTTTAAAAAAATCTTTATTAAACATGAGGTTGCAACCAAAACAACCAGGATCAAGCAGTAGAAGTAGGAGCCACTGAGCCGGCCAATAAAAGAGAAAATCTACATAAAACTCAGTATAATAAACCTCCACCTTCTGTCTTGAAGAAATAAGCGGAATGATCTCTTGTTGGAAGCTCATCTTATTATATTTTATTATACTTTATTGAAATGCTCAGGAATATACTTTTGATATGAATGATTTGATGTATGCATCATATCAAATGCCTACGAGCCCACCGAGCAAATAATGCCACATTGAATTATTGTTTGCCGCTGTGATATATATATGCAGTCTTTTTATCATTTTGCTTGCCCTAGCAGGTTTTGTAAAGGATGTTCTAGAGTGTAAGGAGGTTGATGTAATCATTTCAATAGGTTATTACACGGCAGGGGTTGGTATATTTTATAATTTTTCAAATTTTTTTGAGGTCATGGAATTTCAAACAAAAATTTATTCATAACAAAACAGTGAAGCAACAATTAATTCGATGCAACTTGCAACCCCTTTGAATAAAAAAATCACTTGAAGTCAGAACCAAAGCATCTCTAAAAAAAAATTAAACCTTATGAAAAAATTTATCCAGGCCATATCACATTTAATCGCTCTTAGCGTTAGATAAAACTGTTCTTTGCTTCCATGAGTGTGTCAAATCAAATAAGTGTAACACATAACTAATATTCTCAAAATCCCAACAAAATCTTGCAGACATCAATTGGGGTGAAATTATTAAAGTTGGTGATGTAAAAATATTATGTTAAAGAGGCAAGTGAACACCAGAAACTCCCTGGTTTCCACAAATCACAAAAACCTGAGGACTATGGCAATCTTAGGTCTTTATTATCTGGCAACTCTTTACTTCAACATATCACTCCAAATCAGGACCAAATCACAAAATTACATTCTCCATGTGAACTCAAATAGTCTCCCGCAGGCCAAGTAACTCATTTTGTTTTTGCACAATATTTGAATAAATCTACATACATTCGCCCTATATGTCATCGGGCTGGATGTACTTACTTTTTTGCTATGCGGGATTTAATATTTTATTCATATTCACTTGGAAATATTACAAATTCGGATAGAGTATTTGACATTGTATGAATTGCGTGTAGCTATTGTAACTTTATGAGTTGGTGAGTTTTTAAGGTTTGTTGAATTTGAGAGTTGATATGTGGGCCTATTGAAACAAATCGCTTGGAAATTTGTCATATCATTTCGAATTCCCATATATTAATATGTTACAAATAATCATCTTTTATTCAAATTGGACTGCTCGCATAGCTACTAAAAGCGGAAGTGTCAATATCCCGAGAGGTTTTTGCTTGCAAAATATTTTTATTTTTATTCAAGTTTATTGTTTGAAAGTTTTTTGAATATATATTTATAATAAAAAGCTCCCATGTAAATCACAATCTTCTCTTCATAATGTCACTCTGGAGATCATTGCCCTTTTAAGTCTACGTGTATGCAAATATTTAATTGGTTGTAATAAATGAAATATTCTGTAATCCTAATATTATGTTAGTAATGTTGTAATGAAACCAATGCGATCAGAAAACATTATTGGAAGATTCATCAACCAAATTAGAATGTTTGGATGTCAAAATTCTAGAGTTGCAGGCTGATATTTGATGCTCAATGTTTGTGTGCTGTAATTATTGTAATAATAAATGTTTGATCTGTCAGAGGAAAATATTTGCTGCCCAGTAATAAAACAATTTTGCTATAGAATGCATATTTTTATCTTCTAGTGTGTAAAAATGTTTAAAAGAAAGTAAAGTTCTTATATCAAGAACATGTATATTAAGTAGATTCAACATCCGATAAATTATGTAATTAGTTTTTTCATCCGATTGGTTCATTATTTAAATACACAATATTTATGTAATAAGCGCACAATTAAATGCTGAACACCTCAAAAATGCCGAAACTGCAATTAAATAATAAAATGAGTTTTTTGCGTCAGATGTTCCGAGTAATCAAATAAATAATGCTAATGAATACAAGTTTTTGCTAATTAAATCAATTTAACAACACACTTTCCGGCTGCACATACTTGATTATCATTTCTGTGGCCAGTGCTCTGCAATTTAATGCAGTTTTCTGCAATTTTCTTTTAAAATTCATGAAATATTCTTGAATTATTCTGAAAGAAAACAAATTGAAGTATAACTACCATAACATTCTTTTGAAATTCTATTATTTCTGGAAATTGGACACGAAAGGAAACACCAAATATCTGCACGATTTTGAAAATTTATGCAACAGATTATATCAGTTGTTTTTCATGTAAATTGCTATCTTATTAAAAATAGACACTAAACGCAGTCAATATAGAGATCTGTCTTGTATGCTTCACCAATTACTTTTTATTGTACACACAAATTGTTTTTAGTTTAATTGGAGTTTTGTGATTTCACAAAAAAAAATGATATTGATAAGCCTTGTATTTGAAATTTGTGATTCTTTGAATTCTAAGTATTTTATGACATAGTATGACGCGATGGGTTTTATGTTATGTTGTAGGTATTGAATTTAAAAAAGTAAAAAATAAAATCATAGAAATCTATTAATCGAGGTACTTAAAATAATTACCATCTTCTATTACATATTTACTTTTAATGCTAGAACAGTTAAACTCCAGTTACTTTTAGGTAAACTTTTATAAATATCGGATAAATAGCTACTTAACTGCGAAGTGTTAAAAGATTGTAATTAAAGTTAATTGGACTGCATTGTTGATAATCCTTTTATGGGTTTATATTTTAAGTTAATTAATAGTTTTATATTAAGTAGAATCTTTTTAATTGCATGTTCGGCTTAAAAATCTCAATGATAAAGTAAAGTTCTTTGAAGATTTTTGGGCGTTAAGAAGTTAAATAACGTTCCTAGCTATTAATAGATCTTCGAATCATTTCTCATCATCAAACCTCTGAATAAATTATAAATGATGAAATTATAAAAATGCTTGGTGGGATTATCCGATTTATAAATCACTCAAAATTATGAATAAATCGCGGAATAAATGATTCAATAATAATTTTATAATTTAATACACATTGAACACGCTTTGAATTTTATATTTTATTATTAAACACAAATTGTGGGCAATTTCTATCATTTTACATATAGGATTGATGGTTTATAATTTTTTATGTTTTGATTCTAGCGTTAGTTTTTTGGAACATTTTAAATATATTATTTATTTGAATTTTATATTAACAGTAATTTTTTCTGCAGTATAATTTGTAATAATTCGCCTTTTAACATAATATTTTATAATGTGTGATTAAATATTTAACAAATTATAGCAATTGAAAAAGTGTTATTAAGTAAATAAAATTCGTTTCCATTAAAAAAATATCAAATAGATTCAGTATTTTATCATAGAGGTTAGGATTTCCATTTTTTAAATACATTGTGGCTTGAAAAGCGATTAATTAGTTGAGGAAAATAAAGTTTGTAACAACTATTGAATGCTTTCGGTTTCTCCAAAGAAATTGTTCATATTCCGTAACACAGATCAGGTGTGATTACGCAATGTCTGTCACATACTAAGAAAAGGTAAACTTGAAAAGAGAACACACTTGGAATAATCTATGTTTATACAGTGTTTACTTTCATCTCTAACATATAGATATGTATGAGTTACATATTTTAAAGTTACGACTTGATGCGTTTTTTTTTAATTTTTAACCGAATAATCTTTCAGTGGAAAATTATGAATTTTATTGATCCAAGAAATAGTGTCGATCAGCTTAATTATGAAGGTAATGGCTTCAATCCATCAATATTTCAGACTATAGAATAACTCGTTTGTCTTTAACACAATTTCCAGCCAACATACTTTTCCAAATCAATTTCTAATCAAACTCTGCAGGGAAAGTATTTTTCGAGTCAATGGCATCAACACCATCAACGTCAAAATTATAGCATTGTATATATGAAATCATGTTCAAACTTTTCAAAACAGCAAAAAAATAATACACGACAATTAATTAAGATAAGACTGGCTGTCCCCTCAAGCAATAAATAAAAAATTCGCTACGTTCGAGTAACACAGTGAAACTGCAATAAAGCAATAAACACCTGCAAAATGTTTCTTTCACATTTTCCTCTAATAACTTCAATCATTCGGAATATCAGCTGGCCAAGTTCCGCAAGCTTACTTTTACTATTCGGAACTCATTATGTCACAACCTCACAGAAATAGTATGTGTAATATTTTGTAGTTATATATTGAATGTTTGTTTACCTTCCATCCGGCGCTGCTGTTGCTATCACCTTTATCTTTAAAATATGGAACATTTTGAACCATCCACTCGTAAATTTGACTCAGCGTTAATCGGTTGTCAGGAGCTGTTGTGATGGCCTTAGTTATTAAATCGGCATATGACAAATTTCCCCAGGCATTTCGGCGAGAAGAGTTCTTTTTCGCGTTCGCCGAGGAAGTGGCAGAATCAGGTGTGGGCGGAATTCCTAAAATAATTAGGATAAAAATTAATTTAGATTTATATTGAACATCAAAAGCAATGATATTTTTTTAAGTTTTACGCTACGCGTAACAATAATATACTTATCAAAAAAGTTACTTTCGAATCAACAATATTTTCTATGAATTCACTAGACATTAAACAACCATAAATGTATTAAAGACCTTAAACGTTTCAAAATGTTTTATATCAATTCACCTAGTTTTCGTAGCCTTGATTAAAAGATAAAAATTACAGCTTGTGTGGACTAACTGATAAAGATATTTTTTTTAGTAACACAGTTTTTGGGAACACACTTATGTTAATAGAAATTTACTTCAAAAATATATTTCAATGTCTATTTATAAAGGACTTCCGTCTTGTAAACTTTTACCAAATAACTTTAAATGACATAATACTGATACAAGTCAAAAGCCTAATATCCAAATATACAAAATTTTTTTTTTTCATTCAAAACTGCGCAAAATGTGTAAAAATAATTTAAAACGCAATTTGGCCAATTCCCAGAATATTATAATCAAATTCGCAATCTGAATTCCGATGCTTTCATCATCACCAGTTCACAATTCCAACGTATAAACCAGTTCATATCAGAAATACAGCATGTCATTATTTACTACGATTTGGATTTTCAGTATTCGATATTTGGCAAATTTTTAATTTAAATTATTTACAGACTTGTGCTCAGTTAAAAAGTTTCCTTGTTTAAAACATTAACAGCCGGCGCACGAGCTCCGGATCAAATTCGGATCAAGTTGATCCGGGATCAAATAAGTTGATCTGATCCACCGCACGAGCTCAAATTTTCATTAGGATCAACTATTCAAAAGGATCATCTTTTTTTGTCCCAACACAACCCTAAATCTTTAGCCCCGCGATTTGACAGATAAATTGCATGCAAAATTGCAAAATATGCTGAAAAATAACAATAACATTGAGAAAATATATGGGAAATATCAAAAGAAAAAAGTATGAAAAATTGAGATGGAGCTTTGATGTCTTAAGCAAAAATGCAAAAGATGTTGAGCTTAATATAGATTATTTTGAAATCTGGAACCACTTGCTCAGCTGGAGAAGAAATGATGACTTTTCATGAAATTTCAGATAAATCAGAAAAAATCAGTGAAATTTTGTGTTGAGGTGTTGAATCTCAAGTCTTGTAAGCTTTTTCTTAAGCTGTTTCAAGAATTTTTAATTATGAAGATGAATATTTAAAGCAAATATTTTTATTAAGATTGGGTCCAGCACCAGCTCAGATGGATTGGATGGTGATTAATTTAGTTAATATTTCTGAATATTGCTCTATCAGTTAACACGATTTTTTCGTTGGCTCAAACGGTAACAGAACAATCTTCCGAAATTGAATTAAATATTTGTATCAAACATTGTATCATCCAAATGTTTTTTAAATTTAATAAAAAAAAAATTCAATAAAAATTCAATATTTTCCAGACTAAACAAAATATGTGAGGAAAAAACTGCCAGCTTGCAAATATATTTAGAAAGCGATTTTTTTGGAAGTCGGTAATATATAAAGATCTATAGAACTATAGATGTATATTTTCAGCCATCTCTCGCCCCCATTTATGCTCGATAAAAAATGTATTTACTTATATTTCTCTTAAGATCTGGTAGAAATATTTCTGGTCAGGTGGTGGTTCCATCTTCCAAAAAATGAAATTTAAGTTTTTCTTCACGAATTACATTATTCTGAACATTTTTCCAAAAAAAGTGTCTGGAGCCACCAGATCCTCCCACCAACTCCTGACCATGATCTATTTTCAACTCATAATTCTTAACAATTTTGCTGAAGAAACCGAATCGCTAACTTGTACCGTTCAAAAGTTGATTTTGTATGCATGTTCGAAAAAACCAAAGAATTGGTCACATCTCCTCAGCTGATAGACCCAACTCCACTAGTTTCATATTCAAACTAGGGTTGATATGGAACATTTTGGTATCAGAAATTTTGGTGTGACTATATTTTTTTTTCCAAAAAAATCGATACAACTTTTAAAAATTCCACTCAAAAATTTTTATAATAGAACATCATCATCCGTACTTCAATTTTTTGATTTAATTATTTTTTTATATTCACTTTGAATTATTTGAAAAATTTCATAATAATATTATTTTTTTTGGAAATTTGAATTTCAAACATTAAATTTCAATTCAATTTTTTGAATATTTCTCATAATAACTTTTTTTTCTTCTAAAAAACCAAAAATTTACTGAAATTTTCATACATTTTTGACTTGATCCTGAATTTGATCTACCATATAGCAGGATCAAATTTTGATGCCAAAAGATCATCTTTTTAATGAAAAAAAGTAGCTCATGCGCTGAAAAAGATCATCTTTTTTCCCATTCTTCTATTTCCCATACAAAATCCCACGGGATCAAAGTCGGATCAAATTCGAATCAAATTCGGATCAAATTCGTTGATCCGAATTTGATTCGAATTTGATCCGAATTTGATCCGAAAAAGAGGATGATCCTGAGCTCGTGCGCCGGCTGTAAGAAAATAATTTTCTGAACAATTTCTTAAAAATTTGTTAAAACTCGAAAGAGCAAAATAATTATTTCTGAATTTAAATTTGTTTGTAAAGGTAAATCTATTGATTTTAATAATATTGTAAACCTATTGATGATGAAACATTAATATTCATTTGTAAAATTCTATATAGGAAATCATCAGATATGCTATTATTAGTACTTTATTTATTGAGCATTTATAATTAGACTATTTATTGCCACTAAATTCAAAATAGCGCTTGTTTATAAAATTCTCTGCCTTTGTTGATTTGTTGATATTATTTTTTTTGACTTCATCTGTTCATATATTTCTACATTACAAGCAAATTTATTGAAAGCTTCTTCAAAATATTGTGAAGCGAGTACACAAAGACAAACAATCAATTTGATGACGTCAAGTCAACGCGAAAATGTTTCAATAATATTTGTCTTTGATACAAATTAAGTTGAGAATAATAAGTATTTTACAGCATTTACAATAAGTTTGTGAAATTTTTCTGGGAATCAGCTAAATTTTGATAGAAATAAACATACTATGAAGTATTCTATTATCAAAAAAATTTTCCTCAAAGACTTTTGAACTACACTTTATAAATATTTTCTTTATACTTTACATTTTAAATATTTTTCACCGATTGTTGTGAAATCTTGAAAATTATAATAGAAATTTTAAGATTTTCTTTGATACTTGCTACGGCTTTTCATCATAAAACTTATTAGAACAGTCCTCATATAGAACAAAAATCATATAGACTGTTTTTAAATTAATAAAATCTATACGGAAACGTCTTAAAGATTGCAAAACACTCACCCGTCACTGGTTGACAGTTGCTCTGGTTATTCTCTCCTTCATCTGTTGGCTCCACAAAGTTTTCAGGTCGCGGGAGAGGCCAAGTATTCGACCTTGCCCTGCTCTGTGGCTCAAATGTGCCATCTTGCAGCTCTATCATTGAATCCATGGGATCCATTGGCATGCCATCATCCGAGAAATCTTCTTGGCGAGGCGAGGGCCACTGGTTGTTGAATGGGTCCATTATCACAAACTTTTTTTAATCACTTTTCTACTATTTTTAGAACTATTTTATCAATTTTTCACAGTCACTGATAGGCTCTATTAGCTTTGACTTGTTTGCTACTGCAATCTCACAAGGTTTTATTTATTTTGTGTAGTTTCCGTAATTTATGGTTAGTTTTCAGTTTAACTTGTAACTTTTTTTCACTCGAATATTCTCGGATCTTCCGTGAATTTTTCAGAAAACTAGAAATTTTCACTTTTATTTAAGCTGCTTTTAGATTTTTCAAAGTTCCTTTATTTTTTTTTGTCAGAAGTTTTTAATATTGTTTCAATATATTGGTTGCTGCTGGTAGCTGCTACTTTTGTTAAACAAAAACTGAAGTGTAACTGATAAATCTGAAAAGCAAAATGGCTTGGCTTGTAGATACACTCTGGGTGATAAGATTAGGCGAGTGAGTAAAATGTTAATCTGTTGACCTACTACTGGATTATCATGACTTATTTACTTGATTGCTTCAACCCTCCCCATTTAGCATTTAAAATTTGAGTGCGCGATTGCGAGATATTTTATAGGAGCACTAGTAATTTAATGATTTATTAAAAAGTAATTGTGATAAGATTTTAAATAGTTGCTTCTATAATATACTCATGAGTTTTTTACTCGAAGCCCTGCATCCAATGGAGCTCATTTATTTTTTATTTTCCCACTTTTATTCACTTAATCAATTTACTTCAATATATTCGCAAATGTGAATAAGAAATTCAAATTGAAAACTATCAGTAGAATAGTTGTTTGAGCGCCAAACACATTTACATCAGCATTTCAAGCGTCTAGCGAGATTTTTAAGACGTAGTTGCGGACCACATTCATATCATTTCATAATCTATTTGAAGAATCCACCACTAACTCACTTTACTTAAATAATTGACAAGTTTGCGGTGCTCTCTGTGTATTGCGAGTATTTTGCGTACTTGTTCCTATAGTTATACAATATGTGATAAAAAATACTTTTTAATTCACAAACATTACAGAAATGAAAATCATCACAAACACCAGCGTGGTCATTCAGTTTTTATTTTTGCGTTTTTGTGAAAATTTGTGAATTGAAGAAAATGTGTAGTGAAATTTTAAGTTTGTAAAATCCGACATGTTTCTAAATACATTTTATATTTATTATTTTTAACACGAGTTTTAGTAATAAAACCTGAGAATGTTTTTTAGGAAAGTCACCTATGTTTGAGGTTTTTTGCATAAACACACTTTTTTATTACACTTTTTGAAGACAAGAAAGGTAAATAAAACTATAACAATTCCGTTCAAAACTCAACAAAAGTAGTCGAGATTCAAACATGATGTCACTGTATAAACTAATTTTAAATAGTTTGATTTTATTGCGCTGCATTTTAGACTATTTAAAACTTCGCTAATCTGTGTGAGTTTTTGCGCTTCTAAATGAACGAAAAGAGGCCGGTTTCTACATACATTGACCAGTTTATTTTCATTTTCATTATTTCTATCAAATTTTCTTCTTTTTCAAAATTCACAAAAGTTTTTTCTTCTTACTGAAATTAAAACAACAAGAATTTTTAATACAAAAAAGAAATTAATTAAATCGCACAGGCATTTGCTCAGGTTCTATATTTAACCACTTGAACGGCCAAATCGTTTTTAATAAACTTGTTTAGATTAGCCCAGACAAATACTCGAATTCAAATATGTTTTAAATATATTTTCATGATTATTTCTTTTTATCTTTTAAATTTTTGTGAGAATTTTATGGTATTTTGCGAGTTTTTTGATTGTTCTATAATCAAAATTTGGTTCCAACAGAAAAATGATAATAAGAGAAATACTTTGACAGAAGTTTATTCGAGTTGAAGTTATTTAAAGGTTTTTTTCAAATTTATAATTGAGCTGTGATTTTTGAATAACTATATTTCTGTTACAAACAAACAAATTTGTTGCTCTTTAAAGCTTCCGTAATTTTTATTGTCAATAACAATTTTTTAATACAATATTTATTAAAAACACCAATTTTTTGAAATAAATAAGTGTTTTTAATTTTTCGATATTTGAGTTGAAAAAAGCTTCTGTAAAAGCTTCAAAATTTTGAAACTTTAAGATAAATTTAAATAGAAAGAATGTTTCTCAAAATATAAAACAAAAACTTCCTAAAATTGAAATTTCAATGACATTAGTTCACATTAATTTTTCAACAAAAAAGCTAAAAACGTGCCATAAACCAGTTTTCAATAAAGCTTTACACACTCAAACTTCGCCCAATCTTAAAATTTCCAAAAAGTCCAAAAGTTTTTTGATTTAAAAAAAAAATGTCTCGACAAACTTGAATTTAACTTTAACTATATATAAAAAAATTTAAAAACTCGAAATACTTTCGATCAAACTCGAAAAACTAAAAAAAAACTAAAATAACTCCAATAAGTTAGCACGCAAATTGTTTCCGACTGCGACAGAGTCGACCTCGTGGCGATTCACGAATTTTTTTGCCACTTAGTAGACGAGCGATTGAGATTTAGTACCTTGTCGGCGCGTTTCATAGACACTACTGAAGCGCGTTTGTTGGTTAGCCCGCTCTAGGAACGAAAATTTTCCGTGTGTTTTCATACCAAGCAGCTTTCGTGCCCGTGTGCACATACATAAAATTGTGCTAAGTGGGGAGAAAGATCAGCTTTGTGTTCCCCTTTTGTGTGACACACCAATTGGGTTGCTGGTGTGAGTTTGGGAGCTGATAACTGTGGAGCTGTCGAGTGTTTGCCATGTGAAGATTGAGGAAAATGCCCCAATCTTGCGAAGGGATATAGTCCACTCTGTCTGTGCCAAGGCTTTTTCACGACTTTTGGGCTTTGCCCAAGAAACAGTAATTTTCTTTGCATTTGAATTCGTGAGCTTTGGAGAAATCCTTTGGAGTTTTTCAGAATTTTTGTATGTTTTGGTGATTTGAACTCTTTAAAAAATCTTGTAAATATTTTGAAAGTCTTTAAACTACGAAAAGTCTATATCATATCCGGAATAAACTCCTAACATGGCAAACAGATGTTTGAATAGAAGTAATTTATTTGTCAATCAGTTCGTTCTTCTCATCCATTTTTTAAAGCCATTTATAGGAATATAAAACCATCGTTTTTAGAATTTATTGGGATGTGTGGAAATACTTCGTCAAGTCAAATGAAATTTGAATTTCCCATGAAATCTTTTTAGAATAACAAGGGAATTGAGCATATATAAATAAAATGTATACAATTTAAAATAAATCTATAAATTTCTTATATTTTAATGCACTTCAATTATGCACATCCCAAACGATATCCGATGATTCAAATGCAATGAATTCAATAGATAAAATGTGCAACAAGTAAACTTCACATCCAGCGGAAAGGTATGCTGAGGAATGTCCTGAGTTGTCACGTTTTTCCAGATTGTTTGTGCACACGATTCTTGCATTATGTATTAATATTGTTCTTGTAAATATGTAAATATGTAAAAAAACTTATAAATATGTTATGGATTTGTAAACAGACGAGTTTGAGCTTGTAAATAACTAGTGCAAATGGATAAGTGGAAGTTAGTTGGAAGAGATTGTTTTTGAAAGAAAAATATCATTTGTTGAATAAAATTTATTTTAAAATTTATTTGGTTCATGTTTGAAGCTTATCTAATAGTAAACAAAACTCCTGTCCTCAATACAATTTTCCAAGATTCACAAAAATATTTTTTGTAACAAACTTTTATTTAATATGTTAAATAGATTTGTTTTCATTTTAGTTTCATGTTACATGAAATTTTCTCCTTGAATCTTAAAGCTGAAAACACAAATACTCTTTAAAAACACATTTCTTAAAGATTTCTTCAATTAAAAAGCAAATTTGTAAATTATTCAACAAAATAAAATCATCTTTTCAAGATCAAAACCATGAAAACTCAAGAATCGCATAAGAAAAAGACAAATGTAGCGCCTTTTGGGCTTTTATCAAAAATTAGGATACCCAGTTTTTTAGTTTAAAGGCTGTTGGTATTGAAATTGCTGATGATTGGATAATCAGAAATGCTTTTTTTGGCTGAAGCATCAGCAACATGAGAACATTTAGCGGAGCTGGCAACCATGCGCACTTGGGGCTTTTAGTGACGACTTCACTACAGCAGAACAACAAGAAATATTGTGTCTATATGCGAATGCTAGATATACAGGCAAAATCGTTTATATACTTCATTAAATACTTTCTCAGATTTTTCTTAGATTCAAAGATTCACGAGATTGCCAAGAAATAAAAAAAGTTGCAATATAAGAACATTGTGGCGTATATGGAAGATATATTCTTAATGATTGCAATTTTTTGTGTCTTAACGATTGCATTTTGGGTTTTGGTGGTACTTTGTCGTACCCAGTGCAACACAAAAAGTTGAAAAAATCAGGAATTGTTGGTTGTACACAGTACAACTCAAATTGTACGTGTTAAAATGATTGCAAGTTTGTGTCTTAAAGAAAATTCTTTGAAAAACTTTGAAAGTGGATAAAAAATTTTGACTGCATTTGAACCGCCGACTTTGGGGATTTGTTATTTCTGCTTTTTTACCGAATTTGACCATGGAGACTTTTTCAACGTTACATACTTACTTTAACGATAAAGCATTGTTTTCACAATTTTGATTGAAATAATTCCCAAAATATCTGAATTTTTGAGAAGTTTGTAATTAATTCAAAAAGTACATTAATTTATTTAAAATTTAAATTTTTTTCATTGTTAAGAAATTTTAAGGTCTTTTTTTTTTAAGATTATTTTTAAAAATTTCTAGGATTTTTTAAGATTTTTGAAAAAAATTGAAGATTTTTTCGTCAAGAAATTTTTTGGGAAAAATGTAATAAAATCAATATATGAAATTTGCCCAAATCTAAAGTTTTAATATTTTACGTATCAATATGAGAGTGTTTGCTCGTTTGACTTAAATCGATAAAATTGAATTCATATTCAATTTCATATATAGGTTAGTTAAAATTTTTTTTTCTTATTTAAAAAACAGAGGCAAAATTGTCATTCAGATGGTGACTTGATATCTCAGAACACGAAATTTTAGGTTTTTCTTATCGAATTGCATTTACGAATTTTTTCCAAAAGTATCTGGAACCAGCTTCTGATTATGATCTGTTGCTTACTCATAATTTTTAACAACTTTGCTGAAGAAACCGAATCGCTAACTTGTACCGTTCGGGAGTTATTTTGTAAACGGACAGACGGACGGACAATGTATGGAAAATATCAAAATTTAAATGAATTTAAAATTTTTTTCGTGAATCTTATTGATAGCGTAGTCATTTGATTTTAATAATAAACTGCAGACGCAACTTTCAAAATTGCACAAGTTATTTATTTTAATACTCTTTGTTGAATTTGCCATAAACCATAAAATTTTAAAAATTTTTTCATTTTTAATTTGGTGTTAATTTTTCTGATGTCTTCTGAAATTTTTAAAAAAAAACGTTCCTTTTGATAAAAGTTTGTACCAGTTACAAAAAAATTGTTTATTCCTGAAAAATGTACCACCAAAAATTTAGGTAAAACCACCATACCAAAAAAAAAAATTGTTCTTTTAAATTTACGACACAAAAAGGGACTCGGAACAACTTTGTGTCAAATTTTAAGAAATAAAAAAATACCGAGCTATTCTCAAAAAAAGCTGCAAATTCGCTTGAAGATAAAATTATTCAATTATGCTGGAACTTTTTTTTGGCATCTTTAAGAAATTTTTTTATAGAAATTTACCCAGAAATTTTTGTAAAATTTTGGAATCTTCAATAAAATCAATAAAATTATGTGTTTCGATTTAAAACTGTGACCTCAATGCATTAAAGACATTCAAGATTTAAATTTTATTGCTTTTAAATTTTATTGATCTAAATTCAATTTTGATAAGTTCTTATAAAATTCAGTTAAATTTTATAATCACTTTAGATGTGCTGCTTTATAACACATTGGTTTTTTATTAATTGTTCAATCCTACGAGTAAAAAACCTGTAAATCAACATTTTAACTTTACGTAGAATTTTGACTTTGAAATTTTGAAATTATAAAATTTTTGACTTTATATTAGATTGCTTCTTGAACATGCCACGTTATTCAGCTAGGTATTGCGTTTTTGTATATACGCAAATTCCAACACATCTAGAAAATCTAGTGAAGTAGCAAAAAAAGATACAATGTTATGGATATTTTATGAATATGCAAAAATATTTTGGAATGATGTAATAACGTGTTTATTTGGTTGAGTGGATTTCTTGAGAATTTGTTTGGCTGGGCAATGGGCATGGTACTGGAGAAGATTTAAAAATGATTTTTATGTTTTACGAAACTTACTCTGTGAAAAAGATTTCAAATGATGTTTTCTGGAGCAAAAAATACAAAAAATAAATAAAATTGGTTGATTTACGAAAGTAGCTAGTAGGTTGTAATGAGATGCCAATTATAATCTGTTACGATTCTAATAACTAACTAAAATAAGTAACAAAATCAATATCATACTCTTATTAAATTACTTTTCTTCTATCGCATCTATCAGTAGGCTCAAAACTCAAAATCCAGTCAACAAAATAAAAAGAGTTAAAGTCTCCGGCACGTTTGTCTTGTTTACATATCTGTTGTTTTGTTGATGTGGAAATACCATGTGATTCTTGTTTTGATTTTTTATTCTACAGTTTCATATCATGCCGTGTATTTACACACATTTATTTTTATTTAGTGACGACAATACGTTGCTAATTAATTGAGAATTATAAATTCTTCGCGTTTTATGAAAGTTTGAAGATTAAAAGAGTTTCAAAACAAATTTGTTTTGGTGTTCTGATGTTTCGACTTTGAACTACAAAATATCAAAGATTAACTTTTATTCATTTGTTTTGGTGGCTTTTTTGTTTTTTGTAGAACTTTCCTGATAAAAGTTAACACTTTTTATTTTGAAATTCTATGAGTCAGAAAAATTCCAAAAATTCCCAAAAACTTTGGTGAATCAGATATTGATATTGTTTGCAAAATATATTTTTTATCTTAAATTTGATATGATTGTCTCGCGAAATGTAACAGAGTATGAATCAACAGTATGTGATTTCATTGTCAAAATGTAAAATTCTATGTTAAATATTACATCTTTAAGGACTCTAGACAATTTTTAAATTGGAAGAAAAAAAGAAAGAAAAGATACTTTAAAAATTTTTGAAAACTCGTAGAAAGTCAACCAATTCCTAAAATCCAGAATAACATACAAATAGATATAATTACTCAAACAAAATAAATAAAAACAGCTTACATTAAATAATAATCACACTTCTTCACACACAAGCTATAGCATCAACTTGTTGCAAATACATTTTACTTACTGTGGGGGAATAAAATACAGAATTATCTGTGAAAAGCTCTTAAAATCTTTAATGCATGAAATAAAATATTTTTATGGTCATATTCACATTTTTTCTAGAGCATACTCGAATATTATCGTTATTGAACCATTATATAATTAAAGCAAAGTCTACATAATGCTTTAAGTTTAGTTTTAACTTTTAAGTATTCAAGAATAAGAATACAAATTGAAAATTAAAATTAACATGTATTAATGCATTAATGCATTAATGTAAGACCTATACCAGATTCATCTTTTTGATCATCAAAACTTTAATCGTCTCACATAATTTGTTAGAGCTTAATAAATTTTGTATTCAAAAATGTATTAATCAATTCTCATCAATTTACAAATTTTTGAGTGATATATTATTTGAATAGTTCCCTAAACTTAAAAAAATACAGCATCTCGTGAATAAATTTTAAAGGCAAATTAGAAAAATTATCAAGATTTGAAGATAATATGCTTTACGGTACCCATCGATTATTTTATGCAAATCACTCGAGCACGATAAAAAAGTCTAAAAAAGTTTATTTTACATGCATAATTTAATTTTTAAACTGATTCAACATCTTCATTCAATTATTATGAAAATTTATGGAAATTCGCTGAACTTACAAGAAATTTCATGAAAATTTATTGAAGTGGAACGTCTAGGAAAACTCAAAAGCATCAGAGAAAAGTGTTCAATACCTTTCCACCCTATTTAGTGTGCCATATCGAAACTATTGTGGCGCCTCGCAGACGTTCAAAATTCCAGATTAATGGATCTCTTTCTCCCCAGAAATTTTTGCACCGTTTTTTCCCTTCCAGCACTTTTATCTTGGAATTCTTTTTGCCATTATATATATTATGTAAGTTAGTTAAATAAAGTTGTAAAAATAATAAAATATTGTTTTATGCTTAATATCGATATTGTGCTGTAATGGCTCTGCTTTGAGAAGGAGCGTTCATCGTAAGATAACATTTCTTAATCCAAGTAATATCTGCGAAATTAAAAATAATTCTTAAATATAAAGACATTCCATTGGTCGTTTTATTAACTTCCTGGTAACTTATAAGTTACTTTTTGCGGACCATTGAACAAGTTAATTATAACAGTTTTTAATTTTATAACAACCGAAGTTACTTTTAACTGATTCAGCAAAATCTCCGTTTAGTTAAAAGTAACTTGAAAATTTAATTCCTTAAATCAACTTTTCACGCATAAATATACTTTGGAGTGATTAGTGCCGTAGTAATTAAGCTTTCTAATTAGTGATATAGTTTGAATTAACCCCAAAAACCCAATAATATCAAATTTTAGAAGAAATATGTGAAAATTGTTTGTTATTGAAAATAAAACTATAATTTATCGCGATAAGAGTCTTTAAAGTCTTAGATATACCGATTAAACGATCTCACAGTGATAAAGAAAGTGTAATAGACCATAACAGTTGTAATCAATTGCTTTGAACTAGCCAAAAGAGTATTTCTGAAGATACAGTGAAATAAATTGTTTACAAAATAAAATCATCAAATAACCTCATAAAACTCCATAAATTAGTGAATCTAAAGCCTGTAAGTTCTTATACAAGTTTATTAAATGACATATACATCAAAAAAAGTAGATCCCGTCCGCCCAGAAAAATTTACTTTGATCAAAAAATATTTTTGTAAAATTAACTTTTCTCAATGGTCCGCAAAAAGTTAACTTAAGATACCAGGAACTAACTGTAATAATAAAAAAAGTTAACTTTAAAGTTACTAGGAAGTGAATAAAACGACCAATGGAATGTCTTTTATGAAATGTATAATTATCTTATTAGATCTGTTTTTTATAAAAATATTTTAAAACATTCACTTTTCCACCTAATAACCAGCCCTAACTTTCCCTTCCCAGTATCTCCAAGTCGTTGCTACTGAGAAACTTGAAGATGAAAAGAAATAAAAAAACTTTCTGCAACTTTTCCTCAGTTATCCATACTTTCCCATAGTTTTATAGAGATTAATGTTGATATCTGTTAATTGCACATTACATTATACCCAAATTTAGCTAGTTTTTTTGGGAACATAAAGCAGCCAAGGACTGTCTTTATCCGTTTTTTATTTGTTCTCGCAATCCTTTACTTTTAATGTACCAATTTTGTTAAATTTTGGTCGTAAATTATGAATAATTTTTGTAATTGGAGGGAGAGATCGTGAATGATAATTATTTAATATAAAAGTTAGAGCTCCAGTATGGTCTTTTTGTACATTTAGAGTTTCAACTGAAAATTAAGTATGCAAAGAAATATTTTTGGAGAAACACTTTTGAAAAAACTTGCCCATTAAAATGATAACTCACATTAAAAAAATCGGAAAAGCTGAAGCTTTAGCAGGCACTTCGGCAACATAATACCTATCTTTCATTAGAATAATTCATTTGAATTAAGCATTAAAACTTCAGGAAATTCAAAAATATGTAACCAAAATATAAATATTCGATTAGAGCGCCGAGCGGGAATATTGTGTATTATTGCTGATAATTCTGTTGAATTAAATTTTACCACTTTCTGATCGACTTGAGTTGGGAGTTTCTTAACGAAAAACACGTAAAACTTGTTTTCATATAAAATTCAAAAAAAAAAATATTTTTTCCAACAGTTTTTTAGATTCTTTGAAAAAACACAAGATATATAAAATATAAATTTTTGCACTACAGGTACTAGATGGCGCTGTATTATTTTTAAGAACTCTTCGTATGTCGCTGCTTATGGTTAAAAAAAGCTTATTTTGAAAATTTGAGACCAATCGGTCGGATGGGTTCTGAGATTACGAAAACAGAAGTTTTTTTTCCAAAATTTTTGTAAGCATGACAACTTGGTCATGGTACAATATTTCCATAAAATCTTCTGGAATCGATCATTTTGGGACAAATACAACGTTTTAGCATATTCAGATGTTTTAAAATATTCTCAGGAAAAAAAAAATTTTGTATGGCAAAATGGTAGTTTGCACTACAGGTACTAGATGGCGCTGTATTATTACCAAAAACTCTTCGTACGTCGCTGCTTATGGTTATAAAAAGCTTATTTTGAAAATTTTAGATCAATCGGTCGGATGGGTTCTGAGATTACGTCAACAGAAGTTTTTTTTCCAAAATTTTTGTAAGCATGACAACTTGGTCATGGTACAATATTTCCATAAAATCTTCTGGAATCGATCATTTTGGGACAAATACAACGTTTTTGCATATTCAGATGTTTTAAAATATTCTCAGGAAAAAAAAAATTTTGTATGGCAAAATGGTAGTTTGCACTACAGGTACTAGATGGCGCTGTATTATTACCAAAAACTCTTCGTACGTCGCTGCTTATGGTTATAAAAAGCTTATTTTGAAAATTTTAGATCAATCGGTCGGATGGGTTCTGAGATTACGTCTACAGAAGTTCAGAAGTCAAAACCACGGACTGACATTTCGCAAGGACCCAAAATTTCGGGTTCTAGACCAAAAATTTTTTTGTTTTAGGCAAAAATAAGAAAAAAAAAAAAAAAAAAAGTTTGGGTGAAACCAAGACTTCACAACTTTTTGTTGCCGAAGTAAAAATCTTGCACTAATATTTTAAAAAAAATGTTTTCAATCATTTACCAATAAATCGACAAAACAAAATTTCTCCCAAATTCCCTAGAAAAGGTCTATTGAGAATAAATTCCAGCAAGTTTCAGCAATCAATCTCAATTAAGGTGAGATTTTGTGCGTTAATTTTGCTTCTCAATGTAACGCAATGTTACACAATATTGGGTTGTTTTATTTCCCTTCTATATCTTACATGTTCTGGACTAAATGATGAACAGAAAGATTTATTTGATATGTGTTTATGGCCTTGGGAGTTTCGTGAAGGCTAGTAAATGGGGTGATTTTGTATGTTTTTTTGTATGCAAATTATCTGAAGTGAAAATTAATGGTGACAAAATCTAATAGCAATTAACGACTTTAACACTCGTGATATAACTTTAGACACACTGTCTCGATTCAACTTTAGACACTTCAATTATAGCGCTCCAGCGTTACATAATTTAAATTCTGGGTAAACAGAAGTTTGATTAGACTCTTAAGCTTTGATAATTCATCATGAAAGATAATCTACTTGCAACTTTCTTTAACAAAATATTCATTTTGAAAAAAGTCTATTTTTATGTCTTTTGTATCGTGAATTTTGAAGTATAAGTGTCTAAAGTTTAATATCACGAGTAAAATGCTTTGACCAAGATGATTTTATGTTGGAATCTTGTTTATAACACTTTTTCACGTAGGCTGATGTACAGAAAGTTGATAAAATATTTCCATAAAGTGTCGTATCAAGGTCGTCACAAAGATTGAATCAAACTGTCTAAAGTCATATCACTACTGTTAATCCTAGCGAAGATAAAGTATTTCTTTTATTAGCTAAAAAGCGAAGCTTCATGTCTCATAACACATCGACATAAGGATATAGGTATACATTTCAAAAGGCGTCTCAAATCTTCCTCTCACAAAGATTGCTCGCTTCGGAAAAACCCCGAAAAACTTTATATTCAATTTATTTGATTCGTTTTACCAGTTTTTTCACAGTTTTTCTTTGCAGGTTTTGTGCGAGAGCGATTTTGCAGAGAAAGGATAAAGTTTTTCTAATAGTTTAGCATACAGTATAAATCAATTTATGCTTCAGTTGTCAGAGCGTTTTGTACCACAGCAAAACTTGAGCGCGACTACCAGAGATTTCGAGGAAACTTCCAGCCATGATGGCAGAAAAAATGCAACAGTATTTATTACAGTTTAAACTTGGAGTTCAAATTTATATTATTATTATGACACAAATTGTTTATGGAGACACCCGGTCTTTAAGGAGATTTATTTGCTGCTTTCGGGAGAATGTGAACATTAATCTCGAACCAAATTGGATGGAATGCTGTTTTGGTCAATTAATGGGAGGATTTTTAGATTTATTTGTGATTCCAAAGGTTTTGTGGGTTTTTGCAGCAATTAAGCAACATCGCAAAAAATAAATTTAAAAACGTAATTTTTTATTTTTTCAAATAATTAATATTAACATATTATTGATGAAAACAAATCAACATATTTTAAATAAACTCCTTTCAAAAATTTAAATTCACTCAGCTGAATTTTCTGATTTACTGCAAACTAAATTCCCTGACCAAGGCAAAAGGAAATTAATTTGTTTTCCCTCGAAAAACTCTAGCAACTCGAACAATTCGATCTGGTGTCCAGTTGAAATATTTATTGAATTTCGTTCGCATATAAATAATTCCTCAGCAAGAGCAAGAAAAGCAGAAAAAGTCGAATTTTTGCAATTTTTTTGTTTCCAAACAGGCGAATATTTGTCTTCATGCTCAGGATTTATAGTTCTAGCATTTAGTAAAAATGCTCTTGGACACTTTCCTATTTCTTCCGAAAAGTCTGAAGATGTCGAAGATTTATGGGCAAATAATTTTTATCAAATTAACATGTTTTGGCTCACTATTGGATCACAATAAAGAATAAACTTTAAGCAGCTATACAAGACTACAAGCACTACAAGTGTTAAGTTGCCCATCTGATATGGGAAAATTAATTATGGTTAGTTTTTCTGTGGGAACGTGAGCTAATTCCCTGTTAGATTTTTTTTTTGATATAAATAATAAAGTAAGGATATAAAATTACAGAAATACAGACAATGTAAAGAATTTGGAATTAAAGATCAACAAGAAGCAATAAATTATTTACCGAGAGACTTTGACAATGGAAAATTTGTGTTATTTGTTGTTGTTGTGTTTTTTTTTCAAATTTGCTACAAAGAAACTTGATTAGTTAAGCATTTTCTTAACTGATTTAGGAAAAAGTGGTTTCAGAATTTTCCAAATTAGCTTATTCCCGAAAGTTTTACTAATAAACCTTGTAAGATTGTAGGAAAAGTTTTATAAGATTGAAGGTTCTGTAGATTGAGGTAAGAAATTTGGGAAATCTTATTTTCCGAATGTCTTCTAAGGATGTTTGATGATTGATTGTGTGAATTTTCGGTCATTCATCAAATAAAGTTATGACTGGTTATGACTCGATAACTTGTTTGAAAGTTTGGGAATTTTTTCCACAGGATTGGAAACATAATATCAAGATTAGTATGAGATCGAAAGGTTAGTCGACTTCAAAAGAAACTATGAAAATCTCACTTAGCAAATATTTTCAAAAGAAAACTTCAAACTTTACATCAAATAGTTTTAAAGCTCATGGATGTTATGTGTCTGTCTGCCCATTTCACCCAATCTATGTTAATCTCTGAATGGCGTCTGTGATCTCTCAATAGTCTAGCTCACTTGCAGAGTGAAGAAAGAACTTGATTGTATTTACTAAATCCAGTAAATCTTCTAAACTACTTGCAAACACTCTAAAGTTGAAAATGTTTGAACTCATTTCAGTAAATTTATTGTAAAGCTCCCATGCTGGCTTCAATCTATGTAATCTAACAAATTTAAAAGAGCTGGAATTGAAAATACTTTTCTAGGAATTTTGATTGAAAAATTTCCATCTAGAAAATGTTTAAAAATGCCTTATTAATATGTTCTCCTGTTTTTGAAGGGTAAGTGAGAAATTAATTGATTTTTAATCCATTCTGGTCACTAGCTCAAGTCTTGCCGGAAAATTCAATTATTTTTTCTCTCATTTTTCATTAGATTTGCAACCTTTTAATTTTTTTTCTAGTACCGCTAAGCTCTGTATAAAATTCATTGGAAAAAGAAGAAAAACAAACGGAAGAACATGAAAATTGATAAGCCTCATGAAAATCATGCTATAAGGATTTAGTTTTTAATTTCATTAAAAAATCTGCACACGTTAAATTGCTAAATTTTTTAAATTGATCAATCATTTAAGCAATTTATCCTACCTTTTAGATGGATGTTAGCAGTTTTTGCTACTTTCAGAAGGTTCAATGATTCAGTATTTTTTTTTATGTGAAAATTTATCAAGGTGGAAATCAATTAAAATCGCTTAACTAATCTGATTAAACTCGGTCGAATAAAATGGTCTTGCATGCAAATAATTTGCAATTCTGCACAAATTTGATCAAATCGAAAGAAATCAATTATATGCTTTTGAATTAATTCGTTTGGGTTAGTTTGGCTTCATCAGAGGGTGTTAGAGGAGGAAATATTTATTTATAACTATCATAAATTATGAAAAAAAGTTTTGCGAATCTTTTTGAAAACTTGTGGTTAAATTTTTCATTGCAATGCTTTTTTTATCAAAAGAATAATTTTTTCCATCCATTGATTCCTTTTTCAAAATAAAATCTAGATAAAGATATGTAAAAGTACAAAAATGATTTTGCATGCATCACGTATGAGTCACGTCAACGTTTTGAACATTAAAAAGCGAAGTTGTTTTAATGTTTAAATGTGCGATTGTGTGATATTTAATAGTGGGAAAGTGAACAGCCGGCTGCAATTTCCAAATGTGCTCATTATGTCTTTCTTTTGAACAATCAATCCTATCTTGGGTTTTTGATCTGATGACTATCTAATGCTTTGCAATTTGGTTTCGGTGCAGTCTATTGAAAAATGTTGGCTTTTATCATTCTAGTAAATATTTCACGGAGTGGAGGGGACTCAATCTAAAAAGGAGAAGATAATTAAATTCATTAGTCAAATTATGTTTCCTTTCAAGGTATTTATGTAAATAATAAAAAATTGTTAAAGTTAATGAAATAGTACACGCATGTATCTTCAAACAAGCTTCTCAAAAAACATCAACAATATTTCTTTGAGAACAATGTTAATTTCATAAACTCTTCCAGAATATTAAGAACATGTCCATTTAAAAATGAATATAGAACACCTGCTCAATACCAGAATTTCAAAATTTTTTGGCGTCTGAGATCTTTCCTCTAAAAAAGCAAAAGAGGAAGTTAAAAAAGAAATACCTGCAAAAAATTTGTGCATGAGAATTTATTGGAAAACTTTTTTTGCTTCCAGTTTCTTGGTAATTTTTCATTGTTTTTAAATTGAGATAAATTCTTGTTTTATGTTTAATGATGGTCTAAAAGTGTTTCTTAAAAATGCAACAGAAAAATTTTTGTCTGAATTTCTGGAATAAGAGATTTCTTGAATGAATAATAATTATGTTAAATATTTAAAAATAATTAGTATTGAAATTTGTCTGGCCTGAAATGCCAACTTATTGGAGGTCAGAGCAAATTGGGAGAATTATCTTGAGCTAACATCACTTGTGTCTGCTTTTTTGATGAACATTGGTACTTCGATCAAATTTTTCAATATACCAAACTCATAAAGAAAGATTATCTATGGTCTAAATTAAATTAAATTATCCATTGATTTTTCTTAATCCTCAAAACTGACCAAAATAACATATTATACCTTAAAAACAATAACCCTCAAAATTGCAGAAACCCCACAAGTAAATTCGCAAAACTATACGATCCCTACTCTTGCCATAAATAGTGATATACCAGCCACACATTCATTGACTAATTGTTGAATACACAAAGGCACTAGACGCTCATAAAAATCAACAACATCGTAAATATCATGAACTTCACCGTAAACACAAAACATGCAAAACGAAATCCAAACCAAAACAAAGCCACGTGGTCGCGGATGCCAAACAACAAATAACAAAATAACACATGAAATAATACATGAAAAGTATAAAAATATATACATGAAAACATAACATTTTATTTGTTTTTATATTTTATATCTTTACAATTTTATGTGCTGTTGATTCCACATCAACAATAATAAGTATCACATATGTTTGGCTGTGTTATTACCTAAAGCTAAGGCCTTTGAGAAAGACAGTGAGTGTCCGCTACAGTGAAGAGTTGACCTACAGATTGTTTATGGAAAGTAAAAGTACTGAGCTTGTAATGTTATATTAAATCCTTGATCGAACTTTTCTGTCTCATGGAAGTGAGAAATTTAAACCTTTAAAATACTGATTCATTCATAAACAAAAGATAATCAAGAAGAGGACAAACTACCAAATTAAGCCTGTAAAATTACTTCAGACAGTTTTAGTGTGAACTGGCACCTTCTTTTTATTCGTTTAATATGCTTGAACTTAAGATCTACCGGTGCATCAATAAATTAGAATGATAGAATTATAAACTTGTGATAAATCTTCTAAGCAAATTTGCAAAAGACTCCAATAAATTTTCAAAATCCTGTAGAAGTCTCAATAACTTAAAAGATGGTGAAGTAACAGGTTGAAAATAATTTATTCCCTCGATTAAATGAGCACGAATATAGTGGTACTTTAAAGAAATTATAAAATGTGTAAGACAGTAAGACTTAATTGATGATTTTGTATTAAGCATCGACTTGCTCGTTTGTATTTCAATAAAACTATTTATATCATTTGTATTATTTATACCGTCTCATTTTTAGAAGCTTTTACATAGCGCGAAATATGAAAAATTGTAAAAATGTATATAAAAGAGGTACTAAGGCAGACAAGCGAGAATAAATCTTGCAAGACGCTGTAGCAAAGTATCGTTGTATGCGAAGAAACTGTAAGAAGTCGTCGAACAAGAAGATGCTTGTGTATAATTTTTAAAGTATACACTGTCGAGCTTATGTAATAAATTCTAAATAAATGCGCATGGTTGTTAATTGCGCAATACATTATTTCGCTGCCCGCTTTTTTATCGTGATAAGAACGTTCTACCAGTGCTTCCATCCAATCACCATAGTTTCTGGGAAAAGCTCCTTATCTTAGTGAACATTTTATGAGAGAAATGGGCCGCGGTTGAAATATCAAGTTGTGGAGAAATCTCCAAGTATTTTCTAAATAGCTACCAAGAAAATCTTAGTTTTTGCTTTTGAAGAGTTTCTTAGTACTTTATGGTCTGCACTCTGCATAGTATTTATGAAACCTTTATTGTCTTTTGTTTCTCGATATAAGATTTAGTTGAATAGATAATGTTGAACGATGGGTAATGAACAAGAAGATATTAATGAGATTTTGTCTTATAGGTCACTGGAGATTACCAATTGAATATTGTTCCTAGAATGTGCCATATTAATTTTGAATCACAGTATTGTAATTTTTAGCTATGAATGTTAATATTATGTAATAAATTGAGATCTCCCCAAATTCTATAAAAATCGAGATAAAAATATAACAGTGCATTGGGGATCTTTAAGGGTCAACAGAATCGAAGAAAAATTGTGAAAGCTGTGCACTATACAATGTATTTAAAGAAGTTTCATTAAATAAATATAATGATCTCAAAAATCCGCTTCATACCAGTTTTTTTTAATAAAGATTCAATTCACGGCATGATGACATCACGAATCCACCTACAACACTTTCTATAAATACAACAGATGAACAAAACTGTAAGCATTAAAACAGGAACTCTCAATTAAATTCGAAAGATGCAATTAAGATAAAGAACATTTTAATAACTGTTCATTTAATACTTCTTTATGGCTCTTTATACTGAACATACTAAATATTATTATTACAGAAAGAATTTCCATCAAGAATGCAAAAAAAAACCTGTTGCACTTCTGCATCGTTCAGTAATTAATTGCACCATTCCGGCCATTCCATTTTCCCAAGAAGACAAACAACGTAATCGCGTAATTATAGTATCTTGAACGAAGATCACTACTTCAGTTTACCCAGGCTACCTAAACCAGACCCAACTACAATTATATTGATTATATTCCAATATTATTGGCTGGTGTAGAGAACGACTTTGCATACGCGTTTGAAGCGATTTGAACTTGGAAGGTAGAGGAAGGCAAACAGCGAAAAAATTCTTTGATTTACAAACTCACTAAAGAAACTACAAAAAAAGTTGAAAAAAGTAAAAAGAAAAAACAGCAGAGAAAGACAGAGAAGACTGTAAATTCAGCAAAGCGAAAGTCGTTTACTTTATTATTATTATTTTAAAGGTATTATTATTATTTTAAATTTAGTAAGCCATGACTTCTGTCAGTTGAGAAATTTTCTACTCCACTAAAAAATTCCAATTAAAATAGCTTTGAGCTGCAAATCATCATCTATGCTAGCTTCATTGTCGTTGGCCTAGGACCTAGAACGTGTGTAAGATGGAGTTCATACAGTTTCATCAAGTTTGAGGATATTCAAAGAATTTTCAAACAAAATTTTCCAAAAAACGTCAAAATTTTCTTTTCCTGCTGAATAATTTTGGTTATCAAGTTATATGGGTGAAGATAGACGCCAACACTTTTAGTGCGGGTGCTATGTTTAAACGTCTATCATTAAAGCTTAACCTGAAAACCATGATCGAGTTTTTTCAGAAAAAATGCATATAAAGATTTTGAGCCAATAAGTCATGTGCCGCTGTCATCTCCTCAAGCCTGTGTAAAGGGACCGAAATGTGAACAAAACCAGGATTGAATCAAGATGGAACAGTAATCTGAGCTTCTACTACCAGAAGAGGAAGCAAATGAAATTTGTTTGAGACTACTGAGGGTTTGAAGATGACAGCACCTCAAGGAGAATGTGTAATTTTAAATTAATTCATATTATTGCAATATGGAAATTTTAATAAAAAAAAAAGAAAAAAAAAAAAAAAAAAAAAGGGTAATGAAGTATTGTATTAAATTTATTTTTTATCATAAAAGTATATTTTGATAAATACCAACAAAATTCGTTATTGGTATTAGGAAAATGAGGAGAAGCTCTCCTTTAATGTGTGCTATCCCCTCTAGAAACACTTGTATTTCTTTATATACTTCAATGCCAATACACACGTACATTTTACAAAGCACATCGCGAGCGAGACTGCTTACTTTGCTCGGTTAGTATGTCTTTATTCGGCTAGCAAAAGGTACAAACTGTGCTGCTGTAGCTTGCGTGAATCGCCACGAGGTCCAACTGCACCAAATAAGCGGCCCCAATAAACCAATATTTACGAATATTGTCCAATATTGTCGAAAAGTACTGTGAATTGATTAAAAGTTCCGTGAATTTATTAGCTGGAATTGGTTAGTTGTACTCCGTAGTGGAAAATTTTGTGTGGAAAAATGCAGAAATTAGCAAAAATTGTTTAAATATAGACGTTGATGTAGTGGTGCAAAATAAATGAAATTCAATTACTTTTCATCGGTGTTTCGGAAGGTTTTTCGGCCAAATAAATTTACAAACAAAATCGTAATTTGAAAATATTTAAACTTTAAACACAAAAGTTCAATAATATTGAGAATAAAAAAAAATTGGAATTTTTTCGTTCAAACTCAATCACAGCGTAAAATTTTAAGAAACGAGAAAAAAATTAAGAAGAAGTTTCTGATAATAAGAAGAATTGAAAATTTCTTCAAGTGAGATCATTATATTATGCAGTGTATTTATGTATTTGGCTTTCCTAGCGTATTCGCTGTATGCGGTATATTTCGAGTACATTTTTTACAATTCAAGTGAATTCAGTGCATTCAGACAAAATGATTTGATTTAATATATTTAATGTATTAAATTATCATAAGTGTTCTAAACGTTGTGTCGTGTATCAAACTAAAAATCTTTTCACAGAAATACTTTTCAAGTGTATATAGACAAGATACTGAAAATGTAGTAGTGTTTGTAATCAGTTATCACAACAAGCAAAAAAAAACACTCAAATTATAATTTTCATGAACTTTTGTGATAAAGGCCATACTATACTGAGGTTCAACCGCAACGTTTCTTCCGGAAGATGTTTTGGAAAATTTGGTTTTTACGAGTTTAGCGATATTTTGAATACTATTTCTGAATTATAATATGTTTATGCCATCTAATTGAACCTTTTTGAGTAGTTTGCCAAACACTAAGTCACTTTCTGGAAGAATTATTAGCTTATTCCTGCTCGAGTTGAATATCTTCCGGAAGATTTTTCACTTCGAACCGGAATAAGTTCATAATTCCTCAAGAAAGTGTCTTAATGCTTGGCAAAATACTCAAAATGGTTCAAATAGATGGCATAAACATATTATAATTCAGAAATAGTATTCAAAATATCGCTAAACTCGAAAAACCCAAATTTTCCAAAATATCTTCCGGAAGAAACGTTGCGGTTGAACCTAGGTATATTATGGCCTTAATGAATTAATACATTTGTACTTAAAATACAAAGAAAATCGACAAAAAGTACACAAAACACAAAATATACAAGAAAAGTGAACTGTACCCGAATAAATAATATTTATCACCGTGTAAATGAAAATTATCAATGCTTTTAATTTTAACAAATTTGAATGAAACTGTGATGTGAAATCAGTGACATTATAATTCAGAATATTCGTTTTAAAAAATTGAACCGCTTGAAAAAAGACATTCAAATAATATTTCATTAAACCAATAAAACTATGAGCAAACTTCAACAATCTACAAAAATTTCCGACAAAAACTCATGCAAAATATAAAGAGTGACTTTCAAAGACCACTTTTGAAGCATTCAAGCTATTTCTTTGATGCCTAGCACACATTTTTACACATTAGCGTAAAAACTACGCCAGAAATAAATTAATGGTCACGTGTTTGGGGGCGCTTTACAAGTTTTATACCATCAAACTGAAAACATCGCAAACTATTTGAACTACCACAACCAACAGAACATCGGCAAACGTATCACAAATAAAATATGAAAACCATCACAGAATATAAATTTATAATATTTTTCTAATTTTCTCAGTAATAATTTCAAACATTTAGTCAAATGTGCCTTTTTTGAGCTCTTGAGCTAAGTCACTAAAGTGTTGGTGTGCGTTATTACTAAAATGCTAAAATCGCTTAAAATGCTTATAATACTCGCCATACTCGTACCGTGCAATTCCAAATGATTCAAATTTCGTTCCACAGTCAATACAGTGAAGCTACAAATATGATAAAATACTCGTAAAAAATAAAATACACCACGAAACACAAGAAAAAAATATACACAAAAATGTGGCCTGAAATTGCGTCTTAAAAAATTTTGTTCTGCAGAATGAGTTCTTTGATTTTTTAGCAGTTTTTGAATGGGATTGGTTTCAAATTATATAGTTTAACAGAATTTATTCAAAGCAAATTCCCTTAAGAAACGTTTCTTCATGAAGTTTTGAATTTTACAATTTTTCTCTCGATCTCAACGCATCTTGAAGAAATCTTCATGCCAAGGCATAATTTATTTGCAATTCATTTTCTTCGAATACTTTTTTTTTGTAATTTGTAGTGGAAATTTGTAAGAGATCAAAAGGTTAATTGGCTGTTTATTCGCTTCACATGCAAACTCGTTCAAAATATTCTAAGAATTCATAGAACTTACGACACTATAATAATTTTTAAATAAACATTCAAGTCAAGGCATTTTGAAAAATATGAGAAATAGAAGAAGCATTAGAAAACGAGCCCACTAAATGACTAAATAGGTCAGCAATCAGTAAATTCTAGTTGGTTAGTAGAAAGCGATCGTAGTTTATGGTATTTTTGTTGAAAGATTCTGGAATAATCTACTTTTTGCTGCTTGAAATATAAGATTTTCAGCAATTAGGCTCAATTAACATGCGTTTGTCTTTCTTGATAGTAAAAAATTCTCAAACTCGCTAAAACGTAAAAAAGTGTGCTTTGAGTTGTGTCTCAAGATGTGCAAACAAAAGAAGTTTCTAATAAAAGATGTTTATTTTTAGAGTCTAAATTGTGGAAAAAAAAACTTCTTGAAGAAGTAATTAATAAAGTGATAATTCAGTGATTAAATCATAAAAATTGAAAAAATGGATTTATACAATAACGACTCTTGGCCATCGCCACCTCCTGAGGAGTTCTCGGATGATGGCATGCCAATGGATCCGATGGACTCGATGGCTGAAATTCCAGAGAGCACCTTTGAGCCCCAAGGAAGGGCTAGGTCAAATACTTGGCCACTGCCAAGACCGGAGAATTTCGTGGAGCCAACAGAAGATGGGGAGAATAATAATGGAATTAATAATGGGCAGTTAGTTACTGGTGAGTGCTTCTTTAAATTGTAATTCACAAATTTGCTGAACTTGTAGGGCTTCCCTTGAGAATTTTGTATGGAATTTATTACTTCCTATATATTGTTTCAATTGAATAAAATTTGTGTAGAATGGTCATAAAGTTTTTTTTAGCTTCGATGGTTTAAATTGAATTACATTCAAGTTTAAGGTTGAGTTTGGAATTTTTTGCGGTAGATTTTGATAGAGCTTATTATTATAAATATTTCAAAAGGTTTTTAGACAGCAATTGATTGATTTTCAAAATTATTCTTGAAAAGACCTTTTATCATAAAAATAATTCAAATTTTAGCCTTGAAATTTTTTTTAAAATGAAACTTTTTAAAGACACATTAATTTTATATTACCGTATGACTAAAAACTCCCGCCAAAACTAGAAATTTCCAGATGTCATTTTTTATGTAAATTTTTCAAAAGATATAAAAAAATTAATTTCCAGCATTCTATTCCACGTGACTATCTAAAGCCTGACTAACTCAACCAACAACTAATTCAATTTATTTTAGGAATTCCTCCAACGCCCACCTCTGTTGCCTCAGCGGCTGCAAAAAAGAACTCATCTCGCCGAAACGCTTGGGGTAATTTATCGTATGCCGATTTAATTACAAAGGCCATCACAACAGCTCCCGAGAACCGATTAACGCTGAGCCAGATCTACGAGTGGATGGTCCAGAATGTGCCATATTTCAAAGATAAAGGCGATAGCAATAGCAGCGCTGGATGGAAGGTAAAAAATTAGGCTGATATTTAATGGGAGTTTAGAATTAATTGAGGGGCTTCTCAGATAAGGTGGTGCAAATACACTGTTGTAAAATTATTTGAAAAACTGAGTCTCTAAATAGCATATATCAGGCAAAATGCTAATCCAGTAAAAGAAATAAATCCAAAAAACTTGTTCTTTATAATTCTTACAGTGATGAGCAATCATGCACCATCAAAATGTGCACTGTGCAATCATTGCGTTGTACTTTGATGTATCACGATACACCTAGATTTTGTTAGCTTTATTAGATTGAAAGGTTTCGAGTAGATGAAGTAGCTCAGTAATAATACTTTGAAAAGCTGTAATTTTGCATTTTGGGTCAGGAATAAATCAATGAGCATTGCAGCAAAGGGTAAACATAGTCAGACCAGAAATTGATGAAATATTTATGTTGAGATACTTAGAGTGGACAATTGTTATATTTAATTTGTACTGGAGGCCTGTATCTCTAATTTAATATGGTATTATTGAATATATATCATTAACAATTGTTTTTGGAAAAAATTGAAATGAATAAAAACATATTGACCGAAAACATACGTTACCCTAATAGATCACCAAAAACCACCCCCTTCAAATTAGCCACAAAAACGTCCCGTTTATTTATGAACCCAAATCAATCCCAAAAATAACACTTGGCTCCATTAAAATTCGTCAAATGCCTATTTTCACGTTTTTACACAATTTCCCTATAAATTATTTAGCGCCCAAAAATACAAAATATAAAAAATTATAACAAATTTATATGAAAATATGGGAAATGCATGAGAAATTCAGGCAAAATGTGAATTGAAAATTATGTCCATTATTGTCAAATTATTCGGGAAATAATTTTGTAAATATCTTTTTTTTTCATCCAAAAAATTGATTTAATTTGATTTCATTCATATGGGTTGCACATGTGCATACAAATTTATGTCGGGCTGACCAGTTTTAAGTGGACATTTTTGGGGCAGGAGTTTCAAAGGTTTTATGGGCACTCACATGTTTTGAAAGTCAATCAGAATAAGTTTGTGAATTGAACTAGTGAGTAACATAATGATATAATACAACAATCTCGTGAGATAACAACGAGTAATAAATCAAACAGCAATTCCTTTTTTCTTATCAGCTGCCATTAAAATTTAATTGATGATTCAAAACTATTTCTGAAATAACATGGATGGCTTTTTTTGTGCAATATAATTCGTTCGAGTGTATTGGATGTTTTTAGAAAAATTCCTGATAACAACCTTATCATAATTATAACTGAAGTGTTAAGTAGTTTTTTTGTAGCTATTTGTAAATTTGATGTAAAATTACTCAAAAATAGATTTATTCGATTGGTGATAAGGTTTCCAGTTTTTTAATTGTGTTGAGATTGAAGATAAAATTTAATTGAAGAACCAAAAAATTGATAATAGTTTTAAAATGCAAAATTCAGTTGCCAAGCCCTGCTAAAATACACCACTGAAAGAGTTTCCAAAAAAGTCCAAAAAACCAGCAGACAACTCAATTTGGGTCAATTTTGAGTCACAAAACATGCGAATTTACAAATTTGGCGCTTATTACAGCTTGTAAAATAATTTCAAATTGAACAATAATACTTTATTTCTACACAAGATCATTGAAATTATTTGTAAATTAATAATTTATGGCAAAATCGACAAAACTATGGAGGTTAGCTTATTGGAATATATGTTATCAAAAGATTAACATAAGAATCACATTAAATCACAAAAAAGTTCAAAAATCCCTTGAAACCATTTTTCAAAGTATTTACTAATAAAGAACTAAACCTAGAGGCAACTAGAAGATTGAAAACCCATCAAAGACTTTGATCGAGTCCAACGCGGATTAAATCAACCGAAAAGCGAGGAAAGCAATTTGAAAGAATTCCACAAACTAGTTTTCTGTAAGATCTGATTTTTTAATTTTTTTTTTATCAGAAAGTCAGAAACTAAAAATGTATTGGAAAAACCAAAATAAAGTGAAGTATGCTGAAAATAAAAAGTTGAACAAGTGAGCAACTCAGCAACTGAGAATCCGAGAAACTGCGTGAAAGTTAAAACACTCTTTTGCCTTCTTATTTACCATAAAACTGTAAAAATCGAACATCACACACAACATGCTATCGAGCTATTATTATTGAACGAACCTACTATCTAAGCTTACACTGGTAAAATAAATTTCGTTTTTTTATCAGCTCTTAGATTTATTTTAATTCTTTACTATTTTTATCTTATCAACTTTTAATGACAAATTGATAGAATCAGCAGGATGTTCATGTTTTTGAAATAATAATAAACAAACTAAATTTTTTTTCAAAAATCAAAAATTTCAAGAGTAGTTTATTTTATAGATAACTTTGTAAATACTTAACATTAGTAATGTTAGGTGAAGAACAGTAAAGTAAAGATAGTAAAATAAATGCTCGTTTGTACATGTATAGGCGAGAAGTAGACGACCTTCACAAGACTGGAATTTCGTGTTATATTTTTATAGCTTTTATTTATTTATTTTATTTGCCATATTTAATAGCAGAGACGATATGCATATTTTAGGTGCATTTTTATGTGTGATAAATATTTTTTAGTATCAAATTTATAAAATTTATATTTTAGAAGATCAGGAAAAAACGTAAATTAGACTTTTATGATAATAACTGGAAATATCGAGTTTGGTCGAGAAATTAATAATCTTCCCAATCAGATCATAACCAGATAATTTTTATAATTTTCAAATGTGGATAGTGAGTAACTTCCTATGGGTTTTTACCACATTTTCACTATAATTCCATTTAAATACCATCCGGATAGCTATAGTAGCAAAGTTAATGTAAATTATAGTCTTTTGACTTTTTATTTCGTCTGGCTGGGTAAAATTGGATTAGTTTGGCTAGAACCTGATTTTTCCAAATGCATGGATATATTAAATATTAGTAGTCAAAATTTTTTATTAAATCACGTGCCGTCGAAATTTATTGCTGGACTGATAATTTGCAAAAAACATTAATGTGGTTTTTAAGCAAAACATTTTGAATATATTTTGAATTCTTCAGAAAACGTAAAAAATAATTTCAAAGTAACTTTTGCTTTAAATATATCACAATTTACCAAGACACAAAAAAATCCCTTTAGAAAAGTATAATATCAGGTCATATTTGACCAAAACCAAAAAAACATTTACAATTACCCCGAAAAATGACTCAAAAACGACTCTAAAGCATTAAAATTATAAAAGTCGTTTAAAAGTGTGGTAAGTTCCACAAAACCATAATCGAACTGAAATTGTTGCCCATAAAACGAGATGCGACCATTTAGATAAAGCAAAAAAACGTACACACAACACTGAAACCACAAAAGTGCATTGCACTCTTTTTAATACTTTACTTTATATTTTGCATCTCCTATGGTAAAGTGAAAAGTTTCAGGTTTTCAAAACAAAATCATACAAAATGTTTAAAAAATTTGATGAGATTTTTGGATTTGTCAAGAACTTGTTCTAAATTGGAAAATTTGCGATTACATTTCAGTAAAAATTCTTATAGGGGTTGCTCTTTTTTCGTTCAATTTCACAGGCAGGCGTGTGTAGCTTTCCCGCCTTTTGCACACTTAAAAAATAAATATTTTAAGCATTTTGTTGTATTTTTTGCAATTTTTTGTATTTTGTTGTATTTTCTTGATACTTTTACGTGTAATATTCGTAATTTGGTTAGATACTTTGTAATTTTCGAGGTAAATTTACTCGATATACTTACTGAAAATGCTAACAGACGAATTAAAAATAATTCCAGCGTGAGGTCGTTGTGATAAATCACTTGTGGAGCATTTTAACGGGATTATTATTTATTAAGGCTGTCACGACCAAGTTCCCTTTTGAATATTCAATATATTCTGCACTTTTCAAGATTGCATTGATTTATACAGCAAAAGAGCTCAATTATTTAGGTTTTTATTGTTTATGAAGAAATTTATTTTCAAACAGTTTGATAGCAGACAGTTTTAATGGAATATTACCTCAATTAAATTATTCAGACTTTAGTTGGATCAACAAAATGAACTTAAAATAAATAAAACAAAATATTTCAAAGACATCTCTGCCCTTTCTTTATCATTTATACGTTTTTCCAGTTTTTGTTTTTATGCCTTTGTATGGCATATAAATTCATTTAGCATCTCAAACGTCAATTTAATGATCTTTGGTTTTTTCATGAACATTTAAGAGTTTTGCAAAAACTGTAAGTTTTGGAGCTTTTTGAAAATTTTGTTGAGTTTACAATTTTATTCATTTTATTGTGTGTGTTTGGTTTTTTTTGGGGCGCTTGATGTATTTGCAAATCATATTTGAATTTGCAATTTGACCGACCTCGACTCTTTGGTTTATTTTAAAATATCTTATACTGTCTGTGTATATATGCAACATGTAAATTCATTTTTGATGAATTTTCGGGGATTGGGAAACGGGTGATGTAATTTTAAATATTTTGAATTTTCAACAAACTTTTTTTTTAATTCAATCAAGTTGCAATTTTCATCTCAAACTCAGTTTTCTCGAGTTCTTTAATGTTTAAATCTACACCATTTTTTGTATTGAACCACAAATTAGTAATTACAAATGATTCTCCATGGTTTAGCTTTTTGCATTAATTAAATGAAGGATTGTTGAATATGAGAATATTAAAATTAGCTCGTAATTCAATCAATATAATAATTGCAATTTCTTTTAAAAGTGTGAACTGTTAGATGCGCAATATTGCTTAAAAAATTCCCAAGTCATTAATTGATTGCAATTTAATAGATTCATAATTATATTACTGATTTACTGTCGTTAAACTAAAAAGTATGGAAATCACAGTTATTTCAAAAATGTAAATGTATGAGAGAATTTCAAAAAATTCAGCAGGTTCTTAAATGATTTAATCTTCCATTCATCTATTTAAAATTTAATTTTAAATCACTTAATTAACTTTTATAATAAATATTAGTTTGAAGGGCAATTCGTCAAGAAGGCGGATCTATTATCCGATCACTCATTGAAGGTTGTATTAATAGAACTGTAGATTGGAATCTGTTTAACTTGATTTAAGGAAAAAGGACTGCTATTAACTGGTTTTTTAACTCTAAAGAAAGATGCTTACAATGCTGGATGCATTTGATACGGTTGATCTTATGATCTGAAAATATCAACTTGATTAATAATTAAAACACAGCAAGAAATAGTAAAGTTTGACTGTGCTAATCATCAATACATGGAAAAAAACGATTCAACAGCTAACATGTAGTTACTGAATAATCAATTTAAATCCATTTTTAATCTAACTAATTAATCTTTTATGTGGTTAAAATTATAAAACTTTGCAGCTAGCAATTTCGAACCTTAAAGCAAATTCATTTCATTCAATTGATTTCAACAATTTGATCGTTTAGGTTCAATTGAATCATTAAATAAATGGGTTCATGATCTGGATTAAATTTTTTTAAATTGATTTACAGGACAATTCTTTTGTTTGATGTCCAGCAGCGTCCTTTCAATGTGACTAATTGACAACGATTAATTAGCTCCTGTGGAGATTTGGTTTTTTGTAATGATCTTTTTGTTTTATATTTGAGTCTGTACACTGTTTACTCTTTCAAAAAGAATAAAGTTGACAATTCACACTTCCTGATTTTGAAATGCTTTCAAAATATTTCTTTTTAAAATCAATGATTAAATATTTTACAAAATAAATTTTTCAAAGAGTTCCTTTCGACTATTATGAAATGTTTAAAATTCTCAACATTAGAAAAACACAATTTTTTCTTTAAAAACAATTGAAAATCTAAATTTATGAGCACGAAAAAAATGGCGCCACTTTTGTCCATTTGGACTTCGAATCTATTTGTCTAGAAATCTCATTGTATTATAAAGTTTTCGAATATTTGAATAGTCAGAATTCTATTTTAAGAAATGGTCAGTAGATCACTCTTATAGTCCAACAAAATCCAACGATTGAAACAATTGAAAATCAAATTTATGAAAAAAATGGCTATTTGGACAATCTCTTTGTCACAAATCTCATTGATTATAAAGCCATCAATAGTCAATTGTTTTTAAGAAATGGTTTCTCTCTTATAGTCCAACAAAATCCAACGATTGAAACAATCAAATAAATCTACAATCTCACACCATCGATGCCATCATGCAATTGTTTAAGGTTTCTCTACAGACACAATTCACCGAAATTTGCTTTTTGGCTGCTAATTGCTAGCTAGCACATTCTATATATTGTCTAACAAATTCAATTCAATCAAGCATTATTGCTCTTCAATTTATCACAATCAATGTGTAAAAGCGAATTTAATTGAAGCTTATAGTGATTTTTCTGATGCCATACCATTTGTCGAAGTGACTGTGTATGCTGTGAGCGAATATATCGGAATATATGTTATATTGGAAAAATATGTCACTTTTTCACGCAGTTTATCAAAGATTAGCTCTCGTTTATAAAATGAATCTATGTCATGTGGAGATCGGGGAGGATGAAATTAATTTGCAGAGATATTTTTTAGTCGGCTCTTTAATTATTTTATTTTTGGGAGGAATCAATGTCTCGTTTATTTGGTGGTTTAGATGGATGGAAAGTTTATTGTCTTGGAAAATTATTGAGTATTAAAAATATAAAGCTATTAACTGTGTCTTAATTAATTGATAAATTCAATCGCTATAAAATATTTCTAGCTAAAAAACTTCGTCAAACATGTTGTAAAGTGGTTTTTATTAGAACCCCTCTAATCTCTATTCTATTCGATATGGGAATTATTGCTGTCCAACAGTTCCACACTTCTATAGGTTAGAATTTGGGCGGAAGCACGGGTTACTCTTGCCAATTTTAGATACGGCATTCGACGAGTATTCGATGTTTTTCAATATGTAACCGATATTTAACTATTTTGCCTCTTACGGTAGAATCAAAGAATTTTGGTTTTATATTTGACATTTAGCTTCCAGTCGTTTTAACGTTGAGGAGTCTTTATGTGTTTGCATTTATAATTACTGATGATTTGAGGATTGATACGAAAATGAAGTCTTTGAACATCTGAAATTTTTATAAGTATTTTTTCTGTTTAACTACTGCTAAGATTCCTGAGAATAAATACTTAAATTATTCAATGAGATTATAATAATTTAATTACTTAAGGTACTCAATTAAAAGATGCTGTACGTTAGTAAATATGCATATTGTTTCACTATTGCACACTTGTTAGTTTTAATAAGTTTCAATTAGCTGTATTTAAATATTAAATACATTTGCATAACTTAATCACGTTGGTACTAAAACAACTGCCTATAAAATAAAAAATGTGAGCTTTTACACATATTTAAGCGTTTGAAAGAACAGCTGACAAAAACTCAAACACATTAAAATGTAAGCTAAAAGCATGTGAAACAATAACTCACCTTGAAAATCTATTGCACACTCTCGCATAATTTGTTTGAAGACGGTGATATTACTGACAAAATATTTCAAGAATAATGGTTCAATTATGAATTCATTATGGATTAATTGTGGTTTGATTATGTGGTTGATTGTAATTTTGAATGATTTTTTATTTCATTATGGTTAAATCGTTTTTGTCAGTTTTCAGAATTAAATGTTTTAATTTAAGCTTTTTGCTATAGGTATGTAATAACTTATATACCTTATATTAAATGGTTTTTCCTTTAAGAGTCGTCTAAGAAAATTGACTCTGATAATTTTCATAATTTTTTAATGATATTTTTATTAATTATTCTCACATATATTGTGGTAAGACTTTTTTGGTTCCATATATAATCTTTCATCGTTGCATTAAATACTTATTGTTTATAATTCATCAATGAAATTATTCCTTTAAAATTAATTGAAGCGCCTCTTTGAGACACTAAAAAATGTTCAAAAGATTTATTTGTTTTTATAATTTGAAACAAATCCAACAAAGCAATAGAAATAGACGCAATTAAGATCATTCAATCTAATTATAACCTATCCCAAAAGTCTGTGTTTAATCATATTAACTACTTTATTCAATTCTTCAATATTTTCATTTACACGTCACTAAGATGAATATATGTATAATTGGAAAGCTTTTTGATTCTAATTCTAATTGAATTAAATATTCTGTTAGTAACCAAAGTAAAATGAAGAAAATTTAATTTTGTAATGTTTCTACAACCACAAAGTCCACATATTAAAATGACAAATTTATAAATACTCTTTTCTTTAAATTTGATTTAAATTTTATAAATTTTATAAATTTTATGATGCGCAAAGCTAGATGCCAACACATTAAAAACCTGGTGATGAAATTATTTTTAGAATTATTAAGATGGATCGTTTCCGTTCTGTTCTTAAACATTTATTAAGTTCACTCAAGTTTAATATAATTAATAAAGAAATTATAAAAAACGCACTAAGTTGAAGGAAAATTTTGCGGGTTGTAGAATTCCTTATAATATATTTTTTAAAATGTCTGCGATTTTTTCGGTTCTTGATAAACTAAGAAAATGTTGAACATTTGCACAGCAATGAAACAATCGGTGTAAAATTTATAAAAGCAGATGTTCAAATATTTGTTGTCTGGTTTTATCTATAAAAATTGATAAACACCTCAACAAACACTAGAACTCATGGTACAAATATTAATTTCTCATTTAGTCGACATTAAATGATAATTTGAATTAATTACTCCTAATTTAGCATTAAAATTTGATATATTTAAAGTGCAAACCAATTTAAAATACATCACAGTGTAGAAAACACTTTAAATATTAGATATAAGATATTAAGTTGAGCGTAACGTCCATAATTTAACACACAATTATTAAATCGAAAGCTTTTCGACTTATATCGATTTTTCATGTAAAATCAATCAAATGCATGTCGCTTCAAAAAGATTCAACTTAATTTAGGTATTTTGAATAAATTCACTAGATATTAACACGCCTTTTCAATTATTTATCCAATAATGTGGCTAAAAAATGCTTCATCACAAATAGTTGGCAAGTGTTCTCTAATTTCACGCAAAATCTAATACGAATATGAATGAAAATTGTCAAAATTACGAAAAATATGAATTTTGCAGAAAAGCATTAAATTTAACTTATAATTAGACTTAGAGAAAATGTGAACATTATGAAAACTATGAAAAATTACACGTCAAAAGTTCCTTATAAGAAATTTAATAATCGTGATCTTAAACAGAATTAACTCGGCTACTCAGTAATTAAACAATAATTATCACACCTAAAGCTCAAGGTATCATGTTTTACATTTTTAGATTGTAAATGAAGTCTCAATTATGTTAAAGGGAATTCAGGGCAATTACAGACAGCTTAAATTACTACAAGACTATACTTCCTGACTTCCCGCAATTTAATACAAAATTCGAAAATTTAAAAAATGCAAAACATTTGAAATATTTGAAGCATTTAAAACAAAAAAGAGGAAGCCATGGAGGTGCCAGTTTGTGAATAATTTATAAAACGAAAAGCAATGACAATGTCACTGTGCCGAACATGTGTACAATTTTGTAATATATTAATATATGCAAAAGTAAGAAACCCTACATTAAATTGTAATCACCAACAGTTCAGATTTCACGGTTTCTTTGATTCTTCTGATGCAAAGTCACAGACTAAGTTGTATGTATTGTTTACCATTGAATTTTGAAGCATTGTTGTCTAGAAGAGTGTGAAGGGAATTAAAAGTTTGTGGTTAAAGAGTTAAACGCTGTTTAATGGTTTGCATGATTTGTTTGAACTTGAATGAGAATGTGCGGGTTTTATGGTTTGTGGGATGTTTAAGAAGGACTGTTGAAAAGTATATCAAATAAATTCGCTATCTTCATATTTTCCGAAGAAGACTATAATTATATTTTTACTTCAACAAAAAAAGTTGTTGAAGTCCTGGATTCATCAAAAAAAAAAAAAAAAAAAAAAACTCGGGAAATTCGCTTAAAATGACTAAAAATTGATTTTTGACTCAAAAATCTAAAAAAAAACGATTTTTGAAAAAAATTCAAAAAGTGTCCGACTCGGTAAATTTGCCGTATTCTGTCGATTCCACCTTCCAGGGCCCAAACCACTTGACCGATCTTTATGAAACTGCGGCCTTGAGAGTTAAAATACCTTCTAACTATGCACTTTTTTTTTTGTTGTGTTTCATCAGCGCCATCTAGTAGCTCTAGTACAAAAGATCAGTTTTTGATACAAAATTTTTTGAGGAACCGAGAAATTTTTAGAACATCTGTTAATGCAAAAACATTGTATTTGTTTTAAGACAATCAATTCCAAAAAATTTTTCGAAAATATTCAACCATGACCAAGTGGTCAAGCTTCAAAAAGTACAAAATGTCAAATTTGTGTGTTCGCTCCAGGCAACTGTGTAATTCTGATTTAGCTCAAATTTTCAGAATAAGGTTTTTTTGATCATACGCAGAGCGGAAAGGCTGGTATTTATGATCGGGCTGGTCCTTCGAGTACCTGACATACAAAAGTTTTGATATTTTGTACTTTTTAGCAATAACATTCGTTTCATTAAGGCAAAGATCATAAAAATATGTAGTTAATGTGTAGTTGATGCTAAAGATTGTGATCCAGTAGTGATAAAACCTGATTGTCAGTCAAAGCGCTTCAATTCAACACAATTATCAGAAATGTTGCACATTATTCCCGCTCGGCGCTGTGATCGGATATTTAAATTTTGGTTACATATTTTCGAATTTCCTAGAGTTTTATTGCTCAATAAAAATTCTAATGGACTTAAGTTATGATTTTGTTGAAGTGCCTGCTAAAGCCCCAAGCTTTTCCGATTTTTTTCATCGCTTTCTCCAATGATTTATGATTCTCTGGAATTTGAGAAAAAAAAAATGCTTGTTATCATGGCAAAAGGAGTTTAATTGCAAAAAACCTATAAAATTGATTAGCACGCTAGTAATTGCACTCAAACTGTGACAATACTAAAGAGGCATCATCTAAAAATAACAATCATCCAACGCTTTATAATTGACTTAATTAAATTAATTAGAGTAAATCTAGAAATGGAATTCATTGCACGTTTTCCAACGAATCCATTTTCATTTTTTAATAATCGTATATGTTTTTGGTTGAGTTTCGCTGATATTTCTTGATATTCGTGCAATTTCACATTGATTGATGATGATAACGAGTCAATGGAAATTTTTCGAAAGATTATACGATTTTTCGTTCAATAAAAAAAATTAGAAACACACTTTGAAATTAATAACGCTGTGATAACCAATACCAAAGTATAAGTCACAACACGCTTTAGTAGATAATTTTCTTTTCGTACAAAATTGTTTGAAATATCAGCGATATAAAAATTTTATCGAAATTTTATCGTGGTTAGTCTTAAAAATATAATGCATCGAGCCAGAAGAGGCAGTTTAATACACTAATTTTAAAATATCCAGAACATATTCTAAAATACATTTTAAGAAATATTTTATTTATCAATACTGGAACATTTCTCTTGCTCGATTATTGCACATACAAAGTTCAAGTTTTTCTCATAAAACTGACACTCCTGGCAATGGATTGTAAAAACGATAAAATATAAAAAAGGTCAATATATTTTGCAGAATCAGACTGTTTTATCTAATAAACCCAAAATTCCCGCTAAAAATATTATTCTGCGTATTTCAGTGTGTAATCTTGAAAAATGTTGTGTGCGCGCTAATATTTGGTTCAAACACCTCAAAGTTCCATAAAAATGTGAAGTATTTAAAGCACAAACAAACTCATTTAGTATCAGCTACTCAAGCCCCCAAACGGTTTAAAACTGAATAAAACTAGATAAATATTATCTCTGAGTATCTGTAACCGGAAAAAATACTCATAAATTTGAGATAAATGTCGAATGATGATATGAAACTCGTTAACTTCATAAAAATTAATAAAATAAGCAAATTTACGTCAACCAACCGCAAATAAATTATTTTACAAGTTTTTTGGGTGCAGAGAAGAGATCGGACCATAAACTACAATAAATTAAAAAATATACAAAAGAAACGTTTCTTGGAAATCTTGAAATCTGCAATAATGTCATCAGTCCATGTACAACATGGCAATTGCATTATATTTTATGTAATTTAAATTTGTCTGAATGTTTTTATAATTCTATGCAAAATATCTGTTTGGAAAATAGTCTTTGTGACTATAATAATCAACGTGTTCTTTATCGCAGTAATTACAACGTAATACTGATAAAAGCAAGATTGCTGCTTAAGTGTATCGATTTCCCTATCTACCATTTTTATAACTCAACTTATGAAACTCGAAAAACGTGTCAATGAACTCTTTTCTAAATTGACGACAATATATTTATGTTAAACCGAGCTTAGACATCTTAAAGATTTGCGTATTAAAATTAATCTTTTTTGAGGATGTGTTACTACTCACTAGAAATTAATTAAAAAATTTATGAAAGTATTTCCATTTTTTTTCAAGAACTATAAATAATCTTTTTACTTCGGCAACAAAAAGTTGTGAAGTCTTGATTTCGTCCAAACTTTTTTTTTTTTTTTTTTTCTTATTTTTGCCTAAAACAAAAAAAAATTTGGTCTAGAACCCGAAATTTTGGGTCCTTGCGAAATGTCTGTCCGTGGTTTTGACTTCTGAACTTCTGTATTCGTAATCTTTGAACCCATCCGACCGATTAGTCTCAAAATTTCAGAATAAGCTTTTTTTAACCATAAGACGGTCGCGTTTGCTGATTCAAGAAAATCCTACAGCGCCATCTAGTACCTGTAGTACAAAATACCATTTTACCATACAAAATTTTTTTTTTCCTGAGATTATATTGAAACATCCGAATATGCAAAAACCTTGTATTTGGCCCAAAATGATCGATTCCAGAAGATTTTATGGAAATATTGTACCATGACCAAGTTGTCATGCTTACAAAAATTTTGGAAAAAAAACTTCTGTTCACGTAATCTCAGAACCCATCGGACCGATTGATCTAAAATTTTCAAAATAAGCTTTTTTAAACCATAAGCAGCGACGTACGAAGAGTTTTTGATAATAATACAGCGCCATCTAGTACCTGTAGTGCAAACTACCATTTTGCCATTCAAAATTTTTTTTTTCCTGAGATTATATTGAAACATCTGAATATGCAAAAACCTTGTATTTGGCCCAAAATGATCGATTCCAGAAGATTTTATGGAAATATTGTACCATGACCAAGTTGTAATGCTTGCCAACATTCTGGATTGATCAGCGTCTGTAGTTCACGTAATCTCAGAACCCATCGGACCGATTGATCTAAAATTTTCAAAATAAGCTTTTTTAAACCATAAGCAGCGACGTACGAAGAGTTTTTGATAATAATACAGCGCCATCTAGTACCTGTAGTGCAAACTACCATTTTGCCATATAAAATTTTTTTTTTCCTGAGAATATTTTAAAACATTTGAATATGCAAAAACCTTGTATTTGGCCCAAAATGATCGATTCCAGAAGATTTTATAGAAATATTGTACCATGACCAAGTTGTCATGCTTACAAAAATTTTGGAAAAAAAAAATTCTGTTGACGTAATCTCAGAACCCATCAGACCGATTGATCTAAAATTTTCAAAATAAGCTTTTTTTAACCATAAGCAGCGACGTACGAAGAGTTTTTGATAATAATACAGCGCCATCTAGTACCTGTAGTGCAAACTACCATTTTGCCAAAAAATTTTTTTTTTTTCCAGAATATATTTTAAAACATTTGAATATGCAAAAACCTTGTATTTGGCCCAAAATGATCGATTCCAGAAGATTTTATAGAAATATTGTACCATGACCAAGTTGTCATGCTTACAAAAATTTTGGAAAAAAAATAAAATTCTGTTGACGTAATCTCAGAACCCATCAGACCGATTGATCTAAAATTTTCAAAATAAGCTTTTTTTAACCATAAGCAGCGACGTACGAAGAGTTTTTGAAAATAATACAGCGCCATCTAGTACCTGTAGTGCAAAAATTTATATTTTATATATCTTGTGTTTTTTCAAAGAATCTAAAAAACTGTTGGAAAAAATATATATATTTTTTTTGAGTTTTATATGAAAACAAGTTTTACGTGTTTTTCGTTAAGAAACTACAAACTCAAGTCGATCAGAAAGTGGTAAGATTGAATTCAACAGAATTATCAGCAATAATGCACAATATTCCCGCTCGGCGCTCTGATCGAAAATTTATGTTTTGGTTACATATTTTTGAATTTCCTAGAATTTTATTGCTTCATTCAAATGAATTATTCTAATGAAGCATAGGTATTATGTTGCCGAAGTGCCTGCTAAAGCTTCAGCTTTTCCGATTTTTTTAACATTATTTCACTTAATAATGTATGAAAACCTAATTCCACCTAAAATGGAATGAAAATTATCTAAACTACATTTTAATGGTCAGGTAGCCTTCAAAGGGCACTCGTATCATTAAATATGTTGAAACATCAATCAAAATGATTCAAAAGTCGTTCCGCAATTCAAGTTTTCTATTTAATAGTTTTGTTGGGCACTTAGGAAATTTTTTTTTGGATAAATTACAAATCAAATAGTATCGATGGTAAATACAATTATTGTTATAGCTAATGATAAATTGATTGAAAAATATCAATTTCAAATAAAAATTATAAAATATTTCTCTCAGTGTTATTGGAATTTCCAAAAGGTATATGAATGACTCAATTTATACAAAGCATGTAATTGGTGTCGAGCATTACATAATTACATTGTAAACGATTCAATTCATCAAATTTATGAAAGGAAGTTCCAAAGCCATTACAGACCCTTTTATCATTTTTGTTAAAAGTTCAACAAAAAACTTCAAATAATTTTGAGTGATATGTGATGTGACCTTTCACACCTTATTAGACTTTTTACCTTGAGCAGGGCAAAAAGTTTGGAATGATTGTTAAAATTCATGTTCAACAAGTGAACAAAATTTGCTCATAAATTCCCCAAAAATCTAGTAGATACTGATTGTATTTCGGAACGTAACATAAATCTAATTAAATTTGTTTATACTTCGTTATGCTTCACACTGTATTGTGCTTTTGTGTTTTATCAGTCCCAAAGCCAATAAAAAACCGCACCAGAAAAATAATGGAATTGTATATAATTTTTATTATGCCACGACCTAGCACAATGCGTTTTTTCTTCACATATATTTGATGTTGTTTATTTATTTATAAAAATTGTGGAAAACTTTAAAATTTGATATGATGACGTGTGATGCTTTTTTTGGAATTTTATAGTTCTACATCGCTGCTTTTACACTTTTATTGCAATCTGATGTTTGCGAAGTTTTAAAGGGCTTTTCTCGTTTTTACATATTTTATTGTTTTTATACAATATTGGTTGCGTGATGAATAAAAAATAAATCAAATTTTGATTGGCATGATTCAACGAAAAAATATTGCTCGGATGATTTTCAAAGATAACAATTTGAGCGCTGTTGCAAATAAATTGCATTTATTTTTAGAAACTACTTAAGAAAGAGTTTTTTAATGCTTCATCATCAATGAGCTCAATCAATCACATTTTTTATTTGAATTTTTTTAAATGTTAGTAGAGGTTAAATAATACCTTTTTTGTAGTTTAAAATTTCTGGAAATTATTCTAATCTTTTTAAAGAAAAATGGAGCAAATTAATTTAAAAATAAAAATTAATAGATCATTTAAGTACCTAGTTGAAAGAAGTTTCATAAAAACATATATTCGATATATTTATTAAACAGAATACAAATGTGTGACAAACTTTGCAATCATTAAAACATAACTCAAAGCTTTTGGCAAATTCTTACAATTTCTTAAAAAAAACCTCGAATTCAGCACTTTCTCCGACAACTCAATATTTCACATTTTCGTTAATGCTTTAATAGCACACATGACGGAGTTATGGCTAAAATATGAGAATCTGACATGAGATAAAATACTACGAAAAGACATTTACAACATTCTGATTCTCGAATGAAAGTTTGTCTGTGCGTTTGTTTATCATAATTTATATATTTTATGTGGAAGTACTGAATGAATGGTCAATAAAATATGTAACAGTAAACTATTTTTGGATGATAATTGGTCTAGATCACCGTTTGTTCAGCCTCTAGGCGCCGTAATGTTCGCGGTGGCGGAATATATTTGTAGTTTATGGATCTATAATAAATTTAATTTATCGGGAATTGTCAGCATTTTATAGTACATAAATTGTTAATTAAAATTGATCAATATTTTGTTTTATACATCTGTTAACTGAAATCAATTATGTCATAAGAACGAAAAAAATCTTTAATTTCATTTTTTGTTTCTTTCAGAATTCAATACGCCACAACCTCTCCCTGCACAATCGCTTCATGCGAGTACAAAATGAAGGCACCGGAAAATCTTCCTGGTGGATGCTAAACCCCGATGCGAAACCCGGTAAATCAGTAAGACGACGAGCTACTTCCATGGAGACCTCTAAATTTGAAAAGCGAAGGGGTCGCGTGAAGAAGCGTGTGGAGCAAATCAGAAGTGGTGCAGTTGCTCGTAAGTTGCTTCAAAAATAATAATTGGAATTAAGAAATGATTGAAAATTATTTTTAGATGTAGTTGGAGTGCCTAATGACCTGAATTCCTCACCTGGTAGCAGTGTGAGTGAAGGATTAGATTTATTTCCGGATAGTCCACTTCACAGGTAACTATTGACACTTTTTATAATACTCTGAGTTTTAATACGTAGAATTCCATCTTATTTCTATGGAGTTTAGTTTGAACGCAAGCATTTTTCCAGCTTTTGTAAACGTTAACCTTTGTAAAACTCTAGATATTTGAAAGTTATTTTAATTATTATTTATGAATTCATTATATTTTATATTTAATTTCCTTTAAAAAATTATTAGTGGCAATTTCCAACTCTCGCCTGATTTTCGGCAGAGAGCTTCTTCGAATGCCAGCTCGCTGGGCCGACTGAGTGCAATTCCAGCGGGAGGCTGGTCCTTTGACAACGACGAAGAACCCGATTATGAGTCTGATGGAGCTGGAGTAGATAATCCACAAACAAAAAAGGTTGAGAAGTTGGCCGACGATTTAAGTCTTCAAAATTTACAAGGGTCAGTATTTTTATGAAAAGCAGAAGGGAGATGAATGGAGAAAATTTGCATGAGCATGTTTTGATATTTTTGTGATAACAAGCTCTCAGAAGCTTTTCTAGTTTTTATTTAAATCCTCAATTATTATTTTGAATGTTTTATCTTCAAAAAGTTTAAGAAAATAAATAAATAGAAAATGAATCAAATCAAAAATCATCTCAACAATTATAAAGATTCTCATTAACCTTTGATTTAATTTTTTCCACCAACTGATCATACGGATGGAGTAGATTCAGCACAGCCAGTACTTTGCACCACAATCACCCACCACCACCTTATCAGCCCCCACAATACCAGTCGATACATTCTCAACAGTTTTTGTTGAGCCAACCTCAGACTATTCAGATGTTGCAGCAGCAAAATAACACCAGAGAGGTAATCATTTTGTTGATAGATTTTTAGAAATATTTTCTTAAACCATATGTTTTACTTTTTAGAGCATGTCTCCTGGATCAATTAATGGAATGTCTCCAATTTATGGTGAGCAATCTCCGGATTACTCAAGAATACGACCTCCATCCAATAGTCCACCAACAACTCCTAACTCCCAGATGATGGAAAACTCGCTGATTGAGAGTAAGATACCTTTAAAATTAACTGATCGATTCTATAAGCTAGCTAACAATAAACAATTTAAAGCAGATAGCAGTCCACAGACTCTAATGGGTCAATTTATGGGTGCACTAAATGGACAAACAAATTTGGATGATCTGAATTTGAACATAGAAGCGTTTCAAGGAGGATTGGACTGCAATGTGGATGAGGTAGAATTATCATGAAATTTCAAATTAATCTGCTAGCTTTACATTTTATCTTTTAAGGTGATAAACCACGAGCTCAGTATGGGAGAGCAGCTAGACTTCAACTTCCAGAACAACACACAAATAAATTTTCAAGGGCCTGATTCGCCATTGGATTTAATTCCCACAGTTGTGCAAACTACTTCATCTTCTCTCAACAACTCATCATTGAATCGTGGACAGTATCCAGCAAGGACCAATCCTCCTTCCTGGGTGCATTGAGAAATGGTAAGAATTCAATTTGAATTCAAAATAATATTCCAACAACTGAAATCAACTTTTCATCAAGTTAAAATAAAATAAAAGATTAAGAATGAATTTGCTTCAAAAATAAATTTCAAACAGTTAATCTAGGCAAAACTCTTTGAAAATGTCTGTTTCATTAATGCATTCATCAACGTTGTGATAAGGAGCCTTCTAGAAGTGGCTAAAAGTCAGGGACTTTTCTTCTTATCAGCAATTCTATACTTTGTTACTTGACTTTACATGATTTTACGGCTCTATACTTGGCCGTCTGTAAAACAATATTGTTGTTTTATTATAAGTTCAAATTATTGTTTGATAAGTAATTGTGGGAATCCCATATTTATGGATGATTAAAAAGTTATTAATAAATTATTAAATTGTTTTAGGTACAGAAGTCGTTGTTTGATGATCCTTCAAGGGATCAGGGAAATGCCGTCTTCTTCACCCATCTGTAAATAAACCCCAACCCTGCTGTAAATACTTTAAACCCCTTAGTATTTAGTTAAAACAATGTTAAGTTGCAGTCAATTTGATATTTGCAGGCCTCACTTTAGTGCAGCCACAAAAAAAAGCTTCTGAGCTCAGCTCATTTGAAAAATGGAAAAAGATCAGATCTCAGGAATAATTGAATCAAAATGTAGACACTAATCTGTAACTGCATTCCAAATCGATTAAACACTTAAAGTTTAGAAGTTGATTCAACTCTTAGATTTTTTTGAACTTTTGGATTGTAAAGATTTCTAAGAAATTTATGGATATAAATGTTAGGAGTTGTTAAGGAAATGTAGAAATTATTTAATAATTTTTAAGAGAATGCTCTTGAACGAAGATTAGTTAACAATCAATTATATATTATACTTTGCATGAACTACATCTGGAATAACTATGATCCTTCCTTCTATCATGTTAGACTTCTTAAAACCTGTATTTCTTTGGCTAGAAAACTTGTCTGATATTTTGTACCAGTTAAGTTGGGAAGCTTCTTCAGTTACAGATCAATAAGATTCAATAAATAATAAAACAGAAGGAGATAGAAGGTTAAAAAAATTGCTTAGACGAATAAAAATTTAGAATAAAATACTTCCTTGTGCAATTTAAAATTAATGTCGGTTAATGCATTAAACTTTGAATAAACTAATTGATTAGAGCAAATAGTAATTGATGATAAAGTAATATCATATTGATTGAAAAATATAAACAATTAAATATAAATAAGATAATCAAAAATTGATGAACATTTTATTGGTAACTTTCACGGCTTTGAATAGAAATTTTAAAAACAAAACTTTTCGGCGAAGAAATTCCTCTGATCTCGATTTCAGTTTGTCCGGGAAATATTATTAAAAAGAATTAACCTTATAATTAAAAAAAAAAATTCAAATGTTCGGATGATTTACGTAAAATTACGTAGAATTACGGATAATTTATGGAAAATTTTTATAAAAATTTAAAATGCTAATTTGTGATTCAAGACCTTTGAAAAATATCAAAAGTTCTGGCTGCTCAGTGGATTTACTAGTTTTTATGCTTTTTATGCTTTAACTGTAAAATTATGTGGATTAAGATAAATATTCAATTAAGAGTGCCATCTATAAACTTTTATAAAAGATGCACTTTAAAAATATTTAAAACTTTTACTTTTATTCAGTAAATATAGTTTCGTAGTTTTCTATGTTAAATAAACAACTTATAAAACGTAAAAGTGAAATTAACGCATAAATTAAGTTAAGTTTTTAAGGACAACAAGAATATTTAGGGCTTTCCTATGTAAAAAAAAATTGTAAATTTTATTAAAAGAATAATTCAAGAACTAGGCAGTAAAATTTTAATTATACTTTTATGTTTTTGGATGAAATTGTTTTTTATTTGTTTTAAAATAACTGAACAATTAATTATTATATTAAATTTTCATTTTGTTACTTGAGAATAATGAATAAAAAATATGTTATCGATGTTGCTGTAAATATGTTTAGGAAAATAACTGAGCAAAGCTAAAATAAAAATTTAGATAAATGAAAATGGTGTCTTTTGTTGTTTTTTTTTTAAAAGTATATTGTAATCAGTATTTTAAACGATTCTAAATGAAAATTTACCACTTTAAAAACAAAAACATTTCTATGTCAAAAAAAAAAACATGAGCATAAAAGCCATTCAATTGTTGTGAAACTGAACACCATATAAATGTGTTCAAATAATTCCAACTAATTTGCGCCGACCGTTAAAAAAATCTTAGAAAACTATTTTACGGAATGGTGTTTCAGGTTGTATTTAACATAGTCGCAAAGGAATTTGAATCTTATTTGAAATGATATATTTGATTGAACTGCCAATAAAGTTTTCCAATTCATAAGTACAAAGTGAGTTACTCAACCACAGGAATTATATGCAACGATTTTATTGTTCGATAATTAATAGCAAATTATTTTTTTTATAAAATTCCAGGGTTCAGAAAAGGCATGCCCGTTTCGGTTTTAGACAGTATAAGTTCTAAAATCACGTTTAAAACGTTTTAGACAGTTTAAAACGTTCTAAAACGTCTAAAACCTCTAAAAATATGAAATTGCTTGTTCATCCTTTTTTTTCGTTTATTTAATTTGAATGTAATAATGTGAATTCATAATCATAATTTAAACATAATTTAAATACTTTTCTCAAAAAAAAAATTACAAAAAAGTGCAAAATAGTTTCAAATTTCTGGAATCAAACCCGTGTTTTTGTATGTTAAAATCATGTACGCTAGCAAGTTTGATGGGGTTTTAGACATAAAATTTAGGTTTTAGACATTCTGAACCCTGTAAAATACCTTTTGCACACAAAAAAAATTTTACTGTTGTCAAATTTCTTTTTCAATGATTGTAGATTTTTTCTAAAAAATTTTATAACAAAAATTGTATACACCATTTCATTTATTAATAAACATAGGCATGATACAATCCAGCTTCGATATTGCCTGGTTGAAAACAGGCAACATGCGTAGTAGGTCAATGCATTCACCGAAATTCCCATACTTTCATGTTTTCCGTACTTTCCCTCATTCACCAAATAATTCTCATTCCGATGCTTTTCTACCGTAAACTGTTTGCCAGTACAAAATATCGTATCTATCGGAATTGGGAGAATTTCATGATGACCTGTTTTAAAATCGAACTTGTCGACTCAAAATACTGTTCAAAAAGCATTAATTTATCAGTTATCGATTAATTCCCAATAATATCGGCACACTTTCCTTCGATTCAAGCACTGTTTTGCCTCGAAAGTCCCATTAGTCGATTGACTATGCCAAAGTGCGAGCAACAACCCGCATCAAACGGACAAAATTTCATCCGGCTGGTCATCTGATCACAACCAACAACCATCATCTTGCTGCAAAGCAACAAGCTAGCATCTTTTGATACTTTCTTATTGCGCGCGCTTTTTATTCTTTACGTTTCATAACACAGTTTTCACGGGAGCAAATGCTTTACCGCACTTTCTTATCGCACCCTCTTTGTCAATGCTTAATGCCTAGTAAAATTGTTGTTTGTGTTTAAATTTCCGAGGGGAAAATATTTAATGCGATACATAGACGACCAAAGTTACCCCCCTCGAGACTTGGAGCGTATCCTCAGCTTTCTGTCATTTTGTGCCTGGTATTGAGATTTCTTGAGGGGGATTCAGTACAATCTAAAGTTTTGTGCTTATGTGAGCCTTCTCCTAATTTATTATTATAATTTTATGGCATAAGTTTCGCAATAAAAGTACTCTCTATTCATGATAAACTAGTCCGATTATTCGAACAAATGGATGATCATTAATATATCGGATTGCACAAGGCGATACAAGGCAAGAAAAAGAAAAATGTACAACCGTTGTCCATTTGCAATTTTTCTGGTGCATCTAACCAATTTTTTGTCGGATGGGATGATCAAGTGCTCAGAATGCGAAAGCGGTACTGTCGCTGTGTTTATTGGCAACTTGGAGCAAAGACCTAAAATAGCTGTTAGAAAAAGTTTTTGCATTGTGAGTTTGGTCTTTTGGTTGGAACTGAATGAAATTGTGAGTTTTTTGTGTTGTGAAAAAATTTAAACCATTGTTTATTATAGTTTGCATGGACAATAATTTTATTATATTTTAAATTCTTCGTTAAGCATATTTAGGAATTTAAAATAGATCATTACTACACCCTCATAATCTTTTCATTCCCAAAAAATTTGCCCCGAAAATTGCTGTCCCCCTTATTCTTACACAAAGATGCGGTTTTCACAAAATTTTCCCTTTTGCTCGCCAATTTTCTTATCGATTGCACGCTCAACTATTTCTCTATTTTGCACACTCTCTAGAACATGTTTGCCTATTCTCCAGCAAACTATTTTAATATTTTTACAATAGTTTCTAGCTGGAAATAGCTGCAAACTAAAACAACGTTAGTTTTCCCACATCTATTGAATGGTCTCCTCCCCAGCTACGATACCCACCAACTATTCCGCCTATTTATTTTGCATGGCGCTGTATTGCTTGGTTCTCTAGCGCTTTTGGTGTGTTTTGTAGTATTCTGTATTCTCTTATCACTATGAAGATTGTGAAGTATTGAGCGTGATGACAAACGGGTTAGTATAGTTCTGCTATCCTGCTTGAATTTCTCAACCCGTTCCGTTTTCGCCGATGTTCAAGTGTGAGCTTGCTCGTTGGGGGATTGCCGACGGGTTTCGCTCGAGAAATTGATTTATATGAGTATTCAAGCTCTAAATTTTGTTTGAATGGAAAGAGAATCAGTTTCTTTGAAAATTTAATTACGGAAAACAATTAAAATTTTTTTAAACATAATTTTTATTTGTGGGTAAAGTAGGTAAAGTAGATATGGAAAAATATTTCTTTAATGTTTAGGAAACATAATATCATTTATGAATGTAATATTTAACCCCTGCTTCTAACTCGAAAGCATACATAAGCAATTGTATTATAAAATTTCCCCCAAATCCAAATACCAAAAACTTGTACCAAGCGCGAAGCTCCTCAATTTCTAAATATGAACGGAAACGAGTTGGTCTTTATTCCAATTTATCCATCTCACATATGATACCCGCTCGTTCTATCAACAATATTGCTGCTGAGATAACATTTCACACAATAAAGAGCAACTCTTTCCTCAGATTGTTTGCATTAATGCTCCATCCTTTTTCAGCTCACATGGAATCCACATCGAATCATGTATCCAGAGTAAAGCAAGCAAGAATAGATATGTGAATAAAAGCAACTCATATGCTCACACGTATCACATTAGAGATGTTAGGCGCTCTAACGTTTGAGCAAGTAAAATAAAATGGTATTAGAAGTGACTGTGCGCCGTTATGCTAGCCTAGTGAAAATCCACATGTTCAATTTCTAATTCAATATCCGACGGAGAAACTACCAAGACTTTTGTTAGATGTGAACGTTCGCAACGTCCATATGGCTTTTTTTCAGTATCGCGTACTCTGTACAACAAAATTGTTCGAGTATAGCTAGCTAGCTGGTATTGCAGAGTGCTTGTGGTGTACAGCTTTTTATATTTTCTGTGATAACGTATATCATACCATGCTGATTTCAAATATCCCCACAGTCTTTGAATATGCTTTGAAAATTGGAGCTTGAATGTTTGCCTCATACCTAACATTTGAATTTGTGTATTTTGTGTATTTTGGAATACTGTATATTTAGTATTTTTCTGTATTATATATTTTAAACTAGTTATCCCGTCTCGGCAAAAATGCCGAGTTAAATATTTTGGTTGTAATAAACTTTAAGCCATCAATCTAGATCAAATAACCTAGATTTGTAGTTTAAAATTATTTTAACTTCAGATTAATGAAAAAAAAACGTATTTTTTAATTTTGATCACCTACATTTTTATTTGGAGCGACCAGCTGGTCACCAGGATCAGCATAAAAAGATCCCATACATTTTTCATGAGCAATCCAATAAATTAGATATATTCGCTTAAGAAACGAAATCTCTATGAAAAGTTTAAAAAAATGCTTCTGGATCTTGAAAAATAGCTTCTGGATGTGGAGTCTAGCAAGTTTTCAGTTTCTTTAAGATTATCACTCACGATTTCATTTTTTTGAACTCATAAGACGAAGAAATCTCGAAAACAAATTTGGGATAGGGATGAAATTTTCAAGATCCGTGGTAGACCCGTGATGTCAGTTCCACTTATTGCACCAACATTATCTGGGCTCACTGATCATTTGGTAAAAATTTTAAGTCTCTAAGTGGTTCCGTTCTCTTTAAATAGTAAAATGATTGAAAAGCTTGAAAAAAACCAATAAATTCATCTTCAGATCAACAGCGCATGGTAATCTTGGGTTTCTGGTGAAAATCAAATCTCTTGTGATGCCAAATAATTAATAAAAGAAGAAAAATCAAGAAAAGTTAAGCAATGAACAAATTTTGTGCATATCATATGCAAAAAGTGCAAAAATCGCATAGATTCTGGAATCTGAGGAAGAGACGCGGCGAGATAACCAACTTCAAAATGACTAAAAATGTGTGACTTGGCAATGTTTATAAGATCTCATCAAAAAAAATTAATTTTCATTGTTAATAAAAAGTGCCACCACATCGTGAACGTTTTTTTGGAAAATTCTGATTTTCCCGAAGATCACGGGATCAGCTCTGGTGACCACCAGGTGAGTGGACCAGGTCTGAAACAAAAAGTTTTCATCCTTTACATAGTTGTAAGAAGTTTTGGTGAAAAAAATTCTTGAAAAACTTAATCCGTTCAAAAGTTATTAAGCTTCAGTACACCGACACGACAGAATTTCGCGCACAACATATATAGAAATATATATACAACTGAATTCTATTATTTCTAATATATATTTGTTTCCAGTATTATACTGCAATTTTACGGAAATTCTAAATTGACTCGACTAAGTTTAAATTGTTGCTTAAACATTTTACACATTTTACAAAGTATTAAACTTTTTTTTTCAGCAGAACGCAGAAATGGTTGGAGGTAAACCCACGACACTTAAAAGTTTAATCGCGGCTGTGAACGGAAAGAAGAAATTAAACAGCTAATAGATGGTTGTAGTAACAGGAGGGAGCTTGTATTGAAGATACGATCTACTTTATCGTGAATTGGTATTATTTTGGAGTGAATACATTTTGAAACGAAAACAATTTAAGGTTCTGCTATCGAATGATGCTTAAAACTTTTTGTAAAACTTTTATTTTCTATAGAAAAATAATTAAAAAAAAAATTTAACAATTAAAAAAAAAAAAATAAAAAAAAATATGAAAAAATTTTGAATTTCACTTTTTTTCGAACCAATTTGTTTAAGAAAAAAATTTTATATTTGAATAAAAACATACAGCATACCAAACAACGATGTATTTCATTCCATTTGACAAACACTGAGGAATAAAATACAAGCATAAGCATATCTACCAAAGTGTTTCACTCTATGGTTTCACATTCACTGCTGTGAAAAATAAAAAGACACAAACAATTTGTTTCCCCTCCAACTCGCTTATGAACGCCTATGCTTTCTGAACGCTGTGAAGATCGAAATTTTATTTCTAAAAGGAAATTACACAAAATGCACTCAAATAACCTACTTAAGTTGTCCATTATACACCATAGCACACATTTAGTGATAATGAGGGCTGACCAGTGTGAGAAAAGCTAAAAAACCTCGAGAAAATCAAGGAAACGCTAAAACGATTCACTGTCAAGGAAAAACCTCGTAGATCTGCTGAACTAGCAAGCACATGGAAGGGAGGTCGAATTTGGAAGGCTACAAATACAAATCGAACGAATAATACTTTTACGTTTTAATATATGCTATATATGAAATATATGAAAAAGTATATTTATAAATATAAATTGGTATGGTAGAGAAAAATAAATATTTTTATTCAAAAAACAACGAAATCAATTTGTTGCAATAATTTTCACCTCGCTAGCGTTATGAGTGCTTGATACAATTGAGCGATTTGGTAAATTTTCGAGAAATTCTGAAGAATCAATCCCACCTAAAGAATCCCCATCTTTTGCACATCGAGCGGCAAAGTGATGCTGTTGGCTTGAGGAGATGGAAATCTGTATTATGAATTTGCTTCAGATGAATAAAGTAACAGGCTCTGTTTGCTACAGCAAACGTGTTCACAATACGTGGAGTGTATTAGTGTTGTACGTTTGTATAGCTTCGATGATTAAAATGCATTGATTTTGTTTCAGAATATGCTGCAAGTGAAACATTGCTCTGGATTCCTAATAATAAATATATGCAAAATACGGTAAAATTTAAAATTTCACGACCATCTTCAGAGGCTGAGGGTATATTTGCTGAATAGCTGGAAAAGTGGTGATGATGTTAATTTCCTATTTAATGTATAAAATGCACGGAAGATTCAAATTTCCTTTTTTATGAATTTAAATGACTCATATTTGATACTAAGGCCGCATAAACCAATGCTCGACAGCCAGTGAAAACTGAAAATTTTCTGTCTACCTTTCCACCAACACCATTGAATGATAAAGAACGCATAACAGTGTGGTATCTTTGTTGCAGTTTTGATTTTTCGCTGTTTAGAGTAAAATTTTATCTTTCGTGAAATTTTGAAATCTTGGTTTATTTGAGCAAAATATTGGATTTACATAGAAACATAAAATAGTACATCATTTCACGCTTTCTCTCAGCCAACGAAGCTCTTGAATTGCAAATCGCATTAATTGGGATTCTGGTGTTTTGGGAGGCTCGTACATTAAATGCTCTATTGACTCCTTCAACAAAATCTCGCATGTTTTTAATTTTTCCTTAAAAAACAAGAACTTTTTAGAAAATTTATCTGGAATTTTTATATAAATTAAATACCATAAATTCATCCTCGAGCATCTCGCCTGCTTCAAATCTGTTTTGAGATAATTCATGCAAAGTTTTGTAATTTTCGTACAAAGCAATGCCATTCAACCTCGAAATGTTTGGTTCAAATACTCGGATTATTGCAATAATCTCCTCACAATATGTCAGTTTTTTGACCAGTAGTTCAGGTTTGATATTTCCTCGATCCCGCAGCAATGAAACGAATTTCTGTTTTGCTTCAATCACTAACCAATGACTTTTATTGAAGACTTTAGTGAACTTTGAGATTAACGTATCAAAGACTTCGATTGTTTCTTGGGAATTTCAAAGAAAAAAGTATTAAATTCTTTAACTTCAAGAAAAAGTAAACAACTCACCACCCTCATTAATTTCATCCCAAGCTTTCTTCACAATCTTCTGAATCAGCTCGTCATCATGTTCCTCCTGACAAACTTCGCAAATCCATTGTTCATCGTTCAGAGTGCAAAGACCGTCTCCACACTCCATGCAAGAAATTGAGCTTAAATTGGTGCCCATCTCCGTGGGATCCGAGCATCTCTTACAAGAGCATTTGAAATATTTTCCCTCCATCAAATGTTTTTGGCGCTCATCGGTTCCCTAGAATTCCAAATACATATCAAAAATCGTGTAGCAAATTCTATGCGAACTTGTTCTTTATCGGAAAATTTACATAAAGCGTTTTGGTGTAGTTGTAAGTAATCATCTCATTTTGTTTGATTGGCTGGTTGGCATACACTCTTATATGATTGGCATTATCCAGTGATATAAATGCATTTGCACAACAGTCATGTGCCAACAGAGAAGCCTTGGGGAACAGACCACGTAGTAAAACTATACATGGTAGACTGTTTTGCTGCAACAGAAAAACAAATTTCCATCAACTTCAAATGAAAAACGGAGAAATCAACTCACGTTAACATTTCGCAACTCGAACGTATTAATATCAAGGATTCCACAAATTGTTTGTAGAAGTTTCTCTGAAATGCCCGTGTCTTTGATTTCGTTCATTATGGGTTCAATTATGAATTTTTCATTAAATATCCATATCGGGGTTTCTTTTCGCTCAACTTCATGCGACTCCATCTGTAATAATTCATTTTTGGAGCAGTCTTCATTTACTCCAGACATAAGCATCGACAAAAATCGAATTGGTGTTACGACCTTGAACGGTATAAATTGACAAATTTGACAAGTTGTAATTAAATTTGTTAATGTTCATATATGGACCGCTGTGCAATCAATCAGTGCTTACGTTGAAATTGTTTATGGCAAAGCTCTTATCAACGTTCCTAGCTTTGTAGAATTGACATTCAGCTTGGTCATGTTCATCACAAATGCCACAAAGTGGAGCAACCCAGCAGATTCTGGTGGAGGCAAATTTTTGTTATAAATTGGAGGAAGGGTGTTTCAAAAGAAATGTTTCCAGGAAAATTTTGTGGATCGCATATTTTAGAAAATAATATATCATTTAAAAAATATTTGAATTAAATAAAAAATTTCAAATCTGTGAAGCATAAAAAATAAAATTTCTAAATAAAACAGCAATGTTTCTTTCATGACACACCACAAAACATTCCACGATTTTCCCGCGCATTTTCCAGTGCATGTTTGTCTGGTAATAATTACTTGCAAATTTTCATTGGTCTCTGGTAGCAGTTCAAGCAGCAAATGTCTGAATTCCACGATGGCCCGAATAGCAGTGGTTTCTCGTACAAAATTAGTTCTCCTTGTTTAATATCTCGTGATGCTGTTACGAATCTGAGTGCAACATTAGAAAGTACAATAGAAGCACTTGTTGCACTGTTCAAATTTAGGAGTTCTCTTACCTGCCAAATGATTCATTGCTTTGCAATTCCAAAATACCTTCAGTTTCTTCCATTGCGAGATAAATGATCACGACTTTTCAGTTCTTAATAATTTATTCAACTGACTTGAGAGCTGCTTGGAGCAATTTTCATTGTGAAAGTGTAAATATTCTAATTTTAGAACGAACTTCCAATTGTTGCGTTGAAAAGAGAGAAGCGACGCACGTTCTTGGATCGGTTCCAAAAAATTCCAAGAGGAAACAGAAAACATGTGTATTTGAATTTTTAATAATATAGTTTGACTACTTTCTTTATTTAAGAGTTTTTTTTTAATAATACTTAGAGAAAATTAAAGAAAATTTATTTACAAAAATTTTTTTTATTTTCATAAGAGTAACTTTTTGCATTAACTTAAAATAGAGCTAAAAATTAACGATTAAAGTTTATACTTTGAAAAAGAACCGATCTGTTTGTAAATCATAAAGTTAAGATGCTTGGAGTAAGAGTTGGCTTATTTTATCTGTTGTGTGAACAAATTTTCTTTCTTGCTCCTTTAATTTTTGAGGTGAATAGAAAATTCAAATATCAACCAGTGCTCACTCCAAACTACTCAACAATATTTTAAACATAATTCAAAGTAAAAAAATATGACAAGGAACATTTTTTGTGGGGTATGAAATGAAACATTTGCAAATGGAAATTAAATGGCATATAATAATGTATCAATATTTTTCATTTTACTTTGAACTTTAGATTTAATGTACATTTATTAATTTATTGCTCATTTGCTTATATTAATAAATTTTACTATCTTTATGGCAATGTAAAGCATTTCAGATATTTTGTAATATTTAACATGTCCTATTAACAATTCGCACAGAAATAAATTGGGAACTTTATGTATAGTTCGCTGAAGTTCATATCGGAAGACAAACAAATTTAATACATTTTTTATCACAAACATATAAGAAATTACAAAATTATGTATCAATAATTCAAGAAAATGGAGGAGTTGTGTCGCTCTCACTTTGTAGACGCTTAATGTGAACATCATCGTACGCGATAGTAAAGACGCTCTTTTTGTCAGCAATTCTATTACGCTTCCCCATCAGCAAAGAGTTCATCGCAATACCAGAGTCATGATCATCTTCCGGCTGATGGTGCTGAGTTGAATGCTGTATCTGATGGAGCTGTATTTGAGGCTGAGGGATTGAAGTTGTTGTAGTTGAAATTGTGGTTATATTAGAAGAACCAGACGTTCCAGTTTGCCCGATTGGTATTTTGATGGTGGTTGTTGTTTTTGACTCTTTAATTTCATTTTCTTGAATCGGAGACGTATGTGGCTTGTATTTGATTATAGGCTTTTCACCGCTCTGTGACTGGTGATTTGGTGGTGTGTTAGGATACATATAATGTGGTAATTTAGAAGGAGGTATTGAAATTGAAGGCTGCTGTTGGTATTCGTGCTCATATCTATGCTCAGAATATTGAAGGCGAGGATGACTTGGATCATTGAGACTGGTTCGAGAATCAATTTTTTTGGACATTAAGATATCTTCTTTTAAGAGTCTGGTTGGTTTTTCTTTAGTTGGCGAAGATCGCGGCAGTGGTTCTGGTTTAAGTTTAGATGCTTCATCAAGGTTCTCATGAGATGCTCTTAATGGCTTTCTCTTGCTACTATATAAAAGGTTTTGTTGATTTCTGGCAGATTCTTTGTTTTTGACGTACCACTCCATGTACCGTGGAACACCTTTGGTTTCTGGTGGTCGTGGAGCTTTAGTCTTCTGTTTTGGTTCTTCATATCTATTGATAATAATTTTTTTCTCGTTTTCTCTGCGGTTTGCTCGAGTTCTTATAGCTGGAGTGGGTGGAACACTTTCAGTCATTCGACGTTTATTGTCATCGTTAATACGATCCTCTTCGTAGTAATCGTTGTTGTCTAAACTGTCAGCCGAATAGTAATTTTTATGAAGGTGAATTTCATTCTCTGACCCATCTGTGTCATCAATAAAATACTTCATGTATTTTGAAGACTTTTTCTTGATATTTGGAATAATTTTCTCGTCGTAATCTGGAATTTCCATTCCTTGTCCTTTTTTTAGAACTTTATTACGTTCACTACCATTTTTCAATAATCGAAGTTGAGATGCTCGATTATCCATACTTCTAACCTTTGGAGATTTCTGATTATCTTCTCGCTCCTCTTGAATTGGAGTTCTAATCTTTCTCTTAACTGATTCCATTGTTACTGTTCTTCTGTGTTTATGATCTTGTGCGTCCTTATACTTGCTCTTCTTTCTAGTTCTTCGTCGTTTCATCCAATATACACCTTCTGGACTATTTGGAGGACTATACTTGACATATTCCATATCATCTTCAGACTCTGAATCGTCATTTTCACTGCGAGTCTTCCGACGTTCTAACGCTTCACGAGCTACAGCTGGATCACTTACAGGGTCAGTTTGAACAGCAATTTCACAATCAGTTTGAGTTGTAGCAGCTGCTGTAGTAGAATGACAAGGAAGACTTTGGGTCTCAAAGGCAAGTTCTTGCTGGTTGTATTTTTCTTCCAATTTTTCTTTGTCCAAAAGAATTTGACGCAGCAATTCGTTTTGAGTTTTCAATGAATTTTCCAATTCCTGATGGATTCCTGTAGAAACGGCATCCTGGTTTTCAGGTACGACTAGATTAGGATCCTCTCCTGATGCTGCTCCGGTTACTGCTGGCAATGGTGGGACTTGTAGATTAACTCCATTCTCTCGCACTTCGTTAGGAGGCAGGGTTGGAAGATAAGTTGTTGCGCCAGGAATAACCTGATAATGTTCTCTAATAATTTGTTTTCCATTAGCCTGCTCCTCGATAAAGCGTCTCATTAAGATCTCTTTGCCTCCATTATCAACCATTATGTATTGAGGCTGCCTAGTTGGCATGTTAACATAAATATTATCATCAACCACACCACCTCTTGTTATTAATCTTAGAATTTCAGCATTTCCTTGCTTTATAAATAGCTGATCTCTTCCACTAATATTAGCTTCTTCTTGAGCAGCTTGCTGCCGTTTTAAACTATTACGTCTATCGTAATTTATATCACTGCCTCGATCAATTTCATGTCGCCTCATGGAATCGTCGTCTACAGGATGTCCTCTAATATTTAAATGATTATCATTTTCATCTTGTCGATCATTACGATCGTTGCGAGCATTTGCATTCACGTGTTTTATACTGGTGTAGTCTTGATCTTCATCTTCAATTATATCTTCTGTATAGAGATGGTTTTTGTCAAGTTTTATATTTGATTTTTTCTGGTGAGTTTCTTTGGTGGATCTGTTTTCGTTCCTAAAAAAAAGATTACAGATTTTTGTTAGAAAATGTTTTTCTATAATTTTGATATAGATATAATTCACCTTCTGCGCTCATCATTCATTTTGATGTTAACTGATTTCTGCATGGTGTCATTATTGTTGTCACCCTCAACTCCTTGATTATCTAAGCCTAATTTTTGGTGAGGATATCCTTTCTTACTAAATTCCCAACGTGTAGGTTTCGTCCGCGAATCGGACGATCTCTCCCCGGCTGACCACGCCTCTCTCCGGCCCATCCACTCTGCGACCTTTAGAATGAAACAAACATTAGTTAAAGAACTTTTGTAATTTAATAAATGATACACTAATACAGAATTTAGTATGCACAGAGCTCAGTAAATAATGAGAATTAAAAGCTTTTTAAACAAAACATAAAAACTAATAAATCGTGATTATTAAATTAAACTCAATCAAGTACCTGAACGGATTTGGTATTCTTTCCAATTGTATGCTCTCTATTAACAAGATTCACATCATCTTCTGAACTATTCTGAACTCTAATTACTCTTTTTCTACAAACACAAAAAGAAAAAAAAACATGAGGATATTTATTTGTTCTATAATTACCAGCCATTGTCTTATATGTTTTACAATTATAGAAAATAAATAAACCACACAGTAAGAGATGTAAAGAGACTGGAATTAACCTTTCGGAGCTTTTGGAGGTTGTTTTTTTGAAAGTTCAAATAACAAATGAGTGAAGACACATCTGTCAGCAATTTTAAATAAATCTTTTATGTAACTTGAAAAAGCTTTGCCCAATCTCAATACTCTATGTCAATACGTTCTAAGGCCTAGATGCATCTTGGAATTTTAAAAGAAAGAATTTCAATAAATATCTAGGGTCATATTGAAAAATTTCCATGATGTAAATTTGCCATCAATCCATCAAACAATTTTGATTTTTGAATTTTTGGAGTAATGATCTTAACAAAAAGGTTGGTTAGTTACTATTATTAGTTGCGAGCGGAAAATGAGTATGGTTAGTACAAACGCTGGCTATTATCGTTATAACAATGATTTTAAAAGAAAACTGACCTGGAAGCGGCGTAAAGTGGACACCAGGAACATATGCAGCACAAGAGTAGCGTTAAAATTCCAATAGCGAGTAAAAGTGCTAAAAATATCAACAGCCAAAACAGCACTCTGTTTTCTGCTTTGTAGACGCTCTGAAATTTAAATCGTTAGGATATAATTTAATCAGAAGTAAAGTCATTTTCTTACTGCGCTATTTTCATCCACACTAACTCCTTGATTATTTGCATTGCTGGCATATAGAAGACGTTCTTGAATTTTCATCACATCAATAAAGGATTCTCCGTCATAGTTAACTGTTGCAGTAACGACACTTTTCTCTTCCCTTTTTCCATTAGAACCAACACTTCCAGGTCCATCGGTATTTAAATATGGTCGAATATCTTGAATAGTAACTCTTCCACCAGTCATGTCACTAAGCATCTCTTGAAGCTTTTGCCGGTCTGGATTGTATCCAGGAACTAAAAAGGAAATGGCGCGAGTCCGACTTTCTGGTGGGTAAATCCGAACTGTGGTGGTTGAGTATCTAACAGGAACTCCAAGATCAAATGCTCTAGCAGTAAGTACAAAAATATCCATATCATTTTCATTTTTGGTTTGTCTTTTATTTCTAGTGCCTCTCGTCAATGATTCTCTTAACGTCAGCTGACCAGACACTTCATTCAATGCAAACTTGTTTTGATAGTTTCCGTGGATGATTTCATAATGTACGACATTGTTGGGTGGCTCTGCATCAATATCGATCGCATGAATAAATGCTGGCGTTGTAAAATTTTTCAAATCTGTAGTCAGAATGAACTCGTACAGTTGTTTGTCAAATAACGGAGTCTCATCGTTAACATCTAGCAGTTCAATTATTAAGGGTACCTGAAATTTTAGAGAAAGTCGTGAGAATCTCTCAAATACATAAAATAATATAAAACACTAACCTCCGCACGATTTCCAATACCGTCATCATCACGAGCTTCTACGTACAAATGGTACTCTGGCATCTTTTCACGATCAAAGCCATGATTGTCAGTTGATACAGTGATAACGCCAGTTGCGGCATTCAAGTTTAAAGATGTGTTCATGTAGCCTAGAATTTGAGTGTATCGGACTTTGCTTCCCAGGCCAGTATCAATATCATCAGCATGTACTTGTACAACTCTAGTGCCAGCTGTCATGTTTTCTGGAAGTTGAACACGATACTCTGCTTGAGAGAAGACTGGTGGATTATCATTTTGATCTACCAGATAGACAGTAACATTTACTGTTGCTGAAAGGTTTGTTGCTGGACCAAGCTCTTGAGCTAATATCTGTTTGATTTTAAAGATATAAATAGAGATCTTGAAATTAATGGTAAAATTACAAACCTGAAAAGATATTGATGTTTGTTGCTCATAATCGAGTTGTTGACCGTCTCGAACTCTGATGATAAAATTGGCCTTGCGTTCCGCAACATTAGGAAAAATTTCAAATGTCCCATTGTTGCCCAGCAAAGTCAAGGAAAACACGCCATTTTTTCCAGAATCATCATCACTAACTCGCGTTACATAAGGTTCTGGAAAAATTAAAGTGGTCCCTGTAGGAGAGTTCTCATCAATCCGCGTTACATAGCTAGAATAAATATAAATAACATTAAATTTATGAATTAAGCAGGCCGGCAATTCGCTAATTAGTAATCAAACTCACTGGTCGTTCTCGAAATAGGGTGGCGAATTGCTTCGCTCTGGCAAAAATAAAGCAATTTGAACAGTGGTTGCCATAGCGGCTGGTTCATCTCGTGCCACTTTGACCTCTTCAGCAATCACAGTCAGCAAAACGGGATCTCCGATGTGAGTAATTGCAGAGATCTCGTCTAATGGTCGCACTAAAGTTATTTCACCTGCAAATCAAGAAAAGAATTTATTTTAAAAAAGTTTCTGCAATACGTTTTAATTTTAGTAAAAATGTTGGAAATTATAAAATCTTTAGGTATCACAGTACATAATTATAGCAATCATCCAATTACTGCAGGCATAAACTCTAATCACATGTGTTACTAAGTGAAACACTGAAATTGTTAAATTGCCAAACTGCTTGGCAATAAATAGCAAGTCGACGACCTATAGTTTTTCCTTAATGACCAAAAACTGAAAAGAACGTATGGAACATTCTTTAGATTTAGAATTAATATGTTTGACCCACTTAGCACTTAATTACCAGCAAAATTTCATGGGTTTTATGTCGGAGATCGATGGCGCTTATAAATTGTAAGCACTGTAAGAATATTATTAGAGTTAATTATTTATCAGCTTTGCTTTGGGCTTAATGCTTCTTAAAGACTTCCCCAAACAAATCGAAATTCAAACATGAAATGATATAGCAATGCCGTAATAGTCAATTCAAAGGGCAATCCGAATCGAGGGTAAACGGCATAAATTTCCTACCCATAAAGTTCCTTAACATGCAAAAGGAAAGCGAAAAGTGTGTGTGCTTTACTGCTTCCATAAATTTTCGGTTCGTTCACCCAACTACTGCTTGTAAGCTTCTCTGCCATAAACAAATGTGAGGCGTGCGATATTCTTAAAATAAACTTTATAGATTATATATTGCTTGTGTCGCAACATCACCATTTTACAGTCTTGAAGTAAAGAATCAAGAAATTCCAGAAAATCGATAAAGTTTAGTGAAAGTTCCTTTCGTAGATTTGTGTGCCCACTTATAAATTTATTCATTTATTGTATATTTTGCATGCAACACAACATTTAAGGTACAACATGTAGTTTTTTGTTTCTTGCCAGGTAAATTTAAATTTCTTCCACCTTTATTCTTATCACCTTGCATAATCGCAAATGGGTTTTTCTGTTTTCTGGCTGGCAACTGTGGCGAGGGGTTCAATTTAAAAGTTGTGTTATGTATGTAATTTCATTAGTTAAAAGTGGGTCATATTTGTCGACTATAAGTCTTTTATCGCATTTTATTCTTTTTTTTATTGAGAAACATGATTTAATCGTGAAATTAATTCACTTTCAAAATTAGGTTCAAATTTTTTTCTCTAAAAGTTTAAATTTGATAATTCCACAAAACATGCAATTAAAGCTTATTAGGGAGCGATTAGCTTTTTTTATCAAACTCAACATTTTTTGCTCGAACAAACTGGCAAACTACCAAACTCCAATTTAAGTTAATTATAGGTTTTAAAGATGTTTGGCAATATCTTCCGGCCATTTGGGAATTATTCGCTCTTCAAACTTGCTCAACTCTTTCTTGTGTCTGCCTGATGAGTTTTTGAAATATTTCGAATTTGTAATTATGTTTTTAATTTTATAGGGCAGATTCTACAATTATTCAAATAAAATTGGACCAAATATTTGACTGCTATTGGATGATTGACCATCATTTGCAAGACCTCAAACCATAAACATTCCCAGATATATTACAGCTTGTTGGAAAAAAAACCTTGAAGAATCTCAAAATAGCGCGAAAGATCTTCGACGTCAATAAAAAGTATTTAAATTTGAAGTTACAGTTAGACCATGTTGTACAACTAGTTTGGAACTTTGAAGATCGCATAATTAATAAGAATATCTATCAATCATAACTCAAATTAGTTTGTTTCGAGAAAAACAGTTTGAAGTTTCAATTTTGTGGCACATTACTCACTTCCAACTTCAACTTAATCATCTCAATCTTCATTCTTCATTAATGAATCGCGTAGAATGTTAAAGTTGTAAAGTCTTACTGAAAGGTTTTCTTTGTTTCAGATTTTCTTAAAGTCTTCAGAAGTTCTTTGCATTGGCTAAAAAATGTTTTAAGCGATCTGTCGGAAATAACAAAAGGTGGATATGAAGATGAAATTGAACAAAACATCACGATATTAATTATCATAAAATTTGACGACAGCACAATTTTAGCCAAACAATTACCGAGGCTCTCTCGTGTTAATTATGTGTATTTCATGAATTACTTGACGTGTCTGTTATTAGCATTTTCAGTATTTTGTTACTTTGTTCGATGACCATCGCTATTAGGCATTATAAAGAACAAAAAGAACAACGCAAAATTAAAAATTATACATTTATATTAAATATTTTAAATAAGAGAATGAAAGATTCTTCTCATTAATTCAGATGATTTTTCTGTTTTTTTGTCGAGTTTTTGTAATTTATAATTTAATAGGAAATTTTACACATTTCAAGCATTATTATCTAGTAATTTTAAAAGAATGAAATGCGATATAAAGCGTATACGTAAAATTGTAAATGAATCATGTCCGAGTCATTAAGCAACACGATATATTCACTAAGAACCAACTTGGTATTTTATTGAAGATCTTGTGAGATCTTTTCTATATAAAATATATTTTTCGTAATATCAAAGAACCATTATATGATAGTTGGCTTGAAACAAAATGAGAATTATGCAAAGTGATGAGACCATTATAATATTGCAAGAACATTTGCTATCTATGCATTAACATTTTTTGTCTATCAGGTTTTATCTTGCATGTAAATTTTGCTAATGAATAGATAGATATTGTTATTTTTGTAAATTACTTGTTTTATTTCCAGACATTTAATTTAAAGTACCTATGGGAGAAGATAAGACTAACATGGTTTATTTTGGACAACTAGAAATAGTCAAACTTATCTTATCTGAATACAATAATTGGTGTTGTATGCTGGAAATAGAGAAAGGTCATCTCTTGCTCGACTTACAACACAAAACATAATATTAATTGATTTGAATGTTTGGTTATCGCTGAATAATTTATGTTTCCATGTTAAAGATGTAATCGTTTCCCATTTCTCATTTCAAAAGAAGAAAACAATTTTAATAGACAGAAGCTCTAAGCAACTTCCACTCCCCAAGAAAAGATTCCGATGCTGATATCAAGCCCTAATGCGATGTTCTCATCATAATTTATTCAATTTTTATGATCAAAAACATTAAATTAAAATACAATCAAATAAAATATCCATTTTTATTATTTATGAATATCGATTTAAAGTATACGATAAACTCTCTACTTTTTATTCACTTTTGGACGGTATAGTTTGTTTAAACTTGATAATGATCCTATTCCGCGCAGCTTCATTAGAACTAAAACTTGTTAGTTTAGAGCGGATTCAAGAGTTTAGATTTTGGAAATAAAATTTTTGGATATGATGAAACTTTTAATGTTTTAGAGTTTTGCTCAATATCAAAATAAATCACCTATTAAAATTTTCTACTCGAGAGTTTGTGGCAGATTATTTTAAGATGTAAAAACGCCTTTAAAGTTGATAGTCAGTTGAATTACAGAATTGTTGGTGGAAAGTGGAGAAGCATTTTATTTACATGTTTTATGTCTTTTAGTTACTGTGAGCAAACTATCCACCAGTTCAATGCGAAATATGATAATAATTTAGCGAAAACGTACAAACGTACTTGCAACTCGTACTGAATACTGGCCATGTAGCAATGTAGAAATTACCTCCAAGAACACAAACCGACTGAAGATAAAAATCGAAACTTCTCAAATTTTTACGCGTATATTTAAATGAATAAATAAATTGGGGGCTCTTCATAAAGATCGTCCCAGAAAAACGAGACTTTATGATCTTCCGCCCCTCTATCGTTTGAAAAGGAGTAATATTTTTGAAAACAAAGTCTCGGACATCTTTTAAGACCAGCCCTTTTCTTTAACTTTGAAAATGCCAAGACAACTAAAATTTCCGATCATATCGTAAAATCAAGCAAAATATGTTTCCATGAAAAATGGAGACATGCTTGAGGAAGATCGTATATTATGCAACTTTAGAACTTTAGAACTTTCAGGCAAAATCTTTATGTTGATATGTTGCAAATATCCATGAACAAGCAGAAGAGAAAGGTCAAAGTTGAAAGAACAAAAGCCAATTGCAGAATATTTTCGCTGAATTAAGAATATTTTTAAATTCAAGAATTTATTTGAGCATAAGCATTAACAAAACTCAAATGAGAATCGTAAAAATAGTCTTTAAGGAAATCGAATACAATTATTATTCAAGGATTTAGTAAAATGCTTGCAATATTGCATAAGCTGGTAAATTTCTAAAATTCCAAAATGGTTCGAAACGAAAGCAGAATTTGGTTTTTGCTTAAAAATTTGAAATATTTAAAATGAAACAGTAAAATGCGAAGCCATAAGTCGTGCTTATTTTAATTTAAATGTTTCAAGTAGTTCATGTTTTTTGGGTAGAAGAATTTGCAAGACATTTCACGTCCAGCAAAAAATTTCAAGATTGAAAATGATATGACTTCATTATTTTGGTTGGCAGTAATTAATCGATCAATATTAATTGCACCCAGTTCCATTAAACTTCTGCATGAATTTTTAATTGAATGATGCAGAAATATTTTGAAGAGCAGGAGAAATAATTGAGGGCTCGACTAATTTATGATTTCTTTAATTAATATTTATTTATATTCGTATATAAAGTGGTGAGGATTTTTTTGGTTGCCTGCAGCATTTGGGCAAAAGTAAATCAAATCAAAATTTGAATTTATTTTACGAATCAAGTCACGCGATATTTTTATTTCGGGAATAAATGTTTTATAAAACTTTCAGACAATGCAAAAATAAGTAATTTCTTTAAAATGCTTATTTAAAGTTTTGGCATTTCATTATTTCGCAGCCACGTGAGCTTGCAAATTTTAATTATTTATTTTAGATGCAAAAATATTTATGCTCTTCGTGTGCCTTGTGGACGATATCTTGACCCTCGTTTGCAGCGGTTGGAGTGAGCTTCGTGACAGTTTTCCATGACTGCATTTTGCTTGAGATTTGTGACCACGATTTGCATGCTTTTTTTTAAGGAATCCGTGTTCCAATTTTAAATCGCATTTTAATGATTAAACATAGAAATTTGTGCTAGAAACGCGCATTTCTAACAATTTCCCTATTCTTAATTGCTATGAAAAGGGAAAATATTTTAAAGTTTATGGTTTCATATTAATTTGAAATTGAGGGCAATTTGCGAAGTCGTAAACTTTTAAATTACTCCAGTTTAAGATATCGATTTTCAGAAAAGTAGGACATTTCAAACATACCTGTTGTATCGTTGATATCGAAATAGGAAGTGAACGGATTTCCTTCTGAAACTAAACCGTAACGAATCTCTCTTGGAGCTCCCTTGTCTCCATCTTCGGCGTGAACTTGAAGGATCTGTTGATTAAATTCAGATATTAAACCTTAATTTAAATTTTTTGTTAATTCAAAAGTCTCACCTTATCTCCAGGAATCAGTCCAGCAGGCAATCTTGTAACAGGAGGTGCTAAAGTAAAAACTGGAGCAACATCTTGAACATCCTCTACAATCACTACAATTTCGATTCCTGCAATATTTCTACTGTCTTGTCCTGGCTCCGCATAAGCATCCTGCAATAATGATTAAAGAATCGATCAGATAAAATGATTTGATATTATATTTAAAATTATTTTATTCCAATAAAATTTGCAATACATTCAAAAAGTCACCCATTGTCCAATTGTTGATTAAGAGCTTAAGCTTATAATTCTTATAATTTGCATGTTGTCGCGATCATCGAAAAGGCAGATCGTGAATTAAAAGCTGACAAATGGAGGCAACCACAACGCAGTTGTTTTCACTTTTACTTTTTGTATTTTTCGAAACTTTTGAATATTTTGCGCTTTCTGCAAAATTTTTACATTTTTGAGTTCATGATTGTATTTATAAATATGTTAGTATGTAATTTCAAGAATATGTTTCCTTTGCTTTTGTATTTCAGTAGGTCTTTAAAAAATTGATAATCGTTCAGTCTGCAGAAACTTACATGTGCTTTTATCTCGTTTAATGATACATAAGATTTAAATATTACGTCGTCAAAGCTAAAAGAAAACGCGCAACAAATACAATAACGGCCTTTCCTTAAATTACCTTAAAACCATTTAATGTTTCTTACACATTTCTTTTTCATGCAATCTGATCTTAAAGTGTTGCCTAAGTTGAGAGTAAAGGCGTCCAATAAAATTGACAAAATATTGTCATTTAGTAAAAATCACTCACTTTCTCGACTATTTGCATGATTCATCGATAATTCAAAAATATAATGCAACCCTATAAAAACAAGTTTTTTCAAATATCAGATAATGAAAAATTTGCAAAGAAAAGTTAGTTTTCATCGATATTTATATGGTTTTATTTGTTTGCATAAATCCCCTTTGCCATTTAAGCCATTCATAGACATTCAAGCTCGCAAAATTTTGTTTGGAAAATAGAAAAAATAATTGCTAGAAAAACAGGTTTTACATTTTCCTTCAAAGCCAACAAGCTGCACGTGTGGCTTTCCGCTAATATGATTGAATTTGCAACTTAATGATAGAACTTGTTATCAAATGCAGAACATATATGTTGTCCCACAAAATAAACCGCTTTAGCACTATTGCTTTCTGCTAAATTTGTTTTTATTTGACTATTTATTTTAATTCTCGCTTTTGAGTACATAAAGCATGATTGCTTTTATGTCGCAATAAAATAAACCACATTTTGCGATTAACACTTTTTCAGCTATTTTAGGGCAAACTTAATCCTTTAAATACTTTCCATTTCATTGTGCACTTGCATGCAAATTTGCTTTTAAAGTTGAATTATTTTTTTTTAGCTTTTAAATAGCACAAATGTTTAAAAAAGGAAAAACGCTGAAAAAAAACGGTTAAATAAAAAATAGGATCAGCTAATAAATTACATAAATAACATATAAGTATTTTATTTTATATTGAAATATTAAAATTGTTTGCAATTTCATTGGGATTTGGCCTGACAGTCTGTGGTTTAAAATAATTCCAATAATTCAAAAAACTTTAATATTTAAATGCCATATTTGCGTTCAAATTCCCAAAAACATAACCAAAACGTAGACAATTGCGCAATTCACCTAAAAGAACAATCATCGCGACAAAAATAATGTCTTTGGGGGAATTCACCATTTCGGTTTGAAACCGTTTAAATTTCACTTTCCATTAATTCTTTAATTCTTTAATTCTTTAATTTCTTCAGCTTTTGTTTAATACGACGTTTATAAATTCCGTAATGCTGCAAATTCATAAACAATCTGAAACAACCCAATGTAAAAAACATAAAAGCATGCATGTCCAAAGTTTTAATGTGACAGCTGGTGTTGACTACTTGTTGGCAATTGTTTGTTGGTTGAGCTTTAAGTAAAGACCAAAATTATATTATTGGAGATTTTTGTTAACTTTTCCTTTGATTAAAATTGACAGGCTCAACCACATGGGAATGCTTAAATAAAATCTGTGATTTCGAGGAAAAAGGCCAAATAATGAAGAAATAATAATGACACCTCTTTATGTTTGCTGTTTTGGATATTATTGTGTGTATTCAGTATTTTACATGTCCAACAATTAAAAATTAAAAACGATACATTTATGTATAAATCGATTGTGATATAATAAATTTGACATTTTGATCATTTTATGGAGCTTATAGAGCCATTACAGCTTATGAAACTTAAAATGTTTTGTTGGTCGCTTAACAAAGTTTAGTTTAAGTGTGGTTTGATTTTAAGTTTTAAATCTTGAGACAATAAAACAAATCAACAATGCATAAAAATATTTCTTTAGATAAACTTTCTATCTCATTTCAGTTGTAGCCTTTGATTTGCCATTTTCTCAATCCAGCAATCCAGCAGTACCACAACGAGTATTTTAATTATTTCATTTTTGACGATGTCATTTCGTGCTGTTAACTCAAATTGGTCAGAAATGTTTAGAAATAGTAAATAGTGGACTTTTCTCTACAATTTCTTTGATTATGGAAAAAATGCAAAATTATGGTTTTCTTTTATTGTTTTGTTTCTTAAACTATTTCTGCGGCTTTGCGGTACTAAAAATATGAATTAATGTGATGTGGGCTGGTAACCCCAAATTATACGAGATTTATGAAAAATTGCAATGTTTGTTATTCCGTTAATAAATTTGAATTGAATGCTTCAAACTCCGCATGCAAAAAAAAATCATAACTTTGAAAGTTTTATGATTCAATATAACTGTGCTGCAGCAGAAAATCTTATTAGTTTGTCAGACTAAAAATATTTTATTTAAACATTTTTATTTATTTATTAATAAATAAGGTTTGTTTGATTTGCTTTTCATTAAATAAGTTAGCATGAAGAAAAGAGCATTAAACCGAGTTAAAGTGTTTGCAGCATACTTTATACTTTTATTTAACTATTTCCCATTAATATTTCAATGTTTGTGTCTTACTCGTTACTATTCCGAGATTTAAAATAAAATTAAAAATTATTTTCTTATGTGTTTTGTGAGAATAGATTGACTTTCACTCTTGCTCTTTGCCTGAATACGTAATTGTTAATAACTTTTCTTCGTAGTTCTTTTATGTCTTGAAATGTGTCTCGAAGTACTTTCATTATGCTCATTATAGTTTTGTTTGGGCTGTGAAAAACCTACAACACTTTAACACTATAACTAGCTAGATTGACTTTGTAACTAAAATGCTATAATGTACTCCATGAACACTATGGAATTATTGGAATTATGTGTTTGAAATAAAATGGTGATGGAGGGTGATTATAGCGGTTTCTTGCCTAATTAATAAACCGTATTAGTTTATGTTTAAACTTATATGCTCTAAATTCATAAAATACAATTATACTCAAATAACATCAATATTAAAGGATAAGTCTCCCTCAAAAGAAATAAAACCATACAAACTAAAAACCTGAAACGAGCACACTCTCGAGTAACCTTAAAAAATCTATCAGCAAATCGAAAAACAAACAACAACAAAATATATCAGATTATTTTTGTTCAAATTGCAATGACAACAAGATCCAATTTAAATCAGAAATGTTAAATATTGAAAATATCACAGCTCGATTATTTCGCAGGAAAAATTAATGGTATTGCGAGATCTCTGCATTATTTTGCAATATTGTAACAAAATTGGATTAAATCGTTGATGTAACTTCTTGTACCTTTGGCAATCGAATAATAATCGAACACATCGACAAGTTCTGTTAGCTTGTTCGACTTCTTTTGTAGATTTAACTTGTGTTCACTATAATTTATTCCACCAGTGGAAAAAACCATCGTTTATCAATTCCAGCATTATAGCAAACTTACATTGTTAAAATTTTTGCGCAGATTTCACTCCTTTGAAAGGAGGAAAATTATTTGCCTCCTTTCAAAGGAGTGAAATTCGCAGCTCGGTAAAACTACTTGTGCCGGAGTAGTTTTACCAATATTTTAAAAATCTAGTTTTACACTAACTTGGGTAAAAATACTCCTGTAAAGTATTCTTAGTTTTACTTATTACTGGGAAAATTACTCTGTGAAGCACCCGGTTGGCCACAAGTAGACAAGGGAATTTTTTCGGTGATTTTTAGGGAATTTTCACCCGGAAAAGTAGACAAGAAAGTATCTGATAAATAGACATTTTACAAGAATGGTGTTTTCTTGCTTTCTGCTTTAGAGTTTTCAATGAAACTTACATTACTTTACGTTTTGGACCTTACTCTATGGAATAAAGAAAGTTTTGTGACCTATCGACTCAATAAATAATTTACAATTTTCCAAAAAATTTCTCATCTCAGATTTTGACAGCTGTCATTTTTTTGCAGTGTTGACGTGTCAAATTTTTCGAGTGTGTTGATATATATTTTTGTAGTTTTAATTCGGTTTTTTAATGGTTCTAGAGTGCTAAAATGTGATTAAAATGTGATTTATCCATTAAAGAAGGTTGGGAAAGTGTAGCAACAGTGAAGAAAACACACTAATTGATCCATTTTAGAAATACCAACAAAAAAAAAATTTGTGAGCAAAATCGTGAGGAAAAAGTATGGCATCTCCAATTTAAGGGATACACTGGAGCTTGCTCATCAATTTAATCTTTCTTAGGTAATGAAGAGTACGTCTATGGATTCGATGATTAAGTTGAAGACCTATTTGCTAATGTTGCTGATCAATTCTTCGGGAGCTTCATTATTAGGTGAGTGTTTAGAACTTCAATAGTGCATATTATACATTTATATTAATAGTGGCTTCCATTACAGCAACAACGAGAATGTACCTCCCTTATATCACCTTATAAAACTCTTCAGCAAGTAGTTAGTTAATTAATTCAATTTTAATTCATTTCATTTATTTGTAGAAGTATAGGGTATAAGTATTGTAATTGTTTTTGTAATAATAATTTTAATAATTAATAAATCTATTAAAAACATAAATTATGTGAGTTTTCATTGCAATAATTTTACCTGCAAATTTCAGAATTTTATGCTACTAAAAGGTGATTTTCACCAGCCTAAATCCCCTAAAAAAGGGAATTTTTACCGGCCAAAATCGCCTTCAAAAAGGCCAAAATTCCCTTAAAAAAGTCGGACATGCTTGGAGCAAAAGTCACTATTTTGTATCGAGGAATAATCCCCATATTTTTGTATGGCAGATGTCGAGGAATTTTTTACTAAAATGCCAACCGGGCACTTTTTGCACACGCTCGGATTTGAATAAAATGCTGGGTTTACAATGTATATTTTAGAAAAGCATATTTTTATTTTATGTTTTTAAAATACAATCAGAACTTATTATTAAATATATCTTATCTTTTATATTCATCTTAAAATCTAATATTGCAATTTACATTTTTATCAACAATTAGGATATAATTAAATTTGTTTTAAATTAAATGCAAATTTTCTACAAAACAGATTTTGCTTTAAAAAAAATTCTGATTATGCTACTTGAGTTCTGAATACAATTTAGACAACTTATCTTATAATATGTTATTAATATGTTATTTTGTTTACTATCGGTCACAATTTTCTCAGCGTATCTAAACAGCATTTGCAAGTGTTGACCAGAACGTTGTCGCCTTAAAATAAATTTTGATTAATCTTTAAATTCAAAATCACCATTGAAAGAACTTACCTTAATATCTCGATGCACAGAATTACCTTTGCCTTGTTTTGCAGTTATTTGCAAAATAAAATCGTAGAAGCTTTGTTGACAATGAAATGACAGGATGTAAATTAGAAAATCATCCAAGAAACTTTTTCGGTACCTAAAGTAAATTTTCATTCCTTGTCAAAATGAGTTGACTTTACAAAAATGTCTTTTTAAATCCTTGGTGGCTGTTAGCTGCAGTGGATCAACAGATTCTCTCATATCAACCATCATGGCATCACTATAAGAATCGTACAAATTGCCATTTTCCCGTCGTATTCCAAGTCAATTTCATCTTTTAATATAATTACATTCTGTAAGTAAACATTTTGAAGAACTTGGTACTGTTTTTGTGTGCTGGAATCAGGCGGACTCCAAGGGTATTTTCCAATGCTTGTCATATCCATAACAGCGTCACAATCCATCTGAGCCAATGTTGAGTTCAACAAATAGTTGCCGTGATTTCCTCCACCACCATTTTGAGCATTGTAAGCGTTCATTCCTTGTGGGCCTCCTTTCAAGCTGTCATAAAAAGGCGGCAAAGATCCAGTAGGTTGAATGTTTGATCCATAATTGCTTCTTCCATCTTGACCATTTCCATCACCTGCTGCTCCACCTAGTCCTCCTTCAAGACATCAAGAACTGGAATTATAATTGATTGATCCACCTAAATATCCTGCTCGATGATCCTCAATGTCCAGCAGCTGCTTGCATCATTCCAAGCTTGTTTAGGAAGCTTGCGGCTTGAGCTGAAGGAAGATTATTGATATGTCACATGATCGAGCGGGCGAAAATTTGGCAACGAGCAAGCGATCTATGATCACGTTAGTCCATCTGTTGAAAGATAAGTTTATTTTAGAAATTTTCATCAAGATTTTCAACAGTAGTTTTAATTGGAAATAAATTCAATTTTTTTTAAAAAGATAATTAAGAAAAACCAAAGAATTTTCAAAAATCTCACCTTCTCACTATGCCGAACTCCTCTCTTGTCCTCATCATCTTCATCTCCATTATTAGCTGGATCTCTTCTTTTTGGGATGTCAACGCCAAAGGTCTCTCCACTACTTCAGCTTTCTTTTCTTTTACGACAATAACTGGAACTCTTTGAATCACGGAACATCTAACAACGGGCTCTGCCGGCTGCGTCTCTTCTGGTTGAGGCTTGCTCAAGTTTATAATTGTGGGTTCAAGAATGTCTTTTTAAATCCTTCCACAGTCAGACACAGACACAGACACAGCATATCTGGAAAAGGATTCTCACCTTACTGCAAAGCTTTCACGCAAGTTTTCAGAGATTTTGCACAATCACGTTCAGACTTCCGATAATTTTAGAAAATCACTAGAACATACTAAATTCACAATAATCACACTTCATAATGCTTCATTTTTTCTTTGTTGACTCATAACTCACTTTATTCACTGTTTAAGGTAATATTAACTGACTTTTTCTTTGCTTTCTCACTCATATTGAATTTTTTCTATTGCACTATTTTATCGCGTGGTTTCAAATTAAAAATTGTTTTTGAGCAAAACTACTTTCAAAAACTGAAAATGCAACAAAATTGTAAATTCTGCTCTAACTTTTGAAATTTTAATACAATCTTTGGGCAAAACTACACCAAAATAATTTAAATGAGTAATTTTAACAAAATAAAAAGTAAAAAAACCTTTGAAAACAAAACCACTCAGTGTTTGGGTAATTTTATCAGATTAAAGGAGTGAAAAAAGTTTATGATCGGAGCATTTTTAACAAAGCCTTTTTTTTAATTTTAACAGTGTATAGCTGCTTATAGTAAGTTATCACGTTTTTTACTCGATAGTTTACTCGAGTCTTATAGTTTCTAAGTTTTAATTGGCAGTTACGATCAATTTGTGGACACCAAGATGGCATTAACTGCATTACAATACATTGACTTACACAGTTTCTTAAGATCTACTTACATTGGTGGTTAGATACTGTATAATATGGTTTTATAGTTGCAATAGTCCAAAACCACACAGAGCTTGCCTTAACCAACATATAAATTCAGTAATAATTCAAGACTTAATTTTACTTGATACTCTTTGACTTTTGTGTCTTAATTCCGTTTTTACTCGACTTGTTTGCATTTTAATTCACTTTTAATCTGATTTAATGAACATAGCTCGGGTTTTTGAGTAGAGCATAAATTACAATATTATTTTGGCTTCTTTACAATTCTTCATATTGAATACAGATGTTTGTATTTTGTGTGGTTTCATCGGCTTTAAGTTGTTAATTGTGTTTAAAAAATTGTTAAATTTATTAAGTTTAAATTGATGCAAGTTGAAGAATTTTTTTTCCATAAGTTTAATAATAATAATATTTATTGGGTAGTACACCCTTGCGTAAGACGTGGTCTTCTAAGTTGCAAGGGTTAGAGGTTCGTTAGAATTTACAGAGTACATATATAGAGCAAATTGAGATGACGCACAGAGACACAGGTCTCTGAGTTTTACACTTAAAATTATATAGGGTGGATAGAAGTAAAAAGTGGTGAACTAAACTAGATCCAGAGATGGATTTGGGAAGGGAGCAGAAGAGGGTTGGTGGTTTAGGATTTGGCTTTGAAGAAGTCAGAGACAAGTAGTTTGAATTTGCCGAGGGAAGGAGTTTTTTTAAGGTCAATTTGCAGGTCATTGTTCCAGGAACTGGTCATGGAGGAAAAGATGGAGAAGCTAGTGGAGGGGGCGGGAATGATGTTGAAGGTCCGAAGTGAGGAGGAGGGGGAGATTTTATCTTTAAGGTATTGAGGAGAGGGGCACTTTAGGATTTTAAAGAGAGTGATGAGAGAGTTTTTTTCAAAATTGCATTTTAGCGAGCAGTTGAAGACTGAGTTTTTGAGGGAGCCAAGGCTGTCGAATTTTCGTTTGTTGTAGATAAAGCGGACACAGGAGTTGAAGGCAATAGAGAGGTGATCAAATGAAAATTGGTGCATGCTTTTGTAGATAACGTCACCATAGGTGACGCTGGGCATGACGCAGGTCTGTATTATTTTGAGCCTGGCCTCCTCAGGCAAATACTTTTGTATTTGCCAGAGCTTCCTTAATGAGCTATAGAGTTTACTGGAGACATATTTAGCATGTTCGTCTAAGTTTAAGCATGTTCAGTTTAAGGTTTTTCATCAAATCGGCTATACTTTGAGCTTAACTAAATTGTATCTGTTGATTTTTAGTTTTTGCTGATATTTTTGCATATATCCATTTTTGGGAATTCTAGCAAATTAATGAAGACTGAAGTTTCCGAAGTTTCTCAATGTTTTTCTGGGAAGTTTTGCTACAAAAAACTTATCTTAATTTAATCGCTTTAAAAACCAAATAAATTAAAATGCAACAATATTGCTGTTTGTTATAAAACCTCAATATGTTTTGAAGGAGGTAAAAAGATCAGCAGCTATCAATCAAGTTTTTTGTGGTTGAAAATGGTATAGCTAGATGTTTAGCTCCAGTTTCAAAGTGGTCGATCATTCAAATATTTCAAACAGGTAAGGATCAACCGATTTCACTTTTATGCAACGTTTTTCAGTTCTTTTTAGCACATAAAGATGAAGAAGGTCATTTCATTTAACAATTGAATACTCAAGGAACTGGTAATTTTTATTTTATTTGTATTTTATGGATTTCAAGAAGATACTTTTGGTTTTCATTACTTTTTTCATTACTTTCTCATATTTATTGGTGCCAATATTTAATTTATATACGAGACATGCAGACACATAACGCTAAATATTGTAATAACATAACATTAAATTCAATAAAATAAATTATATTGCTCAAAATTAAATGAATTTTGACTGAAAATTCATTTAGAGGTACAACAAATTGATTTGACGTTGCATAACTAATGGATGGAACTTTCTTCTCAAATTTAAAACTACTTTATATTAATTTGATGAACTGATTTTGTTAAAAATCAAAAGTATGTGAAAAATTTGAAATAATTTGAAATAGTGAAAACAAGCGAATACACTCAATTTAAATTTTCTAAGCAACGTTAATTATGATAATTATGTAGTTAAGCTCAGTAAACGAGTAGTTAAATTACTTGAATAAGTTTTCTCACAATAAAATCAGTTGATTGAAATTTAATTTGGTGTTTTCCAATTGGATATTGATACATTGATTTGTGGCTCAATTGTTGCATAAATGTTTGAATTTATTGTAGAAAATTAAAAAACTCAATCTTTACTTTTAAATGAAAAATAAAACGACCGACAAACTTTTAATCGATTCTTTCTTTTTTTATGCAAATGATTTAATAAATCAAAAGGGCGATATATTTTCAACTTCTCCGAAGACGAAATATCAATTTAAATATTTTATTGCTTGCAAACTTGAAGAAGATGAAACGACCAAAATATATAAATTAATCTTCCAACTTTGCCATACTTCAAGCTTTGCTCGACGACTTCTCAAAGAGTCTTAGTAAAATAAATACGAATACATTAAGGTCTGCAATAAAATTATTTACAGAAAACCAATTCAATATACATGTAGGTCTTTAGCATTTAAAGAAATTGGTTTGCAAAGAATTGCATAACAATTTGCATGCATTTTCAATTTGTTTCTGTTGAGACTTAAACTGCATAAAAGCTTCAAAGCGAACGTATTAATCAAGGTTTCTGCAGTAAATGTTCTTCGTGTAATTTGCAGGCTCTCTTAAGACTTCGTGAAAAATTCAAAATTCATTTAAATGCAAAATAGAAGAACTCAAAAGCGCACTTAATCTCAAAACGAACATTTTTCAAATGTCTTGGATCTTTTCGTTGCTTTCTAGTAATTAATTTAAATTATGCTAATGTACCTAAATTGTATAAATTGCATCTAATTAAATCATTTGTACACCATAACTTACATTTGCCAGCACCGTCAGATGGTACATGGATTGAACTTCAAAGTCCAAAGGTCCTACTAGAAACACAGTTCCTTCAGTAATTTCTGGGCCAACGATCTTTTGCCTAATTGCAAACAGCGCTGATCCCCACAACTCCAAGTATACTGGCTTGGTGTAGAGTGGATTCTTCCTGGAAACCACGTAATCGAGCTCAGTGCCTCTTTTGGCGTCCTAGAATTTCAAATGAGAATAAATTAATCATAGAAGATGTTGAGATTTTATTTGTGTAATGTTTGTAATTTTCCGATGTTGTAATGAGCGGTTAAGAACACGATGGAGTAGCAACAAGCATCCAATCAGCAAAATGATAAGCTACTTGACTACTTTGTTGCATCATTCGTGAGCTTGCTAATTGGATGGCTGGAACTATGATTATATTATCATCTCTAATGTTTTAAAATTCTGTAATTTTAATTTCAATTTAACCCTTTCAGGAATTTAGTGAAAAATTCATCCAATGATTGATATTTCTTTAAAAATGTCTTAAAAATCCGAATTTAAAATTTCCTCAGTGTATGTAATAAAATGCATGAAAGGGTTAAGCTCATTTAGTACTAACCTCTGGTACCATTATAATGTTGGTTTTGCGCGGGAAGATCGTATCAAATGGCGTTGTGAAATTCGTTGCGGTGATGGAACATTGCTGCTGAGCCATTCCTCCTTTCGTATCTTTCACAGACACATGGAAATCGTAAAATCTTCCTGGCTCCAGTCTTCTTTTAAGCACCACATTTGCTTGGCAAACCGAGTTGTATTTGGTGCATGTTAAGGTATCTATTTGAACAATTGAGGAGGCAGTATCACTCATTAGCTCGAACATCAGAGGGTAGTCGTACTCTTCGTCTGAAGCTCGAAGGCGAAAAATCACGGAACCAACGGCAGCGTCTGCTGGAACCAGCACAAGTCGCATCGTTGTCGATGTGTCGAATTTAGGATCCAAAGCAGAAACATATTTGAAGATGGTCAAGCACGCTAGTAGAAGTATCACAGTAAGCTGGTTTCTGGAAGGATAGAAAAAATTTATTTAAAAAATTTTATTCCGAGATTTGAGAAAGAATTCAATTCATTTTGCATTTCAAATAATAAATTTATTTTTCCAATAACTATTCAAATTAGGTAAGAAAGGCCAAAGAACCGTAATTTTCCTGCTATATTACCCATACATCTTACGATCCAACAATTTAAGTTCATTTATGACCTTCTCGGAAACCTCGCCTGCAGGTTCTAAATTTTCTTGGCTATTCTTTACATCATTTTCGTGAAACTTTAGAAAACATATTTGAAAACGTTTTTTTGATTCAACTTTGACATATTAAACGATATTTTTATCGACTGTAGCGAGATGTATGGTTTCGCATCAATCAAATTAAATGCTGGTCATCCTCGCCGTCATCTCAAATTAAAATTTACAAGTTGGTTTATGCTGTAGATGATATTTATGTTGTGGTTTGATTCTGTTGATAGTAATTACGTGTAATTTAAGTGGAGACTGCGTCAATTAAAAGTGGGTCAGACGATTTCTAATCAATTAAACATATTTTTGATTGAATCATAAAAGATTTTGCTTCGTGCTTGTCTCATAATGTCGGTTATGCCACAGTTGCTTTTCTGCCTTGCCCATTTTGCAGACTTTTTGAAAATTTCCATTCAACGATCACATTTGAGTATTTTTATTCATTTTATTATTTTTGCTCGATTATCCTGTTTTTTGCTTTGAACTGTTTACTGTTTGGTTCGTTAAGTGTAGATCATTTAATTTTATTTGCTGTCCAATTTCCGAAATTTCTGTAACGACATTATTGCTGTTGTTGCGCAATATTCACTCGCAATACTTGAAAATAAAACAAATATAACAAATACTGAAATTTGAGCTTAAATCGTATGCGAGCATAATTAATCAAACTCGAGATTGAGCTGATAATATTTTACTTCAACCAAACATACAAACGAATGAAAGGTCATCAACTCCAAAAAAATTCAGAAAATATTCAAATTCTGTGGCGTTAGACTGAATTACAATTGATACCACAAAAATTGGTAAATTCAATAAAGTGTCTTTACTTTAAACATTTCTTATCTTTTGAACAAAAGATTACGGAGAAGGAATTCACGAAAACTCAATAGAATCGACTTAATGAATAGCCAAATAGAACATTCTGTCGACAGCTATTGAATGGCAATCATTATTATTAACACTTTATAAAACTTTACGTCTTCGATCGTATCAAACAAGAATTTGTCCGGAGCAACTGAACCGCGTTTTTATAGCTTTTTAATTTTTTGTTCTCGCCATCGAGCGCGACACTTCATTAAAAACTGTTTTTTCGCTTTAATTTTTTGCATAAATATTTTAAAGAAAAAAATTAAATTGAAGTGATTTAACGACTTGTGACATTAATAATGTAAATTTTGTAAATTTTCTTGGTTGGCGCTTTATAGTTGGACCATTAACAAGGCATAGCAAAAAGTTCAACCTTGAACAGCAATTTAAATTCCAGAGACTTTTCTAAGCACAATTAGGGTCGTTAAACCCACGTGAGCACGCCTAATATTTATTTTCGTATTTTTTATGTTCACAATTTTTTTTTATGAAACTTTTTTTTTGTGTATTGGCTTAGAAAAGATTGAGTTAGAGCTGAGTAAACAAATTTTTACTTGGGTGGAGTACTCGCAAAAAATACTCATCAGAGCAAATATTCTAAGTTAACAACACATTGCTTAAAGGTTTGAGGCTTTTTATTTTTTAATAACATTTTTATTAAATTTTCAAGTACTATATGGCTTGAAATTCTTGCAGACCGCAAAAGTGCTCTAGTTTACCTACAATTTCAAATAATTTCTCGAGTTAGCAGGGTTTTACATGCAGTGCAATAAAAATCTTGATAAGATTCCTCCTTGAGCGGTAATTGCTTTATTTACATTAAATCATCCGAATTCTTTCATAAAATGGTCAAACTTTGAAACATTAAAAGTATTAAAACCATTAAAAGAAATGAGCTATTTTAAAAATGCCAAAAGATCATTCCATATTTGTAAAACACAAGCGAGCATGGAGCAAGCAACATCATAATCATTTCATTTGAGTAAACATACGGTTTTTATCGACAACTGCAATAAATAATAAGTTGAATTGAACCTCTCGCAGGGTTCTCAGAACATGATATTGCTTTCCAAGTAATCCGCACCAAATATCTTTTATGGGGCAACTCAACTCCATAGCAAAAATGAAATGCCACAATTTATCATAAAAAGGCAATTCAAACAACTCAAATCAGGCAGAAAGCATAAAAATTGCAAGCAGAACAATTCCCCTTGATATTTTCTTCCATTCTAGCCAATAAAAGTTTTGCAGCCTTATTGGATGAAAAAAATTGTTAAATTGTGAATTTGTTATGTTTTGATCCGTTATTGAAAAAAAAACTACAGCTCGTTTGATCGCTTGATGCAGTTTGATTCAGTTTGATGCTTTGAATTCTGAAAGCAAGCTGTATAGAATTATGGAATTAATGGGAAAATCTGTGAACAACGTTTTGAGAGGAAAATTTATTGATTCAATTTATTTCTAATTTTCTGAGAAATAAAAAATCTAGAACAAAAGCATAGAAAGATTGGCAACAAACTATTCTTTACAAGCTGAAGACTACCAACAAAGTCCCGAAGAAAATATATAAATTTTCAAATTTATCTCCAGCATATTCGATTTTATGACACAATAAATTTAATTGGTGCAGTTAAGGTTAGAAATTGAACCAGGAAGAAAGATTATGGCTTTGCAGTAAAGTCAGTAAATTTTCGATTTATTGTTATTTTGTTGCTGGGTTGATTATTTGTAGCTCAAAGACAATAATCTTCGGCAGTTAAGTATAATAGAATTCTTTTAAAAGTTCCCAAGATTTTCTCAAGTTCTAAGCGATGAAAAGCAAATCGTTATAAAGTATCGCTAATTGTGCGGAAATTAGTATAAAGCATCAACACATCGATCACCTCTACGTGACAAAATGTAAATAACATAGAAACTTACATGAAATTTAAAGAAAAATCACAAAAAGATAAAAATATGTAGATAATATTTTCACCACATTATTGGGATTTTTTGCGATATTTTGAAACATCCGTTAAGTTCTTTTCAAGTTGCAAAACATCTTAAAAAATATACATCTCTTATAATTCTTCAATTCATCAATAAATAACATAACTTTTCATCTTTGAATCAAGAAAAGATCTTCCCTGTTTTGTAAAGATTTGTTCATATTTCTTGTTGCTTGGAACCATGATCACATTTATATGTGATTGTTTCATTGTTTCTTCAAACTCAAAGATTTTCGTAAAGAAAGGAAGAAGGTTCTGCGATCGATTGTTGCGGAATTCAAGTGATGTTTCGTGAAATGCGGAAAAACCAGAAAGCCAAGAAATAGACAACAAATCACTATTCAAGAATTAAGCAAAAAAGAAAAACGTGATGGATGTGCAAGAAAATTTATTATTTAGGATTATGTAAGATTTGTTGGATTGATGAAGCTTGATAAATTGTTATCTTGTCAGAATCAAAGATTATTTAACTTAACGTATTGAATAGACATAAGACGTTTTAAATGACAAAAAAACTACCAACCATATTTAACAGAATTAAGAAAACCTAGCAGTTGTTTCTTAATGCATAAAATTCTAAATTCATTAAAATTCTCAACACTTGGAAGAATTCCAAAGACTGATAAAGATCTAGAAATGTAAGAAATGCATCTTCATACAACATAGAAAATCTTGGAGATACATCCAGCAATCCATAATTGATTTCCTTCGGATTCCTTCAGACATATTCATTCTCAAATCAGAATAAATTACGATCAATATTATTTATGTTTTACAATAAATCTCAAACGACCAAAATCAATTTATTTTCTTCAAGTTTTCAGGTTCTCGACAGAAAATATCGAATAAAAAATGCAGAATTAAATCGATAATTTACAAGAATATATTTATTTGGAATCGTGTGGATGATCAAAAAACATGGAGCAGAACCAGAAAAAATTAACAATGAAATGTTAAATAATTCTTGCATCGTGTTCCTCGTTCAGCGACCAATAAGTTGCACAAACTGGCAATAAACTTCAGATAAGCTCAATAATGCAGTACATGGTTGGTTCTTTCAGAAGAACGTTATCGGGAAATTGCCACATTAAAGAATTCTTACATGTTTAAAGATCTAAAGATCGCGGAAATGGCCAAGAATTTTGAAGAATTTTAAAAGCCTTTTCAGAAATTTTAACCAGGAATGGTTTAACAACAGCTCATATGCGAAATTATCTCGGAAAATTATCTGGCAAACATTTTATGTGCAATTATATTTCTGCCGAACAATAGTAAAACAATTATGAGAGGCAACAAGATAAGCTGTGAAACTAAAGCCAAGGAGATTGCGGAAAACAATAGAAGGAGATTAAATTATGAAAATATTGAATAAGTGAAGTATTCAGGCCCAGTTTGACCTCAGATCAATTGCAGCTCTCATTCTTCATCCAATATAAGAAACTTCTAAGGTCTGTGAAGCTCCGATCAAGAATTCAGTTGAGAATGCAGCAAGAAATAGATTCTCCTTGAAGCAAAATGCAGCAACACAAATAACTTTAAGAATATCTTATCGCTAGTAATTTAGCAAAAAATAAGTTTTTAATTTAATATTCTAAGCTGTCTGAATTACTGAAACAACTGAAAGCTTCAATATCTGCATCTTATCTCAAGCTTCGGGACTTGAACATGATTTCATTGCGCAAAGAAATAAAAACTATCGTGCAACTTCTTTTATATTTTATTTAGCTCCAATGAAAATGATTTGCAAACAGTTTTACTCGAGTTTGATCTTATGTTTTGTTATACAATTTTGATATAGCAGATCTAAATAAACAAAAAAATTTCATACTGATATCAAAAAGTATTAATATTTGTTTTAGCAAACTATTTTAATTTTGGGTTGCCAGAACTACTGTAAAATGAAGAGGTGTTGTAAGCTATGGGCAACTTGTAAACATATTCTTTGTTATATTCTGAATTAATTCGTTTATTCGGAGCCATCGAAGGCGTAACAAAAGCATAAGCAAATTATAAATTACAATTCTAATAATTTAAATAACAATCGTGAACAATAAATAAAATATTCTGATTTGAATTATTTTTGCTCATAATTTACAAGCTTTAAAAATTTATTCATTTTTTTAAGTATTTAGCTGTCTCTATTTCTTTACTCCAAAATAAGAATTTGAAAATGAAACTTTTTAGTAGGTAATTAAAATAATCATAACAATTAGAAGTGTTTTAAACTCAAATTGTCCCTATTTTAATATTCTAAAAATCGAATGACAATTAATTGGCGACACAATAATTTATAATAGAAATCAATTAGTCTTGTTCAAGTCAATGTCTGCTAACTTAAATAAAAAGCGTGTAAAGCCACTCAACAGATTTGTTGTTAAATGTGAGTTAAATGAGAAAACTGCTCAAGGTCGCTAAAGAATGATTTTTTGCTGCTGCAAATATTTCTGGTTATGTAAATTTACGTCAATAAGTTGTTTGCAAACACTTCTTGAATAATTTTCATGATTTCTCGAATTTTCAATATATTCTTGGTTAATTTATGTTCATAAGAAGTCAACTTTAGAGCGAAGAAGAATTTTAGGAATTTTTATCTGGATTCCACCAACCCGAAAAAAATGGTAAAAATAATACTTTTGACCGAAAAAACAAGCGGCAGTTCAAGCACATGTTGATCTTACTAATTTATTGATACTTTCAAGTATCTCAGATATTAAGTAAGTTATTTTAATTGTTGATCTTTACAAACACTTTCAATTTTTTCACATCTTTGTGCCAACATTACCGACTTTTCCAACTATCGACAGCACCGCTAGCAATTGAACAACCTTCAAAGCAATTTCAAACTTTTTATGCAATTTATGCTTTCAAAGATAAACAGAAGTTCTCTCATTTATTATTTCAGTTTTTGCTCCTACCATTCAGACATATAGCTTGGATTTGACTCTCGATTGCGACAATCGATTAGAAAACCATTTTATTAATTAAATCAAAATATTGGAATCATTTTACTTGTTATGGCTGACTGGAGAGTTAAATTTACGATCTTTAAGTGGTTGGAAGTTTTGTTGGTTTTGACTTTTTTGACTCGTAATGAGTCTGACATTAATAAATTCGTAAATGGTAGAATTGAAACCTCTAATTTTATTTTGTGAGTGTTTTAAACTGTCCATATTGATTGAATCTTGCCAACCAAATCTCATAAAATAAGTATGCTTTTCAACTACTTTGAGTTTTTTAGATTTATTAAGTTTGTACTTGAAGTTCTTCAAGCATCATTGAAATCGCATTGAAGTGGCCTTTTCAGATGATAAAAGATTTAAACGCACTTCCTCAAGATCGTATCTGAAAAAATTTTGTTTGATACTTTTATTTCAATTTGTTATTGAATTGTTACGAAACATTTTGAAACTCTTTAAATAATATTTGTTTTAAAAGCTGTATTTTATATAAAGTTTCGATATTATTTAAGCTGCAAAAGCAACAAGGCCAGGAAAGTCTAATCTTGAGAGTTTCTAGATTATTTCTCGACGTAATTATTTTATTTCTTCAACTATCCATATTTACAGTATTTGGAAATATAATCGATTGTTCGAGCTTTTCATTTATTTTATTTATTTTCCAATTGTTTGTTTATCTGAACATCAATAGCAATAGAGTAGTATAGGCAAAACTAGTAATCATTTTGTAATGTTCGCAGTAAAGTAAATAAAAAGATTGTTTGGATTTGTTGCAAAATATGCATAAAAAATATTGTAAGCTAAAATGTCATGGTCAAGTCAGAAACCGATATCATAGACGAGAGATGATCAGCAAACTCGCCTGCTCGACCAATATTCCAACCACTGACTGACTTGTGGTGAGCAAATGACATGCAGCAACTCCAAACCACCTTAAGAGCAAAATAAGGTTGAACTGACGAAAACGCATACCAACACCATCAGATGGCAATGATGTAAATCGGATAGAAAGAAGAATCGAGACTTTCTAGTTCGAACTGTTGAGGTGATAAGACGTGTGAGATTAATTTAGAGCAAAAAATTAATTCTAGTGTCAGGAAGTGGAGTGTCGTAGCCCTAGAAGGAAAGTGGAAGGATAGGAAGAGTGGGGAGTAGGGGGAAAGGATCGCGAAAGATAGGGGTTTATGACTGAAGTGACACTGAGAAAATATAGAAAATAGATTGATTCTCAGAAATTATAAAGTGTTTTATTTGGGGTTAAGTTTCGGGAAGCTTTCAAGGGTTGGTCGTTTATTGTTTCTTTTGAGGGTTAAGGGTTTGATATGGGTAAGTGAGTTTTGCGGGTGAGTTTGAGTAATCTTGAAATTATTGTTAGCCAGGTAATACATTGAAAAGATTTTCCCAGTTTCCAATTGGGTGGCGCATAAATTATCTTTTTTTAATAAGTTTGCTTAACATTCTCTAAAGCTTTGAGTCTCTTAAAAATATCAGTGCTCTTATAAAATATCTGAGAAATTCCCATTGGGTCCCCAGTAACATAAAACATAAAAATAAATTCATAACCAACTTAAATTCGTAAAAACGTTACAATTTAATGTAATTATGTATTTATGTATTAATAATAACATATTGAATTAAGCACACACTGCGAGTCGCCTACATCAATTTATTGAATGCAGTATTACCAAGTTTAACAGTTGGTTAGTAATTGAAATTTAAATTACAATAATTACAGAGAGAATTAATTTTCGCAACAAAGAAGTCATAGTTTGTGTGATTTTAGAAACTAGATTTTATAGATCGTTACAAATTTGTACTTACAACAAATTTAATTCCTTTAACATTTAAAACGATTCAAAATACATTTTAGACGCAAATAAAGCCATAAAAAGATCGAGGGCTTTCAATGCTTGAAGAGTTAAATTCGAATAAAAAGCCTATATGGGTAAACCAAGGAAATGTTTATTATTTTATTATGTAACATTACTTCCAGGTAAACTCGCAGCGAATTTATGTTTCATATACTCTGCGACATGACCCAAAAAAAAAATATATAAAAAGAATTAAACTATGAACATTAAAGTCCAAATCCACGAAATGCATGAAGTGGCGTACCAGCTCGAGTCGGATCTTGGAGTAAATCGTGAGTCCACTTTCACTTTCGTTTGGCTTGGCTTTATCGCCAACTTTGCTCAAACAAATAAATTTTTCGTTAAATTTTTTAAATTGAAAAATTTATAACTTTTAAAACTGAATTGAGAAAGAAACCAAATCACTGGAACATGAATTTTGTGTTAAAGTGAATTAAAAAGACATGTTACATACTTTTCATAATAAAAGACAATTTTGAATGACTATTACGAATGTCTTGGCATTATTTTTCTTATTTCATATTTTCCCTTAAAAGTTCAACTGAATTCGATGCGTCTTTGTATTTATTTTTATTATTTAATAAAGTTAAGGTTGTTCCACTAGTTAAGGCGTTAAGGGGCACATCCAGTTTGTCAATCTTTCAGACATAACCGAGTCATGTTCCAATTGAAGCCGTGAAATTGTGAATTTCAGGGGATTTATTAAAGAAAGGTGATAAGCATTATATTTAGTTGTTGCGCCATAAACACGATGGATTAATTTTTGACGCACGAAAACAAACAAAGTCTTTATATCACTTTATTCATTTATTGGATGATTGAATACATTTTTTTTGAAAAATATATTTTAGGTATGATACTTACAATTTACAAGTTTACTGTCTATAGATGAATTAATTTGATACAGAGACACCAACGAAATAATTAAACTTTCTCTTCGAATTTTTGAAATTTTTGAATTAGTTTCAAATAGCATAAGATCGCCAATGATATTTGTATTGGATGACAAAACTGAAATAAATCTTAAAGCAATCAATAAATCACGCACTGAGTTTCTTTTGAGCATTTCCAGTCACTCAAGTCACTCTTGAATTAATTTTTGATTGGATTTCTATGCAAAATGGCTCAAACAGTGTGTGATGTGAGTTTTATTTAAATCGCCGCCATTAATTATGCAATAAATTAAATCGATCATTTCAGAGATTTCTTTATCGCTTTGTGACGATCTCTAACAGCTTTTGCTGCTGAACATGATTTAAAGAGTTATTGACTGCTCAATGATAAACTAATTAATTAAATTATCTGATGCCAAATACTTGTTAAATAGTGTTTTTCAGCTTGGTCAGCAGTTTTTCCATTTCAGATTGTGAGTTAAGGCAATGTTTCTTTTTTGTTGGAAATTAAAAAAAAATGCAAAAACATAGAATCTAAAAATTTGGTAGCCAATATGTATTTAAAAAACCAATATGAGTCCTTAATTAAATAATTCTTAATTCATATTTGGTCTGATTGAGGCCAATTACTCGTGTAAGTATTATAATTTATGCAAAAATTCCACACTAAAGCCAAAAATCTTGAAATTTCTCAAAATTTCTCAAAAATTCCTTGACTCTCGCCATGCCTCCGTAACATTTGGATGAAATAAAAAAAATTGTATTATACAAACAAATGGACAAATGCTTTAAAAATGGAACTAACAACACTTTCGCAAACAGTGAAAAAACGAATAATTCTATCTTAATTTACGAACAAAAGTCTGCTCAAACATTCTGCTTGTGGTCTTGTTCCAAAAACTCGTTTGCATCGATGTGAATATTTATGAGCTTGACGAGAGCGAGAAATATTAAAATATTTGTGCACGTGGGTGTCGCAGACGCCAATGAATTTTTAATTTGAATTGTTGCTTGTTGGACTGAGGTGAACCTTTTGCTGTTTTGCTTGCTGCTTGCAACACACATCTGGATTTATTCGTTTATCTGACAACGCGCAGTAACTTTAGTTACTTAAAACTTTGGACAGCCAGCCAAAATAAATTATGAAATCTTATTTATTTCTTTTCAAGCTCATATTTTGTATAGGATTAAATTTTAATATATTTAAAAATATGTGTTTTTCGTTGGAAAATTGAAAAAACGAATTTAAATCGACAAATGTTGCAAAAATGTTAAACGATCAAAGCATATCAAAGGTTAACATGTTTTCCATTCAAATATGTTTCGATTTATTCAATTCAGGTATTACTCCATTAGATTTCTTGTAACCAAATATGATTAGAAATTACAGAACCAAATGTTGTTCAGCTCACTTTTTGATTTTTGGTTATAAATAAGAAATTTTTGTCTGACTTTGCTCAATTATGAAATGTTTTGCAGCAAAAGAATATATTATACATTTATGGTAGAAATACGGATTCAGCTGCTTTGCTAAAATCCTAAACATCAATAAATGGCTCATATAGTTTATGGTAAATTTCATGCAAATTTGCTATTTTATAGATCGTTTTGTATTCTATAAATGTTTTTAATGAATGAGGTTTGAAGTTTGCTATGTTTGGGATATTATTAACATGATTATTCCTTAAAACTTGAAAAGCTCTAGTAACAACAATGATATAGTATATGATACTACATTGTGAACATATTAATACACAGTATTTGATATATAATCTAAAAATGTAAAGTGAATAAGTTCCTGAATGTTTAAAAATTTGAATAGACAACAAGGCAACAAAGCTTTCTTTATGCTGAAACGTCAACAAAGTTTAATTTTTATTAAAAAATATATGAATTTGAGTATTTTTACGATGATGGCTTGTAACAGCTCTAAATTTAGAATATGATGGCCATTCATATTTTACATGATGAACTTGCTAAGCTTGCTAAACACATATTATCTAGTTTGATGGCTAGTTTTGCTCACACTCTATAATTTTAAATAAATACATCAATGTTTTGTTTGAAATAAAGTATGATATTAAGTCGGAGCTTTTCTAGAAATAGAAAAATAGTTTTAAAGTTTAATTATATGTTCTCAGACTTGAAGTATTTAGTTTTGCCATAAAAATAGTTGAGAAGTTGCAACTAGGAACATAAATCTTAAAGACTCGACTTTACTTTTGTTTTTCTTTCGGCAAAAAAGTAAACATCTTCAATCGTTTGGTTTTCTTGAAACTATCTCAAAATCTTCATAAGATATACAGCTTGATACTCGAGTGTGAAAATTATAAATGGTAATTGCTTGTAATAAATAAAGTATTCTTTTATGTTGCCAGGTCTTCAATCCAATTTTGCAACTAACATTGCTATCGATCTCAAAGTTGTTCTAGCAGCTAAGACTACGAGAGAATGCAATTATCCAAGCAATTTCTTTCAATGTTAATTTTAATTTGTCAGCCAATTGCATACAAACTATAACTTAACAAGCATGAAAACACAAAGTATCACAAAGCGAAGACTTAGCAATAATATCTCTTTATAACTCAATTTAATAGGACAATACTGGGCAGAAAAGAGTATGACTAGGAAAAATAAAGAAATGAAGCTTGAAAGATTATAGCACGAAGGTTTTTCTACATAACTATAAAATTTTTTCCAGTTTTTAGCCCACAAAACAATAAATTTTGCAAGTTCAGATAATTCAGCAAATTAGAGATGATTGCATAATAAGAAATAAAATTGTTGCTGCACAAGACGATATTTTAGCGTAGAAAAACTTTAATCATTGATTCTAACCTCATGTCGGAGGATTAATGCAATTTGTTTGATTTTACATTGTGTGTTTTCGACTGCAAATTACAGATTTGAGCTTGAAATGCTTGAAAATGGTTGAAAAAGCTTGAAATTATGATACAATAATATTGCAATGCAGGAATGCTGATTTTGATGGCGCATGCACTGGTCAATTAAGATTAGTAGATAAGCTGCTTAATCTCAACCAAATAGCTTTGACTTTAATACTAAATTGGTCTTGGTTTTTTCACATTTCAATGTTCACTGGAGTTTTCATTCAATTTCCACGCTCATTACTTAATTAATTGGTTCTTGTAAGGCTGCCTACTAACATCATTTTAGAGGTTATACTTGTCTTATAGGGTTTCTATGAAGCCTTTACTGCCTTTACTTTTTCTAAGGAGCAATCTTTAATTATTTTTATGTGGGTCAGCCGTCCATCAACATATAATAAATTACATTTTTTAATTTATCGTGTTCTCAATGTTCTAGTGCTAATACTGAAACATGTTCTTTTGAGTCAAGCTTTTTCACTCTACAATTTCTACAATGAAGCATAAGTGCCATGGAAGCACATAATTTAGAGCTTCAACTTGACAGTTATGGCGTGACTGATGTTGATGTTATGATACCTTTCTGCAAAATTAAAGGAATTAATAGCATAATGGAAGAATATAATAAGTTGACAAGAAGATAATAAAAAGTGAAAACTATTTTTTAATTGAGTCTTTTATTCCAAGATGGGTACACAAAGAAAGTTATGCAGTTATGAAGTTGTGGAATTTCATGTTTATTGCTTATGGAACAATAAATATCATCTGAAGGATGTTCTTAATGTGCCGACATTTCAAAAAACAGAACTATATTTATGAGGTTGCTCTTTAATTCTTCGTGTAATCAATTATACCATAAATAAATGAAACGTTTCGTAATCAAAGTAGAAGAAGTGAGAAGTAAATTTGCATGATTATTGTGTATTAATGTATAAAATTTATTTAATTGACAAGTTGTTCTTGAAATTCAACCATAAGTCTTCAGTAAGAATATATATTGAAAATATGGTTGAGCAAACTTCCATAAGAATCACGAAATACTTGAAAATTTAGCACAATAGCATTATTTTTGTTTCTCGCCCCTAAAAATTCCTGGAATACCTTCTAGTTAGGCTGCCAACGTTGTGAAACTGAAGTTGTAACCCATAAATAACTGTCCAACGTATATTGAAACTTATTACAAGACTATATAAAATGGTTTCAAAAATGGGTCAAGGAAATACTCCTTGGCAAACACAGAAGGAAACATAATTTCTAGCATAAAAGCAAAATTTTATTTAGAACTAATTTGCATGTAGTAATTATTTACAACACACACGTTACACTTAATTTGAATAAACGGAGCGCGAAATGCTTCTAACTTTTTGCTTGCTGCCGGGCATAACTATCGTGTAGTTGTGCAGTTTTGTTTAATAGCAGTGACATTAAAATTATTTTAATCCAAAAAATGAGTGGCTGAAAGCATTTTAATTTTTGTTTTGGAATTCATTGTTCATGTAACTTGGAACGATTTCCTTGTTGGTTGAATTTCTTTGAACTTTCTTATGGTGTCATTTTTTATTCAAACGACCAGCAAATAATTGATTTACGGTCCATTGGTAATTTTCAATTTCGGGTCGCGCAACAAATGAATTAACAAAAGATTGTGAATATTGAGCACACATAACCTCACATAACTTTTATAGTTTTATTGCCAATGAAGTCACGTAAAAATATCCGAAAAATACCTGCAGAAAAATGCAAAGCTATCGTTTTCTTTGAGTTTCCGGACTTGACAGTTGGAACTTGAACCAAATAACAAGCAATAACATTTTTTGGGAAATTTATGGTATTTGATCAGTTCATTTAGCATTTTATGAGCTCATTTGCATTTTGCATAGATATTTAGGTGAAAAATTCAATAATGGCTTTATTTGTGCTAATTTTTTGACTGTGCAACAAATCTTGCCACGAGATACCTTTTGCTACTTTTGAATAAAATAAACTGAGTTAATTTATTGGACGAGGAACCAAATCAAGAACAAAAGAACATGCTCAATATGCTTTGCAATTAAAGTCACTTGAAACACCACATAATACATTACAGCATTTCAGTATTTTAGTATTATACGGTATTACAGCTTACATTACTTGTATTTATGTGACAGTCAAACAAAGAATATATATTAATTTATTTTTCCAGTGTATGCCTTATTTATTTCTTGCAGGCAAATATTACTTTTATTTGCTTTTATTCCATTTTGGAAAATAAGAATTTTCTAGTATGTGGTCCGGTGGACATCTGTATGAGAAATTTCGAATAATGTATCAAAACATAGTATTATAATTTCCGTTTCTGTACTTAACTGTTTTTTCATGTTGTTCATGCTTTTGACAATAATTATAATTATTGAATAATTATCAATATGAAAATATTCAAAAGGAACAAACCTATGAACAAACTTGAAAACTTAAAAAATAGAGAACAAAGTTCTTAATGGGCATGGTGACTTTTCCATGGACAATTCTTGATTCGCTAATTTAATAACCTAAACTTGGCTTTTACTTCAGGGCACCTATTAATTAAAAGTCTCAAAGTAAGTTCTTTGCAATAATTCGAATTATTTTCAAATATCCTTCATATTTAACTTACTACTGGTTTTGCTATTTTTTTTTTCAAGTTTATTTAACCGTTTCCAGCCTGAAGTGCTAAAGTCGTGAACTAGACTTTAAATGGACTATTTGATTCAAACACCATAAATAAATACTAATAAAAATCAGGCAACCCAAAGCATATAGTTTTATTGAATTACATTGCAAAGAACATAAAGTATTTTGAATGGGATCAAATTCGAATAAATTGTTGGCCTCTGGGCAAATACAAAAATAAACGGTGCTTTTGAAAAAATTATGGCTGAAGGAAATTTCTCATCATAAATATTTACATAAAAAATTTTGAATTCTTATGTAAGGAAATTCAAAACCAGAAAATAAAACTTAGAAACACAACAAAAATTAAACGATGTCTATGCTGGAACAAAAACGAATAGACAATTCATAATTTTCAATGTAAGAATGAAACATGGAAAAAGAAGAAAAATCGCCTTATCTCGATAATAAAATTTAAAATAAACCACGAAATTGATTATTGTTCAAGCTCAGTTACAGAACAAAATGCATAATCTTGTTACAATAATTTTTCTTTCAGGCATATTTATGTTCTTATTATTCTTCGGCATATCTACTATGTGATTGCTGAGATAGTAATTCTTTAGAAAATTATTCTTCAATTCATGCAGACCAATTCAATGATTGTAAATTGTTGGAATTATTTCCTCGATAATAAAACAACACGAATTATCATAAAGTTTCTTTAGAAAAACTATGAAACTCACATAAGAATACAAGAACATATGAGTTCATTGAATTGTTGGCCACAGTCTCAAATGAAAAATTTTCCAAAGAGATGCAGAAATTTGCATGTTTGAGCAGTTTCGTTGCCTGCACTCCAAAATATCAGCAAACTAAAAATTTCTTGTAAAACAAAAATATGAAAAATATGAAATCATTTGGTTATATCTTGTGCAACTCCTACTCCATCATAAAGATTGCAATGCAAACTTCTTGAAGAGTCCAGAGAAATATTTAATAAACCAGCTACAACCAACATGTCTTGAATCGTAAACTCAAACCACGTAGTTTTTATATGAGTGGCTTCAAAGGTGGAAAGTTTTCTTTAAAAATAAATTGCTTAAAAAAAGGAAATGTTTTCTTAAAAATATTCAAAGCCAACAAAAGACAAGAAAAATATTTTCCACCCGTTTAAACAAAAATTCACACCAACAACTCAACAAGATATTCAATATTGTAATATGAACAATACTTGAAAAATATGTAGAAACGTAAAGAGAATGAAATTAAATTTTAATAATGCTTGAAAAGATCTTGCAAGAATGCTCGAATCAACATTTGCAGTACTTTTGTAGTTTTATTCAAATTAAGTTGATATTGCCTTTTTCATTGCAGTTTATTATTTGTTTCAGCTCATATAATAATGAAATATGAAAAATAGAGAAAATTTGAGGATCTTGACGGGAGAGCAGTATTGCCTAGATCTTGTAACATATGGATATTCAAGATGCACTCCTGATCGCTTCAACCGTCATGCAACACCAGAAAAATAACAATGGCCATAACAATCTTTTATTATGCAAAAAAGCAAAATTAAAATATTCTTTCTAAGGCAATAAATGCGAGGAAAATGAAAAATGTGTGGTAAAAATGCACAAAATTTAAATAATATGCAAAACAATATTTCATTTTTATCGTCCCGATATGCATAATTGTCCCAGTCTAACCAGTCTCAAGTTTGCAAATCATCAGCAACAGACAAAAACGGATGGAAAATATGATTTCTGTGAATTCTCAGATATTGACATTTTTACTGAGAAAATAAAAATGACTTTTATGGAAATTGAAGTTTATCCAAGATTCAAGCCATTTCAAGTAATTCTATGCCAGAAATCCAGAATAAATTTATTTACTCTATGGGACTTCGATTAACAGCAGAAAGTTGTTGTGGGAAAAAGCGGGCTCATTAAAAATGCATTAGATGTGATTTTAATTGCGAATTATTTAAATTATTTAAAATTACCTGGAGGAATTAAATAATCGCAATTCGTTCCGAAACAAATTTAGCATGGAACGCAAACAAAGTTCAATAGAAGCCTTAGAGCAGAGGTTGAGCGTGAAAATTGTCGATTAATAATAAATTTGCGCAAATCATCAAAGCAAAATAAATTCAAATTACGATCAACCATCGCTTACCAACACTTGCTTTCGCTACTTTATTTTGAATAAATCAAAAACCTTAACCGAGAAAAAATTGTCTTCTGTGTAAAAATTTTAAACAGAGAATGAAAATTAAGAGCGGAAGATTGGCTTTTATGTTTTTTTTTTTTCTAGGATGCTTTCGCTGATTTTGCTGAATCGACCTAACTAAAATTACGAAACTCATGTGAAGTTTTTTTAAGATTCGCTTATTTGACTACCATTGCTATTTTTTAAATGCGAGCAATTCAGCTGTTACATTCAATAACTTTTATCTTTTGCTGCTTGAACTTTCATAGTTTTAGTTTCTTTAGTTGCGATTCCACTTTAATTCCATCCTAGAGCGCAATCAGCTCTTATTTAATGTTGAATTTGTTGGAAATGTTTCGGAAAATAAAAATAAAGCGCGCAAAAAATAAAATATTACGCGAGTGATCAAGAAACGGAGAAACTGGTTTAGTTTAGTGTGATCTATTACCTTTTGGTCAGGGAAAATTATTGAGGGTGTCGTTCAACTTTTTTTTAAAGGAAAAGTATTTAAAATATAATATTATTAACATAAAAGTTGGGACACATCATCAGAAATTATTAACGCTCAATTTAGATTTCTCACTTTTCAACCATTGAATACGACTATGGATATATATCTCGAATAAAAATCGAATAAAACCACCATCTGTGGATATTTGCGATCCTTCGTTATGCATAGAGAATTGTGAAAAATTACATTTAATCTAAACTGCATTAATCACGGCATAACTCACATATGGTTTCGATTAATTTGTGTAATTTTTTAATATTATGCAAACACTCAGCAGTCAACACGTTTAGACTTTAATATAATTTTACAAATGTGTTGTTATTGTGCTTTGGATTAATTTTCTCAATATTGTAGTAAAAATATGAAAAACTTTTAAATTAATGAGCAGAAATAAACTATGCTTACAAATTCTTATCAATTGGCTCTTTGGTAAGTTTAAAGATTTGTGGATGAGAAATTACCGCTTAAAGGCAGCAATGCATGACATTTTCACATTTTCTCAACTGGTACAAGAATCAGGAACTTTAAATACAAAAATTATTTAATGGTTCGCTTGCAGATGACAAATTCGAAATATTTTAAATGAATTTAAATGGAAAATTCAAATAAATCTTTGTAAAATTTTTGCATTGATTTCAACACCACAACCGTTCACTAACCATAAATTGCAAGAAAAAAAGCAAACTGCAATGGCACATTTAATTTTTAATTAATGGCAGAATTGCAGAAACTGCAGAATAAATGGTGTTACTGCTGCTACAGTTATCCATTCTAAGTTCAGAATTACTTCTATTCAGCTATTCAAATCGCCATGGACTACACGCTTAAAAATACTAAAATTATTTTCGAAGCAATGCAAATATAATACTGAATAAAATTTACACGAGTGAACTCTAGCAACGATATCAGGAGTAAAAACTATTCAGTTGTTGTTGCAATATTAGCATGGAATATCAATTTATCATTGTACCATCTAATTGTGCTTCAGCTTTGTGCTTTAATTGAAATACAAGTACTGCATTATATTTCTTGAGATTTCCATGTTGCACGTTTTTGCCCAGCAGAACCTTCCACTTTTATTCAGTATCCATACGGCAAAGACTCCAGAGCACTTGGAACAGCGAAAATATTGATGGCGATAAAGAAAGACCATTTAAATTTTAACTTTTTTGCAGATTTTCTCCAACGATTATTTTCTAATACCTTTCTTGCCAGCAGATTGTGGTCGAAGATAAAGTATTTTTATGTTCAAGCTGAGATAAAATGGAATAACAATTTCAGTTGAACTTTCTGCTTGACCTTTTCTGGTGATGTTAGGTAATGTTCTACTTTGGAACTCTGTTGGTTTGTTGAAATATTTTTGGACAAAGCTTCCTGACTCGCAACCATTATTGGATTATTGGCTTATTGGCTTTCTAAGGATTCACGAGTTTATTTGTTCTTCAAAATGGTAAAAATGGTAGAATGTTCTTCAAGATAAGGCCAAGAATGAGCTGCAAGAATTCTTTTGTTAATCACGTTTTTTTGTTCAATTCATTATTTCTCCGGAAAAATTTAACAAATTTAAGAAAATCACAAAATAGAATAACAAAAACACAAAAACAGCTTTTAGGTTTTACAAAACTTAATAGAATTAATCATCTCCAAAGTACAAAAAGTAAAGAAACATGTTTCGATAGAACAGCAGAGATTTTTTTCTAAATTAATGATTCGTTTGATGGGAAAAGTTGAATTCGTTTAATTTCAAACTTTAATTGAAGATGAAAAATGTTTCACCTCGATCATCTTCAATTTTACAGTTTTTTCATTTTATTGAATTTATTGTGTAAAACAATGCTATTTATGGATCGTCTTCAGACAGTAATTGGCTCTTTAAAAGTGCACACATTTGTCAATTAAACACTCAATTCAATTCATAATGAAAACATACAATTTGTGCGATTATTTTTTATTGCATCTTTTGCCTTCAAACATCAAAAAAATTCAGAGACATCAAAAAACATCGAAAGTCGATAAACATAAAATGTTTTATGAATCAAAAATGGTCCGACAATAATATTTCGTAATTTATGTTGTAACTTTTGCTCGTTGTTTGATGATTAGTGTCCAAACTATATAAATAAGCAGAATATCAAGCACATGCTCCTCCATCGTATGTAATTTACGATGTTATTTGTTGTTGACTTTTGTTAATTAAATGACACAACGCAGTTGAAAGGAACACCAAAAAGTGAGAAAAGCCATGAAAACCTTAAATTCATGATATAAAACTGTTTCATGCTTTGTTGTCGAAATTCTCCATATTTTTCCCATATTCCATTGATATTTTCCATATTTGGATGTCGATCGCCAACAACAGCACATAAATTCCCATAAATTGTGCCATTATTATACTTTAAGCAAAAAATAAATGCAATTCGAGAGAGACATAATTAATTGCGTTTCAAGAAGAACAACGGTAACGAACACTAATAAATTGCTCTTGTAAATTAATAAAATACAAAATTTGCAATGTTAACTGCTGTTAGTGCTTATTACTGTTGGTTGTTCAACAAAAGCGTCGAAAAAATTATAGAAAATTAATTTAAATAATTTAGAATTCGAACTTGATTGGCCATTAATCAGAATTAAAATTACTTGCAAATGTTTTTATTTTCTTGATTTCTAAGATAGCTCTAGTTTTTCTTTTATGTAAGTTTTGCAAGAATTGTGAACATCAAGATTGTTAAGTGTATAAGCGTTTTTAATGTCTTGTTAGAATTGCGATGTTTTAAGATTTATTAGATTAATTTAAAGGACATTAGCGAACATGCTAAATCTGCTGAGTTTCCATAAATTTCTTCATATAAGCAACAACTGTACAAAAAAAACATTAGACAGCATCACAACAACAATTTTAAATGCTAAATCGAACTGAAGAGTGAAAGATGCACTTGAATTTCTTTGCTTGAGTCAAAATGATGGACATGCTTGAAAATAAAAACACGAATTTTACCAGCCAAAGTGCAATTAAATGTATTCTTGCATCTGAACGTGACAAGTGATGATTCTATGAGTTGTGGTTTGTTTAAAATTGTTGAATCAAATAAATCATCAGAAAGCACTCATGCATGCCAAGAATATTAAGGCAATGGACAAAAAAGCTTTAGTCTCTAGTTAATCGGTTCTTTCTTCAAGTAAACTTCAAAGGCACTTTTTCTGCGAGCAATTACATGGATTTTGCTAGCATTACGTGAAGCACTGGCCGGCAACACAAAAAACGCTCAAAAGAATATGGAATGGTTCATCAAATGAAGCGAAAACACATTATTAGCGTGATTTCTATTCACAGTGGCATTCTTCATCACTCGCCGCTTAATGAGCTACTAGAGCTACCAGAACAAAAACCATTTTTGTTACCAAGATTGCTACAATTTCTTTGGCGAGAAATGAAAATCGGAATTTGCTGAATTTGCAAAAAAGAACTGATCAATTTTTTTCTGTTTGGACTTAAAAAATATTTTGCCGCAAAAACGCTCAACATTTCCGCAAAATATTTTTCTCACGCCGAATCGAGCCATTTTCTGCAAATTTACACTTTTTGCTGTTTGGTTTTCTTTAATTTATGTTTACATGGAAATTTTGCTTCAAATGGAAAATGATGTGCAATCGATTTTCATTTTCTTGGTTTTTTGTGTTTTTTACTTTTGTAGTAATACAAGTGATTTATTGAGGCATTTGGGAACTGTTGGCAGAGCTTCTGAAAACCTTTGAATGGTTCTTTGTATCTTTGATTGAACGTGACTTTGGCTTCCAATTTCTTTGGTCTTTGATTTTCAATGAATTGGGACATCCAACAAAATCTATCCTCGTTTTATTTGTTTACTTTGTTCAATTTTGCATGAACTACCAGTTTTTTAGTATTGTCAGTTTTGCGTAATTAAGTCAACATTTTTTTTGAGCTACCGTATTTTTCAAATTTTTTGTTCCAATCTAATATTTCATTAAATAGTTATGATTTTTTATTAATTAACATTTTCCAACGTTTTTTGCAGCTTTTTTCCAGCAACACATTTTTTAGATGTATTTTTTGCTGCTTGTGCAACGTTGAGATTAGATTTCAATTAATTAAGTAAACGGTGTTGGAAATGGTAGATTAAATAAATTAAAAATCTTTAATTGAACTTGAAGGCGAAACTCCAGAAACGCTCACAAATACTCAAGTCATGGTAATATTTCGCTTCTAATCTGCCGACAACTATTAATTTACTGTGGAATTATGTGCTTTAGGTAATAGAGGATACATTTTTGTATGAAAGCTTTTCAAATAAAACTTTTTGGAAAATTTTTTAAAACAAATTTTTTAAACATTTTAGAATACAACACTGGACATTAAATACATTTACAAAAATGCATAAATTAAAACAGTTTTGTTTGAAAAAGATTTTTTTTCCAATAACTAATTAATTTAGTAAAAATATCACGATTATATAAATTAACAAAATAATCTGCTTAATTGGAATTCACCATTAGCAATTTCAAAAACTTTAATCAGCTGATCAAATTCCTTGGTCTTTGGAATCTCCGCAACAATCTTGTTCAATACATTAATCGTTTCGAGTGGTACAAGAGTTTTGAGTGATGCAAAATGTTTGATTTTAATTTCACTTCAAGCAACTTAAGTCTTTGTGTGGAGACGAAAAATAAAGCATTTCCTGGTATTTCGGGATTCTCAGATTTTTGTTTATTTTTGTCGAATTTATTTCATTAAATGATCACAAGTAAGGAAAGGTCAACGTCTTGGTATTGCTTTATGTTCTTCATGTTTTTGGGAGTTTTTGTATTTCATGTGAATGATTAAGTAAGTTTCTTTCGCGTTTTTCTTCACTTTCTGTATTATTTTGGAGCTAGTTGAACTCTGTGTTTACTTGAATGATTAACATATTCCACCATTTGTGGCGTTTATTCTAATTGGTATCGATTTTAGTTGGAGCTCAACGAGCATCAACCTTTGCAACGTCATTCAGTTGTAGTTGATCAATACTTTTGAATAATGTATTGTGAATTCGATCATCGACTACGATTAGATGTTGCGAGAATTTTTAGATGGTCATAGACACATGAACTTTATCGGCTTTTCGTCGTTTCCATCGAATTCAATACAATTTCATTGACTGGCGTTGTAATGACAGCAGTCTTTAGGTATTTCCCACTTTTCCGCTAATTTCAATCGATTTTCGTTTGGTCACCTCACGAAGGTAGTTTGCCCTTTGATTGTCTGTAATATAGCCAACCTTTTCTGCTTGGCGATAAACTGATGAGCAAATGAATGTTGAGCTTTACTGTTTCCATAAATTTTTTGTGCTTTATGGAGACCACCATGTGTCATACATTAAATATTAAGGACGAATACAACAAAAAATATCTAAATGCTCATCGATACCGCATTATATTAAATTGGTCACAAAGTGGGTCATCCGATAGACGGCGATCGATTTCATGTCTAATGATGGTATTTTGATGGCATACAAGTATCCAGAAATTTATTGTGGATCGACCTTCACTCTATCACTTATCATTTTCACAGTTGAACATAGGCCCGTTAAATTATTGTTTTATGCTTTTATGTTTCCATCTACACATGAAATTATTTTTGTAGACTTTACCGTGAATTTACCATGAATTTTTGATGATTCTAATGAACAGACTTGATTCATTGAGTTACCCGTATTTACTCAGTAAATTGATTCCCTATTTTTACAAGACTGTTCAAGACAAGTTCAAGTATCTGTAAATATAATTAATGGTTGCTGCGGCCTTATGGACAATGGCAATTTTTGGTAATAATAATGAACAGAAAAACTTGAGCTTATCTAGAGATCTTGAAGGTCAAATGTATCATACACTATTTTTATAGCATTAACATTTCAATATTTCAGTGCAAAAAAATTTAAAAATTCGATTAGAAATTTAATCCTTCCTGAAAATATCAAAACTGAAATAATTTTGAAAACTAAACAAAAGCTGCAAAATTGCATAAATAATTTTATTAATGACTGAAACACTCAAATATCACGGAAGTGCAAAAAAATTAATAACATTCGCCAAATCAATTTATTACAATAAAAAAAGCCGAGCAATATTAAATTTCACCTTAATCTCGAAAAATCTCGCAAGTGGATCAAAATGTGATGAAATACGATCAATAAAGCTTAATAATAGAATCTGAAACTCTAGCTTACCTTGTCCAATTCATTTTATTCGAGCAATTGTTGAGCAGTTGTTGAAGTTGAGAACGGGCTGAAGATTAAATGGCAAACTACTTTCTAAGAGACTAAAAAACTTTCTTCTTGTTCTCCACTCAATTTAGCAATTTAGCAAATTTCTTGAACTTTTTGTTCGATTTCCGGTGTGATTTTGATTTATTACCGCACCTCACAATTTAAAAATTAATTAGATTTCTGGTAATCTGGAAATCTAATGTTTCAGTCATTTTTGCGATCTTTGCATATTTTTCAACTTCTCGATCTTCATTGTTTTTTGTTGGGTGCACAAAATCGGAAAAAATCGAAGGAAGTTTGAAACATTTTGTTATTAAGATTTTAACTGCTGTCGTCACAAAAATCATCACACTGAAGTTTTATCCCATCGTTCGGTAAGCTGGCCTTTGAGTCTGAAAATAAAGAGAATATATAAACGTTAAAAATCGAGGCTTAGATATAATTAATCTTCGGTATATAAATTTAAACAATTCAAATATTTAAAAGTCGATACATTTCGAATCCATTGAAAGACTCGTCGAATGAAATTTCTAAGAAATGTCCATTGTGCTGACAGCTTTGGCATTTCTAGAGCAATAAATCAATACGGCTTCTTTGAAGAATATTTGAATATTTTATTCGAGCATCGTGAAAAATGTATGAATTTTTAAATTTCGGAGCTAAATTTGGTGAACTTCATTAAATTCAGTTTATTTGGATAGTTGGGTCGTGAGAGCTTTCGGTGATTTTCTGAATGCTTCAAATGCTTCCATTGAAGGTTGATTATTATTTCATTAATCAATTTATTAGAATAAGTGGCTTTTATTAGTAAAACAAATATAAAGTTATAAAGTGACTTTTTGTGTTGCGGAACCGGAAATAAAGCCGCAAGTCCAAAAGTATTAGAAAAATCAGAAAACTCACAGATATCATTAATATCTTAAGGAACGCGAAAGTGAAAACCAGTATAAACGCACCCCTTTGCAGTAAATACAGTAAATAGTGCACGAATTGAATTTATTTCCTCGAGCACTCCAATAAACTCCAATAATGACCAAAAACCCATTTTTATCAGATTATTTACATCTTGGTTTGTAATTCTGTAATTAGATTTTGTAATGCAAGCCGGTTGTGCAACACTTACTGTTCGAGCTTGCTTGTTGGGTTTGTTTAAATATGGAGCTTTAGTTTGCTAATTTTCCCGATAAATTAACGCGATATCATTTTCATCTCCAAATACAACAAATTATAATATGGCAAATATAATAAAGCAACCGCACAAGCAAAAAGTAAAAACCACCACAAAGTCAAGCTGAAGTGTTTTGAATGCTCTCGACATTTATGCTTCGGATTCTTTTCATTTCATCTTATTAATTTCGGGCGATTAAACTTTTTAACTTTTATGTACTAAAAATTATTATATTTATCGATCAATTTAAAATTTGAGTTTGGTGGAAGTTCAGGGCGGTGATGTTAAGCTGTTTACCATTATTATACATTTTTACAATTTAAAATTTATGCTTCACATTGAAGTTTGCATTAATGGTTCACTTTCTAATCATTTTTAAGGTTAGTTCAAAAATAATAATGTGTTGTATTGTGAAAATAATAGATTATGTTTTTTTATTGTACTTGTGCAGTAGTAAAGTTCTGCTAATTATAATTTCATATAGATTTAAACAAATTCAAGCAATTCTCAATAAAATATTATCGCACGGTACTGAAAGAATACAACATATTAAATTTGAAAGGATCGATTGTTAATAAAGAACGATTAAAAATCGAAAACTTATAAACTTCACATAAAATATTATTTCATTTAAAATATTAAAATATTTAATATTTAAATATTTAAAATATAAAGATTCACAAAATAAATTACTATATTTATATATATTAATAATATATTTCAAGTTTCTGATGAAAAAAAATATAATTTTTTTAAAAGTTGGCCGACTTTTTGGGATTAATGTCAGTTTGTGGACCAGCGGGTGGAGCAGTTCTGCGCTGGATCTTTATTAATCTCTCTGTCAGTCATTAAAGATCATTATTAAGCAAAGTTTTACGCATAGAAGTATTATGGTTTTCGAGTTATTGTCAATTAATTCTGAAGAAATGGCTTGATTTTGGGGAAATTTTTATAAATTTGTCCGGCTCTTATATTAAATTCATCTGTGGACCAGCGGGAGGGTGGATTTTGAATTGAAAATAATGAAAATGTGCGTAAGACTTTAAGGTTTCTAAATATTAAAAGTTGTACACAGAAAAGTATTATGGTTCCATCGGTATCGATTTGAGACTCAAGAAATTTTCGAAAAATACAGATTTTTTGGGTTCAACTTGGTCTGTGGACCAGCAGATGAATGGGATCATTTTTAAAAAAATAATATGCACTGTTTGGCTAAACAGGCACATTTTAAGATAAAGTTTGTCGTACAAAAATCTTAAGGATAAAGAGCTACAAGTCCACAAAATAATTTTGTTAAGCGTTACGAAATTGCAGGTCGCGTGGCCACTGCAAAGGGAAGTTTATAAAAAGATCTTGGTTTAATGAAATTTTAAACTTCATTGCATATAATATATTTATGTCATTATAATCTAAAAACATTAAAAATTTGAGTAGCTTTTCAAAAGGAATGAATTTTATCCTCTTGTTTAAGCTCTTTAACCTCACTTTCCACATATTACGTAGAAATATAAATTGAATTATTTCTTCTGCCACAATAGATTCGAATTACTTCGAAGGTGGGCGTTAAAATGCAGCTATCTGCGCATTGCTAAGTTTCAACGTTATTATTTACGGCACTATGGTAGTCACCAAGCTTACGACCATTGGCTTCATTAAATTTGCTGATAAAATATACAATGCAATTATTTTCTATTAATTCCATTATTTCCATTTCGAATGGAACAATGGCTCAAGTTGGTTTTGTTGGTAAGACTAAGAAGTATACAGTATTTCACACCACAAAAACATAAAATATGTAAATGCATTCTTTGTCAACTGGAGATGCTCTTTTGAACCTTTACTTGTGGCTAGACAACTATTTCAATTAGTTTTAATGACAGTTTTCTTTTTTCTTGCGAATAAAAAGAAAACAAAAGAATTTTGAATCTCCAAGAAAATTTTTAAACTCATGCCATAAATTTTGAATCAATCATATATCAGCAAAATTCTCGAAAAGCTATTAAAAAAATTCAAATAGCTGCAAACCATACAGTAATCCATCTAATTAATATAGTCCAGCATTGTATCATTGCATAACTAACAAAATTACAAGTCGGACAATAAATAATGCTCACAGTGTCTTTGTGTGCTTAGTGCTTGCAGACTCAAACACAACAAATACTCCATAATTTCCAATAATTTCCAAGCAGCGAGACAGCCTTTCTGTTTAAATTTATATCAAAACTCATAAACATTAAACTAATGAAATGGTAAGTTAGGCTGTGTCTCTCAGCTTTGAGGTCTTTGAGCACAATCTGCCTGCAGTTTTCCAGTTTTCCATTTCATGCAGCCTTTCTGTATTGTGTCCACACCTTTTTAATCGTTGCAGCGCAAATGTTCAAATGTTGCAACCAGACTCTTGCAAGAGAAAGAAAACCCATATGCACGCTTCATTCATTCTAGCTGCCTGCGAACCTTCAGTGCTTTTTTTTTGCATATCGAGGTTTGGTTCGGTTTTCATAATTTCCTCATTTCGTTTTGTGCAATTTTTTCAAACTTTTTTTTTCTTGAGTGATTTTTATGAAAATCTTATGAGATTGTGGCAGGAAATTATTCCTAAACGACAAATTCATGTTAAAACTTGCAAAATTGATTAAAAGTGCATTTTTAGTATTTTATCTTCGGATTAATGAATTAATGACTGGCAGCTTTTAATAATTCTTAAAATAATTTTACAAAGTCAATCACCGACTCAAGAAACAATAATTTATGTGATAAGTATTGAAAGTGAAAGAGTGGACAAAAACTCGCAAATAAATCAGCATTTGAATGGAATTTAAATTTTTGAAGTCCACTCTAAGTTAATGGATGACAGAGTGACCGCAGCCAGTAAAGCAATGAAAGAGTCAAATTGTTTGTTGGAGTTCAACTCGGTCATTTGAAACAGATACTTGATACCAACATAGAAGCTTTACTAAAATTACACAAAGATTTTTTTGAAAGAACTTTTGGCGTTTATGATTTTATTGCCATTATTGTATTTATGGTTCATCATAAAAAGTTCTACTATGGACAAGAACATAAAAAATGTTGAACAAATCACTTTTTGCTTTTATTCAAAAAATAGAAACGCTCAACAAATTTTGATTAAGTTTAAAACTTTTGAAATTTATTGCTTCTGATCATTAAATCATTTTCACATACAAATTATTTGAAGAAGAAATATTTATGTATTACAAAAGTCCGAAGGAGTTTTTTTTTATGACTAGAAATTATTTTTGAAAGATTGTAAGATTTATGATTTATGCTTTTCTTTCATATCTGGTTAAACTTGATTTTAAAAGGTGATTTTCGGAAATTTACTAAAACATAATTAAAAGTTATCTTTGTATAATTTAGCGATGGAATTCAATTTGTTAACAGGATAGTGTTGAATTTCCACTCAGAAGAAGAACCTTTATTCTTAAGTATGTAAAAAAAATTCAGTTCTGCCAAAAGTTATCGAAATTGAATATTCTTGCATGTTCTCGCAAGTGAAGCCATAAAAATGATACATTTTAAATGGATTTCCCACCAAATCTCTCACACAATATTTAACATGAGAAACGTAATTGCCTTTTTATTAAATAAATTCGAAAGTAGATTACCTAAAATTATTTTGTTTATTTTTAATATGAAAACGTGTAATCGATCTTCGAGGACCCAACAGCGATTCAAAATATCAAAAAATCCAGTAATTGAACTTAAATTGCAATCAGTGAAAGATAACAATCGGAACAAATTAATGTCGAATCAATTATTAATTATCTACATTATCTGCATTATTATCATCAATTTGATCTTCTTACAGTATTCTCTGCCTTTCATTTCATTTTTATTTCAGATATAGTTCATATTTAAAAATATTTTTGCAGATCTCTTACGTAACTTAAGTTTATTACATATTTTCTTTTGGATGCATAAGATTTGTTTCTTTGTTCGAAAGCAACGATCGCCAACAAAAAATGACTTGAATCACTTGTAATAAGCAAATTGTCTAACATAACTGTTTATTCTTTGCTGATGCTTTGGGCTTTAGTTAGTTAAGTACATTGACTACAATGTTGAAGATCATTTTCTTATTAAAAGGTCTTTTTTAGGAGTTAATGGAACATAAGCCAGTTAAATTAGTTTTTCAGCTAATTCAGTAAAAACATTTTGGCACGTTCTTTTCCACTTCTAACTGTTTGGTTGGTCTTAAGTATATTTTATTCAATAACAAGGCTTAAAGCGAAACTTCAAAACGAAGAATTTCAACTTTTTTGAATTGGAGGAAATATTTTATTGAACCAATTTAGCGATTTTTCCAATAACATAAATCAGGTACCACCAAACTCAGCGACCTCAACTAAAAACTCGATCGTTTCTAAAACTTGCCTCAGATTTTGTTCATTAATGAAAACGTGACTCTTCAAAAACCAAAGAGCCATAGCCATAGATTTCTTTATGGCATTTCGAGTATTTTCAGCGTTATGCACAAAAGAAAGAAATTAAATAAAATTCTTTTATCGCGGAAAATCAAAAAAATAAACTAAAGAGTTTTCATTGAAATTATTGTGTTTTTTTTTAGCCTTGGCAGGTTTCTTATTTCTTCTGATGTTATATTATTTTTCTTATTTTTTAATTCACATTGTTTATTATTATAGGTTTAATTTCATTTTCAAATTTAATTTGAACAATATTTGGATTAGTAATGCGATGAATCTCAGAAAATACACAAAACTACAGGAAAATACAAAAGTACAAAAAATAAATTAAATTATGAAGTTTCGATTTAATTCACCCGATTCACAGTTATTCTCATTCAGTATTTTATTGAGGCAAGTTTTAAGAAGTTAATGAAAGGTTTGGATTAAAGAAATATTGCAAGATTGTGCTTCGTAATTTATAACCAATAATTATCTTTATGTGCTCAATAAATTTATGTATTCAAATTTTTGATATTTCCATTGAACTCACAAAGTTAAATCGCACATCCACTGTCTGCAGTATCTGCAGCTTGTGCAGCTTTTGGCTGCAAATTCCGCTAATTTCCGTAAGTATCGGGTATATAATGTTTAATTCTTATCCAAAGGCCAAATTTCCGGTTTCTTGAAATTGTTGAAACATTTCTGGTTTAATTTTCATACAATTTAATGATTTCACAATAACTTTTAATTTATTTTTATGACTAATTAATTGCTAATAAACCATTATTAGTATTTTTATTTTTTTAATATTTTGTTTTCATTTTCAATTTAATTTGCAATCTTTTCTCTAACAATTCACATTTTGTTTGCAACTTTTCATTTATGAAACAACAACTATTTTACGAAACTAAACAGCTGGAAAACTGGAAAACAATTTAATTGCATTTCAAATTCACTTAATTTCAACTTAAATTCGTTAGAGAGATAAAGTTGAACACCAAAAATCAATTTCACGAAAAAATGCCTTGTTTCTTATTCATAACTTGCTCCAGTTTTCCTTTTCATTATACAAATAGTTAAAAATTACTTTGCACACCCGAAATTGACATCTAAACCGAACAAGAACTTGAGCACGTCTGAATCACAAACTGGTCGATTGGTCATTGGTAAATTTCTTGGTGAGAAAGTCTACAAATTTCATACACGCGAGAATAACCCAATTTCTGGCATTTCCAGCTGTGGAATGGTCGCGCACTGTACTTTTAGTTACCTGCCAGCTGACCACCATGGCAACTTGCTGACCATAACTGAAATAGCTAAAACATTGCCAGGATTTCTTAGGGATTTTTCAATTCAGGGGAAATTTATATTGAAGTAAGCAGGAATAAGCTCAAAGTAAATTTCCCATGAAAAATATGAACTAAAGCTTTGCATGATCAAAAACATTCAAAAAGATCATTAAATAAAGTTTAAGTAGTTCCTCAAGCGATTTTATATAGAATTCAAATAATGAATGTCAACAAGTTAATAAAAATTTATAATGTTTGGAAATCCACAATATTGATATATGTATCATATATACATTCAGTCAGAAATATCAAATGTTTTATTTGATTTTTCAGCTATTACAATTATTGATGTATTGACGGGTAATAAGCTCTAATTGCATGTTTCTTGCCTGATGAAGTTTTCTCCTTGATTATTGTTCTGCCAATTTATAAATGCACTTGAATCTACAGAATTATCATTTATAACCATCAATAACTAGTCAGTTGTCACTAAAACACTTTTTCCAGCCAATCCAATAAAAAAGTCATCTAAATTTTCAAAGCAGAGCTAATTGATACTTGAGGAAAAAAGTAATGGATTTGTTTTATTTAAGTACTGAAATATTACTGCAAGCTGATGAAGTTCTTAAAGCGTATCTTGTGCAATTCTCGACCTTCCTCGTTGTAAATATTCAGAATGTTTGTAATTCTCGCGCTATATTAACAATAAATATGCATGTGCTTGTTGTCAACGATGAACGTATGAAAGATTAACAGCTAGACGTAATTGAGCTTAAAAGTGGTCATAAATCACGCCACAGACTTAAATATAGTCAATTGAAGCTTGCAGTATTTTAAAACTAATTATTTTGATATTGGTGGCGTTAACATTTTTAAATGCATTCAATGGGCTTCGATTCAGTCAATCATTTAAAAATTATAATTATACTCAGAAATGCATGAGTTCAGCGGTAGTTTAATTTAATTACAGATTAAATTTCCAAGACTTTATAAAGATTTAATAAACATCAAAATTGTTATTTATTTTATTATCCCCTCTAAAATCCACAATTATTACACAATTTATACAAAATTAATACAATTATGCATGGTGCTGTGACAAACAAAATGCCACACCAAACGTTGCATGAGTAATGATTTGGCTGCAGGGCTGATCGGAATCTTAACATACAAGATCTCGCTTTTCCCACTTTTGCCCATAAAATGCATGCTTTGAAGCATATTATGATCATACATTGAAGAACTTTTTATTATTATTCAAATTTTATGTGAATGAATTCATAAATAAAATTCAATTAATTCGAGACTTTGTTTAGAAAATGTAATTGAATTCAACAACAATTTCTTCCAATCGCAACATGAAAGACAAATCATTCCATTTGGCTTTTTGTCTGTCTGCATAAACATTGTAATTAAATATAAAGGTTTCTTTGTCAATTTATATTGCAAATGATGTTGCATATTTGTTGAATTGAATTAATTGAAAAAATACCAAAAGCTGCCCATAAAAAGCTTTCAATTGTTGAGTTTTTCAAGATGTGATTGAGTTCTTAACACGGATTTGAAAACTGTGATTTAGCTGAAAGTGCGCTGAACAGCCAAACCTGATTAAAGATTTGAAACGACTCAGCAGAAAATTCGATGAACTTGAAACCGAATTTTGATCGTTCCTTTCTTCACGATCTTTCAAGTGTGCAAATTTGCCTGAAAAGACACTTTGGACATTTTAATAGCCAGCAACTTAATTCATTTTCAATTTTAACACCATCTGGTCAACTGGTGCTTCAAGTTATTTTAATTCTTGAATTCATTTGGAACACATGCAGCTTTCTCAAGTTTTTTAAATTAATTCAGTTCTTTGAAAATTTTAGATTTTGAATTTCATTCAAAAATAAAGCTGAGAATTTAATATGAATTGATGATTATTTTTAAGAGCTTTGACACAGCCAGAGACTCAATTTCATCGAAATAATCATCTTAATTTCGTTTTCTGCAGGAATTCTCGGATTTCGGAATTTTGAGAATAACTGAATTTTTAATTAAGCGCATATTGAAGAGATTCAAACTTTGAACAATCAACAGGCAACGAACCTATTCAAAGAAACTTAATCTGATCATTACAATAACTTTTTTACCTACTAGCTGAGCTACAACAAAGCAGTGTACTTGTGTAGGAAGTTAATATTGCAAAAACTCTTGTTGTCTTAAAATTAACTTTTTATGATTATTTGCCCGTTTTTACCTTTATTATTTTTTAATAACAAATTTAACTCTTTGCTTTTAAGTTTTAATGTTTTTTAATGTTTTTTAATGTTTTAAATGTTTGATGCCAAAGAAGGTGAAAAAACTAGCAAAAGCTAGCAAATGCTGGTCACTATTGGAGTTTTTCTTGATTTATATACTATGCAGGGCTTCGTGTAATAAAAGAGTTACTCACATTTATTCGACGTTGAGTAATATGATCACACTTAAGATATTTAATATTCTAAAATTGTATATCTTTAAGATTTTTACAAAAATTAAAGAGGCAGTTCTCAAGGTTACCACATAAATCTGGAACTACCTTATTATTGTACAAACAAACTCATCTTCACAATTTATATTTATTTGGCCGGTTAAACCACAAGACGCTATAATATAATAAAACTTTTAATAACAATAATCACCATGATCAAGCATACGAAAATGCATTATAAAGTTTATAATTAGAATCATTAAAAAGCCAGCCACAAAGCCCCGTCTGAGCACACCTTAAACACATAATAGGCAATAAATCTCTTTTCAGGCAGCGAGCGCAGAAAAAAAACGAAAGCATTTTTATAATTTCCATAGTTTTATCGAAAGGCAGGGATCGGAATTTCATTTGTCATTAAACGTGGTATTCAATTGTGGAGCTTTTATGTGAACATATTACTACATGATCGTACATATTGTCATACATTATTTATGATGTGAGCTAATTGTGCGTGTAAAACTGCTTTTAAAAAAGACTTAACGACATGATTTATGGTTTCGCATTATTTAATGAAAAGGTCGCAAGAAAAAGTGCATAATTGGATTTTTATCGTTTTAAATTTTAAATTTCTTGTTGTTTTTTCTATTGTCGGTGAAAAGTGAAATATATAACCTGCAGCAATATGTTTCTTTATTCGCATGAGATTGTTCATTTAACAAATAATCAGATGCTTATTTAACAAGCGAGAGATAATGAGGGTGATTTTATTAAGCATAAGTTTAGTAGATTTTTCAAAACTTTTGTTGATTTTAGAGAATTTTGGCCATTTTTTAAAAACCCATCTTGAATAATTTTCAACCCCTGTACACATAAATATTCACATAACTGCTATACAAATCGATTAGCTGTTAAGTCACTTCCTTGCATCTCTAACCATTTCCCATTTCTCCAATCAACAACAACTTTACTGCATTTTATTGCAATTTATTGAACTTACTCGACTTATTCGACATTATTAACAAGTTTCTTCAAGTTTTCAGCAAGTTTTTAGCCAGTTTTACTCGTCAAAACAAGAAAAAAGCAGAAAACCAAATTTGCCACAAAATCAATTCCTTTTCGCATTCAATCATTCAAGTCTTTCAAACCGCACGGGAAAAGTTGTTCAGCATACATCTCCTTTTATTTTTTTCTGTGTTTTCTCCAATATCACAAAAAAATGCAAAAATGTAAAAGTAAGGCTGGGAAAATTACTCGACTCAAATTAAGCTGCACAAACAAGAAAAGTGAACGAGTGATACTTTTTTTCGATTCATTTTCAAAACGACCTTGCAAGGCAATTGAAATTTAAATGAAAAATGAGCAACTGGCAAAAAATCCCAGCCAACGATTGAAATGGAGTGGTTTGACTCGATTAATATGTTTTTATGAAAATAAATATATAATGAAAATGCGGTTATTGAAGTCTCACATTAAAAATGCATAAAACTGCATAAAAATTCTACATTTACAGAAAAAAGTATGTTAACTGCATTACATTCATGCAGTTTTGTTTTGCGCAGTGACTTAACGATTTTTACTATTCCTCTACTTAACTCTTAACAGTCCAGAGCGTCTAAAGTGTCTAAAGAAGTAATGCTTTAGATAATGCCACAATGCATTAATAGTTCTGCAAAGCACTCACACTTTAATAGTTGGCGCTTTTATGCAACAATAATTCCTTTATTCTGTCGCTTTGTCGGTAATTGCGCTCATTAAAAAACCATTTTACAAATTTCATAAGCTGAAGCTGCTACTGCTTGCTGTTGCTACCAACTGCAGTGACTATAGACCAAGCATGTGGAGACACATTTGCATCTGGCAGTGTAGTCAAACTTACTATTAAAGTTTTATTGAAAAGTTTTAATTGAAAAGTGAGGCGAGAGCCGCGCTAATATATGTGGCGACAAAATTGCCGTAATTTTTTTAAACGGGTGCAGTTGCTGTACTCCGTAGTTTATACTGAGAATTTTTTAATTATTAATTACAATTTTTATTTAAAGTGTAATCTAAGAAGATTGTAAGCTCTTACTTAAGCCGACTATAGCCGCGTTTATTTTTAGATCGATGGCGTTTTTTCAACTATATCACACAAATAATTATTACTAATTCGTTAAGCAATTTTGCAACCATTGGAATTTTTCGCGAACAATTACCGGATTTTAACATATTTTATTTTCCAATAATATTTTATTGATTTGAAACTTTTTCATGGCTTTTGCTTTTTTAGCCAACTATGCAAAACTATCATTATTATATAAGCAGACAAGGCAAATATGGTCAATTTTGTGGTTTCTCAGATTTGGTAAATTTTATGGATTTGCTCTGAATTCAGCTTTTTGAAGGATTTAAAAAGCATCTGGCATCTGCGATTGACGAGACAAGTTAAGTCTGGGTGAAGCAGGTTTGAAAATATTATGCAACAGTACAAGAATACACAGCTATAACTTATCAATTGAATTTAATTAAAAAGATGTAGATGCCTGCCTTTATTTCACAATTGATAACATTCACCATTTTATTCGCCTTTATGAAAATTGCATACTTTGTATAATTTAAGTAATTTGAATTGCATGTTCTTTAAGAATATTTGATTAATTTTATGCACAGATGCATTTTTTTTAAATATTTAACATCTTAAAGGAGAGACCGAATAAAATGCTTTCAACTTAAGGAATTGAAATTTTTCGAGAAGACGTGCTCAGATTTAGGAATATTTCATGATAAAAATATTTTGATTTTGTAGAAGGATTGAGCTTAATTTTAATTCTGTTTCAATAGTTCCAAAATGTAAAGAGCTCTTAATGTTACAAAGAAACGCATGATATTGCCGGAAAGTAATAAACATCTTAGCATTTAGCAGAGAAACATGCAGAAAAATTCTTATCCTCCATTCACAATGGGTTGTTGTTTTGATGCTGGTTTTTATGAAATTGAAATATTAAAGGTATGCATTTAAAAAATTTACGAAAAATTTCAAAAACCTTTAGCCAACGTGAATATTGCATGTAAAACGTAAAATAATAATAATACTTTGTGAAACAATTGCGGCCCGAGAAGTCGAGAATTCGAGAAGTTGAGAATAAATATTAAAACCTCTTCGTTTTAATTTGAAGTTTTGCATGAAATCTTATGCCAGCAGTTGGCCAGCAAGACCTAAAGGAGTGGAACTCAACCTTCTATCCCAAAATTTTATTTTTAAAACAAAAATATCCATCAACTGACTAAATCATGAAATGCATTTTACTTACCTTAATAGCTTTTATATATTCCTTTAGCTGCTTCAAATGTTTTATCTCCACTGTTATGTTTTATATCAAACGAAGATTTTTTCGTTGATTAAAATCGTAATATCGATAAAAATCTTTTTCGTTTTTCTTTCAACTCGATTTTGTGTTATTTTGTTGTTGCTGATCTTAAACTCTTTTTTATATTTTTAATTTCTTGAAGATCGTGTAAAAGCATTCAAAGTGTAAAAACCTTTTCTTTTTCGACTTTTATTGATTAATCAAATTTTTATTTAGTTTCCCGCGCGTATTTGATTAATTGTCCATTAAATTAATTATATACAGGGTATATATTTTATATGTTGCATCTACCAGAAAAAAAATTAAGAAATGGAAATTAAAAACCTGTAATTAATCACACATGTTTTTTTTAAGTTTTTGAACGGACATGGCCAAATCACAAAAATACCAATTTATTGCAACTTTTATTGCAATTGTCAATTTCCGAGATTTTTGTTTTTGAGCTCTTTGAGAAACATTTAGCGTTTTATTCATTTATTGTCCTGCTATATTTATCACTTTTTTGTTATGCAACATGCTAACATGCAACGGTCTCTGTAATTTTGCAAAGCATTGCTGAATTTTGTGTTATTTTGTCGATTAAAGTTAAGTTTTGTTGTGTATTGTCATAATTTGTCCAATTACAAAGATTGCATAACAGTTTCGATACAAATTTATCATTTTTTTGGTTAGGTTTTGAGGTTGAAAATTGTTGAATTGACTTAATAATTAAGTGTTTGAGTCATATAGAGTGATAAAGGTGCGAAAATATTTTGTTTGACATTTTTATTGTTCTTAGGAATAGTAATTTTAGAAGTTTTCATGGATTAGATCATTTTTAAAATTAAGCTTTATAAATGATTCAACTCCTTCTACATCAAAATATTTGTTATTTTATAGACTTACACCTTTCTCATTCCATTGACACTAATTAATCCAACAATGCATTTTTTTTCTAATTTCCAAACGAATTTATTTGATCACACTCCAGAGAGAATAAATAATAAGAAAAGTTCATTGCGTTGGCGTTCAAACAGTCAACACACTTCAGCTGTAATAATAATAATTCTTTACGCCATTCATGAATTTGTTAGAATCAACAGCAGAATCGAATTCTTTCAACAACTTAACAATAAAACAACAATAACAAACAACAAAACAACAACATTAAAATTAAAATTTTAATTCTACTGAATTCTCTTTCATAAATTCATAAATGCTTTTTTTTATCACATTAAAGCTTTTTTTAGTTCCTTGGACAATTTTCTTAATTCAAATATTCATGAAAATCGAAATTTCAACAAATTTAAATGAATGACAAAACACATCTTCAGCAATTACTTTTTCTCCTGTTTCTCCGGTTTCAATTTTTAATGGTTCCTTCAACTTTTATTTTTTATTTGATTTCTCAGTTCATCTCACTACAAAAACCACAAATTTTATTTTCTTATTTTTATTCATAAAACTTTAATGAACTCAAACGAAAACGCGAGAAATCATTAAAAAATCCAAAAATCAACAGAAATTTGTTTACCACACAAACAATACGATCGAACTCTACGAAATGTTTCGAATTATTTTCTCGCGGCTCAACAAAAATCGCTTTAAAACACGTCCAGCAACTTTGCCGGTTCAACAGATTGTAAAGGTTTCAATAAATTTTGTATTTCTTCGACAATGTTGTCTATTCTCTTTCGAGCCAATTGAGTGTTGTATGAGTGTTGAAGCTTAACTTGAGCTCAAATGAAGTGTTACGTCTTGTTCGTAAGAAACCAATAAGGTGAGCTGGAGATTGTCTTTGAATGAGCTGGATACTTTTTCGAGCACTGTAAGATTGTTAGAGCTTAAGCAAAGAATTGGATAATGACGGAATTGTATGTTATAAAAGAAATATGAAGTTATATAGGTGGAGAGAATTGCATTCAACAGTAAATCAACCACGACGACATTCATAGTATAATTCAATAAAACCGTGAGAGAGTGGACTTAAGAATGCATTTATTGTTTATTATATGGTTTTAAGGATTAGGGATTAATTGTTTAATTTCCAAGGAGGCCTTCAGAAATGTTTAATTGCATAATAAATGAACTTACTAAAAGTTCATAATCTAGATAAAGTTCTAACTTTCATTCTATTGCTGTTTTGTTTCATAATACAATTGATTCTAACTATTTAACACTTGCAAAATTTGAATATTTATATTGTGATTTACATGATTATTGAATAATTGGAATTGAATATTAATTTCCTCAAACTGTGCATAATTTGCTTGAAATTTTTTTTTAAGTAATCATCAAAAACAATATCGATATTAGACGAGTAACCTGAGCTTAATTCTGTAAACTGATAATATAGATGTGATGAAGTGAACGTAATCCTTAATTTATCCGAGGATATTCTCAATGTCGATGTTTATTACGGCTAATTAAATTTAAAGGATCGAAAAGGCTTAAATTGTAAAATTAGCGATATTTTTGAATTAACATGTCTCAAATAACTTGATATTGCTTGATATTGTTTTATATTACTAGACATTACCTTCATGCTCATTCGACTCATGATTACCGATAAATTTGATTTAAATTAGATTTATTTATAAACATGAGATTAAGGATGTATTTTAATGCAAAGTTCTTTTAAAAAATAGAATCCGTAAGCCGGATTTAAATACCATCGAATGCACAATTATTACAGTATTACGAGTATGTTTCAACTTCAAGGCAGCCTCAACACATTCACACTCCGATTTAACTGAGAGGAGAATTTCTTCCACATCGCTTCGACACAAACTTTTCAATTCACAATTTTACAATTCGTTTAGCCGGCAAAGTTGGTGGACGTGAGTTCATAAACAAATTCTTAAGCGCAGTTAATTCTTTGTGGCAAACACGTTTCTGTGAAATTCTGTTAAACTATTTGTTGATCGGTTGTTTGCTTCGCCTATACGGCCTTTGTAGCTGCGGTATTAAATTTCGACAATTCGGGCAAGTTTTGTGTGAGGAGTTCTTTAGAAACTGAAAATAATTCGGGACAAAAAGACCTTTCTTGTGATATGTGTTTGACATGTTTTTAAATCTTTTATTGAAGAATTAAGAACAGAATTACGAAAATTGGTGAATTGTAACAAAGATTGATTCTTTTTACGTTTATTGTGTTTTATATTCAAAAGTGAACTGACAGAACAGAATTTAAAAAAAAAACTTTAAATAGAACCCAAAAACTATTTTCAAGAAATTAAAAATAAATGGAAACATAAAAAACGAATTAATTTCTTTTGTTGAATTGTTTGGAAAATTGATGGAGGCGCAGGTTTTGGATGCTTTATGTGCTGTTTAAATAATAATAAATAGTTAAACATAGTAAACTCACAAGCTCGGTGAAGTGTTCCATTTTAAAAAACTTTGAAAAGTGAATCGAGACACCAACGCAATCAACGCAAACAAACAGTTTTATTTTCGACAAAATTAACCATAAAAAATCTGGCATAAAACAATTTTGGTAACATTCGTTTCAGTGATTTTTTATGGATTGAAACCAAAAGTAAATATTTTTGGACCATAAACAAAGTCTTATGCAACATAATTGAGGCTAAAAGTCGGTAAAAATAGATTCAAAAATACAAATAGCTCTAAAAAAGGTCATACTGCTAAATTGTGCTAATTTTTTCAAAAAAGTGCACTTATTCCATTAAAGTGATAAAAACTGTTACGTTAACCTTAAAATATTTCCTGCCTTAATCCATTAAAAACATTATTGCTTGTATCAGTTTATGCTTTATATGCTATAATATTGTAGTGTTGCAAAAAATATAGTGGAACTGGAAACTGCAAAAAATTGTAAAAAACTGAAAGAAAGTGTGCTGAATTAATTAAAAGTCGTGGTCAACAATTTAAAAATTATTTTTATACCGTTTGCTGGTTGGAACATATTTAATGCCTTCATGTCGTGTTCGATTTGTTTTAAAATGTTTTAAATGTGTGATTAATTACAAATTGTGTGTATAATTTATTTAATGGACAATTAATCAAATTTGTAAAAAATTATCAAGCTCGAAGCTCACCGGCATAAAAAGCGCAAAAAGCAAAAGGCGCAGGCACGAAAAGAAATAAAATATTTGATTAATCAATAAAATCCAAAGTTATTGGAAGAGTTGGAAAAATTCGAGGATCGAGGCGATTAAAACTAAATAAAAGTTGAAAAAAATTAAAAGATTTTAATCGAGAAGTTTTATCTCTGGAATAAAACAACTATTAAAATAATTCGTGGTCTGCCAAAGGAGTACGAACTATACGAACTATCAAACTTTAAGAATTACGAAAAAGCTATTAAGAATTTTAGGTAAGTTTAATGCATTTTATTATTTTTTTATTATTGCAGAATTTGATAGTTTGATGATGGCTGGAATTCCCACTATGCATCTGAAACTTGAAGTCTTGTGGATTTGAAAGAGGAGCCGAGGCAAATTTGTTTTTAAATATTCGCTTGGGGTTTCTGATGCGTGGATATTTCATTTCTTAAAAAAAAAAATAATTTAAATCGTTTTTAATCAAATCTCAGATTTAGTAAAGTAAATTATTCTTACAAAATAGACATACTGGAATTTGGAAATAATTTTAAAGAAAATCTTGAAAAAAGGAGAAATAAGTTATTCCACCCTACAACCTCCTTAAAATATTCTTTATCCAATTTATCAGACCTTCAGTTCTTACAAATTGCAAGACTTCCCAATTTAAAATTCATTCTCGTGTTGAACTCACAGTTTTCTCAGAAAATTATGTTTTTTCACTTTTTGCATAATTTGTTCGCATTCAGCATAAAAACACCGAAAACCAAGAAACGAAATTAAACCAAAAGATTTCCATTTTATTCTTTTGTGAAGGTTGAAAATTTCCAAAAGTAACTAAAAGCCGTATAGAGACTGAAAAAAGTCGGGCGAAAAGACATTAAAAAGAATTTCATTGCATCTTTGAATCTTTCAACTTTTTATTACCTTGCTTGCTTACCAAATCATGCGTTGCTTGTTCTTGCAGTATTTTCGAGGCTTCTCTTACATGGATACATCTGTGCATAAAATTAATCAAATATTCTGAATGGGAAACATTTAAAAGCATGCATTTATGCAATTCAGCAGAATAAAGGCAGAATATTTAAATTTGCTGAATCTTTTTAATTAAAGTTGCTGCAACTCAAGACGTCCAATAACAATATTTAACCATATGTTCGAAACTCTTGGCTTTACCTTCAAATCTCTAGTTGGTTTTGTGCATAACAACAATGCTAGCTTATTGTACAATCCATACAATGTAGAGCAGTTCCATTTAAATGGCCAAAACCGCAGGAATGCGAACAGGCGACAAAAATTTGAATCAATAAAATTATTGAAATAATTTGTTTGTTCGACAAAAAGTGGCAGTAAAAAAATACCAATGCTATTTCTGATTTAAGATTTTACTGAAAAAATGAAATCACATATAATTATTTGCCTTCACAAGCTGAGTTAACTGACTAACTGACAAACGCCACCAAGCAAAAAAGTGGAAAATTCAAAAAATGCAAAATCTTAAAGGCAGCAAAAACGTTGTCGCCACATATATTAGCTCAGCTCTCGCCTCAATTTTTCAATTAAAAAAATTTATAATATTTAATGTTTTTTAAAGTTTTGTATGGAAACTTGCAAGCATTTGCAAACATTTGCAAACTGGAAAGTTCAAGAAAAACTGCACATATCGATTTGCCATTGCATTCCAATCCATTAAGTGGCTTGTAAATGGCTTATTAATGCATTTAAATGGCACTGAATGCTTATAAATGGACTTATAGACAATTACATTGTCCGTTCAAGTGATTTTAATAAAAGCGCGACGAGTTGTTACTTTTTCTTGATTAAATTTTTTGTAGTGCGATAGGAGTGGGCTTTTGTTGGAAGAATTTTATGAGGTCTGGTGGAAAATGTTCGCTTGAAACTATTTAGTTATCCCCTCAAATGTTGAAGTAATTTTTACAGATTTTTAAGGTAAACTGACCATTTTTCCGCTGAATTTAAAATATATTCTATTGCTAAAACTATTTCTCCAATCAAAACCCTTCTAAAACTCATTATAATGCACCAGTGTGCGACCCATGTTATCATTTTAATGCAACAAGCTTTGAGACAGCAAATATAAAAATAATTTATGCACTTAATATATGAGTTAAATAGCCACATATTTATGGAGTAAACACTCGGCCGTATGGTCTCCGTTCAGCAAACATTATTATGTATTTTTATTTCTTTATGGGATTCGGACTGCCTTGCAAGGTCGTCACAAATGAAACAACTTTTTTCGATTTTCTCGTGAAATTCATTTAAAAAAACTTTTTTAAAAGTCTTTTTGCCGCATTTCTGTTATTTTTGCTGTTGTTTACGCCGTCACTAATTTGTGTGTGCGCAACCAAAAGTGGATGGTGAATGGCTTAGGAATTGGAAATGGTTTGTTCGATTGTTTGCCCATAAATTAGCAATTTGGACAATTTAAACAATTTGAACAATTTAGCAAATCAAGCGAATTTTAAGGTGATTTAGCTGCCTGAATGGAAAAGCTTTGTGCTTTATGCCACGGCAATTTAGCTAATCTTATGGATTGCTTTTACAACCGTTAGGATGAAGATCGCCAATCTCTCATAATAAATTAATAAATGTGTATACAGTTTTATTTAGCTGCGAGAGGCACCGCATTACCACAATATCATTCTCAAAAACTTCTTGCAGCCTACACAGCTTTTCCAACTAGAAAATTATTTCTATTCATTCTGTTTGGCATAGCCGTTGAGGCTTATTAACAACCAAAGGGTTCTAATAGGTAGAAAAATTGTTTGTTGTAAAAAGGATATTTGAACAATTTGAATGATCCAATCGAAAATTCAATTGATCATTCAAAGATCACTTGGTCACCATAAGCTAATCTCAAATGTACTTTAATCATTGATCTTATATAGGCATCGAAAAATCTTTTATAAACTTAGAAATGATCGCATATGCATAAAAAGAATATTTTCCACCTCCAAAGACATAAACCAAAGCAAAAAAGCATTATATAATCTGAAACCTCTGTAAGAAAGGATTAAGTTTGGCTCGAATATGCTGTATTGTTCTCTGCTTGGAAATTATTCAATATCACAATATGTTTAATTAAATATACAGAGATTTCTATTAAAAATTTAAAAATGAAAAAAGATATAAAAGATTTCTACAACAAAAAATTCAAAAACTTTATTTGATGCGTTAAGAACGAATAATCGAAATAATCAAGTTTTTTTACCATACATCCATTCAAGAAAATTTAAAACTGAATTTAATTAAAATAAATTTCAAGTAAATAATATTCAAGAATGTGAAGCACCAGATCGCCAGATGGTGTTTAAAATCGAAAAATGAATAACGTTGCTGACCATTAACAGTGACTTTACAGACGAATTTGCACACTAGAAAGATCACGAAGAAAGGAACGATCGAAATTCGAACTCAAGTTCATCGTATTTTCTGCTGAGTCGTCCAAAATCAATAATCCGGTTTGGCTGTGAAGCGCACTTTCAGCCTATTCACAAGTCATAAGTCCAAGTTAAGAACTCAATCACATCTTGAAAAACTCAACAATTGAGATCTTTAATGTGCATTTTATACTTTTTGCTGACAATTTATTCGATTCGACAAAAACTTGTACATTATGTGCATTATAAATCCATAAAGAAACCTATAATTACAATTATTATGCAGCCAGACAAAAAAAAACAAATTGAATCATATTTTTTTTGTCTTCCAACTTACGACTTAAAGAAATTGTTGTTGAATTCAATTGGATTTTCCAAACAAAGTTTCGAATTAACTGAATTTTATTTATTTCATGAGTTATTATTTCATTCATACAAAATTTGAATAAAATGCTTCAAAGCATGCATTTTATGCATTTTATAGGCGAAGGTGGGCAAAGCGAGATCTTGTATTTTAAGATTCCGATCAGCCCTGCAGCCAAATCATTACTCATGCAACGTTTGGTGTGGCATTTTGTTTGTCACAGCACCATGCAGAATTGTATTAGTTTCGTATAAATTGTGTAATAATTGTGGACATTAGAGGGAATAATTGAAAAAATGACACATTTGATAATTAAAATTTAATCTTTATTCGATGTTTTGAAATAATTTTATTTGAATGCACAAAACTGTAATTAAATTAAATTATATCTAAACTCATGCATTTTAAATGATTGACTGAATGAGGGCCCAATGAATAACAATTTATTTAAATATTTTACATGTCTATGCATTTTAATATTTTAACGCCACCAATATCAAAATAATTCTTTTTTAATATACTGCGAGCTTCTATTAAAAATATATAAGTCTGTGGCGTGATTTATGATCACTTTTAAGCTCATAATTACGTCTAGCTGTTAATCTTTCATACGTTAATCGTCGACAACAAGCACATGCATATTTATTGTTAATATAGCGCGAGAATAACAAACATTCTGAATATTTACATCGAGGAAGGTCGAGAATTGCACAAGATACGCTTTAAGAACTTCATCAGCTCGCAGTAATAATGCAGTAATTAAATAAAACAAATCCATTACTTTTTTTCTTCAAGTATCAATTAGCTCTGCTTTGAAAATTTAGATGACTTTTTTATTGGATTGCCTGGAAAAAGTGGTTTAGTGACAACTGACTAGATATTAATGGTTATAAATGATAATTCTGTAGTCTCAATTGCATTTTAAAAGTTGGCAGAACAATAATCAAGGAGAAAACTTCATCAGGCAAGAAAAATGCAATTAGAGCTTATTACCCGTCAATACATCAATAATAGTAATAGCTGCAAAATCAAATAAAATTATGATTTATTATTCGATTTCCGATGAAAAAATGCGCAAATTATGAATTTAGAAACCATTACGGATTTAATTGTCTGGTTGACATTCATTATTAATAATTATTCAAATTGAGTAATATGCGAGCAATTTCAGAGTAATTTGATATAATATAAGACTGTTTAAATGGCATTTAAATGGTTAATCTTTGAATTGTCCATAAATGGAAACCAAAACCATTAAAAAATGTTAATGCTGTAAATTCCCCTCTTGTTTGCAAAATCTTGATATCCTCGCTAAATCCTGGCAATGTTTCAGAAATTTCAGTTATGGTCAGCAAGTTGCCATGGTGGTCAGCTGGTAGGTAACCAAGTACAGTCCGCGGCCATTCCCTTCCATAACATTTTATTGAAATTGTACTGAATTTTACTGAAATGGGGTTATATTCAGCCGCTTTTTGCTAGAAATTGTTGGAAATTGTAGACTTTCTATAGAAAAAATACCAATGACCAAACGACCAGTTAGTGATTCAGACGTGCTCAAGTTTCTGTTCGGTTCAGATGTCAATTCATGCTGAAAATAAATTAAACTTTTTCAATTTATCTAACTCAATTTAAAAAGAACTAGGACAACTTATGCTGAATTCGCTGAATTTGCTAAATTTCAACTGCAAAACACAACAAAATACTAAAATGTGAAATTGATTTAAAGTTTTGATATGTTTTTGAAATGCAATTTTAATGTTTTCAAGTTTGTTTGGACATAAAACGTGTAGCGAGTTTTTAATGCAAGTTTTGCGATTTTTTTCTTGAAAATTAATTTTGTTTACTTTAGTCTTTGTTTTGTTGTTAGCAGATAATTAGTCATAAACGTAAAATATCGGTGCGAGTATGGAATTGTTTTTAAAACAAGAATGTTACTACAATCCGGAAATTTGGTATATTGGATATATATTCTAAAAGAGCTGCTAAATGCTTGTGAGTTGAAAGTGGGACCACGTTTTTTTTAGAAGAACTCCTTATGGTTAGAATATGTTTCTAATATGTTTTCTTTTTTTTTAAATCAAATCTTTGTTTAATCTCTTTACCATCTAATTATTTCTAAGAAACTTTGTTCACGCAAATTCTAGTGAAGTTATTTCATTATAGTTCAACTCTTTCCATCTCTCCTGTAGGATCAATCAATCAAACAGACAAATTTATACAAATGCTTTAAAAAAACCCCGCTCTTTAAAAATAAATGACTGCATATTGATTAAATTGAATAAATTAATAATATCGAACACATTAAATAATTATGGGTTATAAATCACCGAAAAAATAATCCAGGCGATAATTTTCCAAATCCAAACCGTTCATTAACTCCGAAAATTATTGAATGAGAATAACTGTGAATCTGGTGGATTTGGAGAATATTTCAATATTAAATCGAAATTTTATAATTTAATTTATTTTTCATTGATTTGAGCAGTTTTGTAGAGCTTTCTGTAGTATTTTAGATTCATCGCATTAATAATCCAAATATTGTTCAATTTCAAATAGAAAACTATAAAAACTATAATAAACTTAAAAGAAACATAAAACCGACCGTGGCTTTTAAATCTTTTCTCGTCTTTTTTGATTTCTATTATTTTCTTTTTTTCTTGATAAAAGAATTTAATTTAATTTATTTTCTTTTGCACAAATTCTTTTTTTTTCGAATTTCAAGAGTCACGTTTTTATTAATGAACAATTTTCCGCAGCAGAATTTAATTGTGTTTCTGAAACGATCGACTTGAGGTCACTGAAACTATTATAAATACATCGAGAGTTGCCTCATTTATTTGAGCAAAAAGTCAAGCAATTTAATTCAACTTTTTAATATAAAACATTATTTTTATAGTGTAGAAGTTGAACATGAATTCGATGAATAAACATAAGTTTAACAAAGATTCTTCCTAACAAAAAAAAAGGTTTTGAGGAGAACAAGATCTTCAACATTGTATTGACTGTATTCAAGGCAAAAGCACCAGCAAAGAATAAACAGTTATGTTTATAGACAATTTGCTTATTACAATTGTTCTGATGTTGTTAGTCTATAAGTTAGGTCGTGTTCCTCAACAAAAACTTTTCGAAAGCTAACAAGACGGTGATGAGTCTTCAATTTAATTTCCCAACTTTTTCATTGGATTCTAATTTCTTTTAGTTCTTCAACCTTTTTTATATCATCAATTTTCTTACAATTTTAATGTAGTTTGGCGAGCCAACTAAAAAAATAGCAAAACTAGCAAAAATCTTCAGTATTTCTTATTCCTTATGTTATTATGCAAGAACAATCGTCAAGAATTTTATGCATTCACATTTATTGTTTTCTTTGCTATTATACCTTTAATCTTGTTTCACGTAATCCAATGTGATTCAAATAATTTCTTGTTGGCGATCGTTCCCTTCGAACAAAGAAACAAATCTTATGCAGCCAAAAGAAAATATGAAAAAAATTAAGTTACGTAAGAGACCTGCAAAAAATTTTAAAATATGAACTATATCTGAAATAAAAATGAAATGAAAGGCAGAGAATACTGTAAGAAGATCAAATTGATGATAATAATGCAGATAATGTAGATAATTAATAATTGATTCGACATTAATTTGTTCCGATTGTTATCTTTCACTGATTGCAATTTAAGTTCAATTACTGGTTTGTATGATGTTTTGAATCGCTGGTGGGTCCTCGCAGACTATTTTATTTTTAATGGGATTTGTTATATGGTTGAACAGACAGGAGATTTGATAAAATTGGGAGAATTCAAATTCTATTTTTTTTTTTGAGAAATTCAACAGCGTCCTGTTGAAAGATTTAAAAATACATTCAATTCACATGCATAATGAAAGAGCCCGCAAAGGTACTCATTTAATTTTTAAACTTAACATAAGTGTAATCTACACCACTAAAAGTAATAAATTTGTAAGAGTTTATCCAGTTTTTCAAAAAGAAGCATAAATCATAAATCTTACAATCTTTCAAAAATAATTTCTAGTCATAAAACCATAAAACTCCTTCAGGCTTTTTTAAAACTTTTTTTTCTTCTTCAAATGATTTGGATGTGAAAATGATTTGATGGTCAGAAGCAATAAACTTTAAAAGTTTTTTTGAGCGTTTTTTTGTTTGTAAAAAAGTGATTTGTTCAACATTTTTAATATTCTTGTCCATAGTAGAACTTTTTTATGATGAACCATAAATAAAATAATGGCAATAAAATCATAAACGCCAAAAGTTCTTTCAACAAATCTTTGTGTAATTTTAGTTAAGCTTCTATGTTGGTATCAAGTATCTGTTTCAAATGACCGAGTTGAACTCCAACAAACAATTTGACTCTTTTATTGCTTTACTGGCTGCGGTCACTCTGTCATCCATTAACTTCGAGTGGACTTCAAAAATTTAAATTCCATTCAAATGCTGATTTATTTGCGAGTATTTGTCCACTCTTTCACTTTCAATACTTATCACATAAATTATTGTTTCTTGAGTCGGTGATTGACTTTGTAAAATTTTTTTAAAAACTAATAAAAGCTGCCAGACATAAATTCATTAATCCAAAGATAAAATATTGAAAAATGCACTTTTGATCAATTTTGCAAGTTTTAACATAAATTTGTCGTTTCGGAATAATTTCTTGCCACAATCTCATAAGATTTTCATAAAAATCACTCAAGAAAAAAAAAGTTTGAAAATATTGCACAAAACGAAATGAGGAAATTATGAAAACCGAACCAAACCTCGATATGCAAAAAAAGCACTGAAGGTTCGCAGGCAGCTAGAATGAATGAAGCGTGCATATGGGTTTTCTTTCTCTTCAAGAGTCTGGTTGCAACATTTGAACATTTGCGCTGCAACGATTAAAAAGGTGTGGACACAATACAGAAAGGCTGCATGAAATGGAAAACTGCAAAACTGCAGGCAGATTGTGCTCAAAGACCTCAAAACTGAGAGACACAGCCTAACTTACCATTTCATTAGTTTAATGTTTATGAGTTTTGATATAAATTTAAACAGAAAGGCTGTCTCGTTGCATGGAAATTATTGGAAATTATGGAGTATTTGTTGTGTTTGAGTCTGCAAGCACTAAGCACACAAAGACACTGCGAGCATTATTTATTGTCCGACTAGTAATTTTGTTAGTTATGCAATGATACAATGCTGGACTTTATTAATTAGATGGATTATTTGTTTGAATAGTAACTATTTAAATTATTTGAATATAGTCTTTCTACATTTTTCAATTGAAATTGTTAATCGTTTTTGCTTAACTTTGAAGACAAAAAAGTCTAGAAGAGGCTAACAACATATTTCTTATAGAGACTCCACAATCTTTTGTTTTCTTTTTATTCGTAAAAAATAAGAAAACTGTCATTAAAATTAATTGAAATAGTTGTCGAGCCACAAGTAAAGTTCAAATGAGCATCTTCAGTTGACAAAGGAAGCATTTACATATTTTATGTTTTTGTGGTGTGAAATACTGTACTTCTTAGTCTTACCAACTGAACAAACTTGAGCCATTGTTCCATTCGAAATGGAAATAATGGAATTAATAGAAAATAATTGCATTGTATATTTATCAGCAAATTTAATGAAGCCAAACTATGGTCGTAAGCTTGGTGACTACCATAGTGCCGTAAATAATAACGTTGAAACTTAGCAATGCGCAGATAGCTGCATTTTAACGCCCACCTTCGAAGTAATTCGAATCTATTGTGGCAGAAGAAATAATTCAATTTATATTTTTATATGATTTTCAGTTAAAAAGTGAGGTTAAGGGGCATGTAAAGGGGGTAAAATTTTCGCAAGTATTAAATTTGAATAGGTTTTTATGCTTTTATAAGTAATGATAGATATTTTTTTTAAGTTGAAATCAAAAAATTCAAGTTTCCCTTCAAATGCATTATAATGTATTTTATTAGCAAAAATTATATATTATTTTATTGGATATTGTTTGAATCTATATGATTTTTCTACCAGCAGAATTTTCCTCCTGTAGTAGTGCAATAAACAAGATACAATTTAATAGCTGCTTTATTAAAAGAAACCCATTACATTTCATTACATTCACAGACAATTATGCTTATTGTATTTCATCGAGCTTCCAACATGAAAACATAACACTTTAAGTTCGTATCCTATTTCAACTCAACAGCTTAGCAACTTGAAAATAGAGGAGCAATCGTGTTAACTTCCAATCAAACTTATTATTATTGAGCTAACCTTAAAAATGATTAGAAAGTGAAATACTCTTGCAATCTCTAATGTAAAGCATTAATTTAAATCATTTAATGTATAATGGCAAACAGCTTAACATCACCGCCCTGAACTTCCAGCAATTATAATTCTTTTTCAACAAAAAAACTTCCATCTACAAATTAAATATTTAAAAAGAGATAAAAGTGAAAAAATGTAATCGACACAAATTAATATGATGAAGTGAAATGGATCCAGAGCATAAAAGTCAAAAACATTCACAACACTTCATCTCAACTTTGTGGTGGTTTTTTTTGCTTTTCACTTGTGCGGTTGATTTGTTATTGCTCTATTTCATAATTTTGTTGTATATTTGGAGATGAAAATGATATCGCGTTCATTTATCAGGAGACTTAGTAAACTAAAGCTCCATATTTAAACAAACCCAACAAGCAAGCTCGAACAGTAAGTGTTGCACAACCAGCTTGCATTACAAAATCTAATTACAGAATTACAAACCAAGATGTAAATAATCTGATAAAAATGGGTTTTTGGTCATTATTGGAGTTTATTGGAGTGCTCGAGGAAATACATTCAATTCGTGCACTATTTACAGTATTTACTGCAAAGGGGTGCGTTTATACTGGTTTTCACTTTCCAGTTCCTAAAAAATAATTTCTGTAAATTTTTCTGATTTTTCTAGTATTTTTGGACTTGCGGCTTTATTTCCGGTTCCGCAACACAAAAAGTCACTTTATAATTTTAGGTTTGTAGTTCTTATAAAAGCCACCTATTTTTATAAATTGATTAATGAAATATTAATCCACCTATAATGGAAGCATTTTCAGCATTCAACAAATCACCAAAAGCTCTCACGACCTAACAATTTATATAAATTGATTTTAATGAAGTTTTTTTGATCGAGTTCACAAAATTTAACTCCAAAATTTATAAATCCATAAATTTTTCACGATCGAATAAAATATCTATTCAAATATTCTTCAAACAAGCCGTATTGATTTATTGCCCTAAAAACGCCAAAGCTGCCACACAATGGACGAGCTTTTCTTAGAAATTATATTCATCGAATTTTCGACTTTCATATTATAATTGTAAATTGTTTAAATTGAATTCTTCAATACTAAAATAAACCTTGATCTTATAAAATATATTCTTTTCTTTGCAGATTTCAAAGGCACCTGAAAATGGGCTAAGAGTGGATTTCTTGAGAAGCAGACAGAAGAAGTGGAGCAACCGATATTATTTGTGTCTTCATGTTTAGATGAGAATAACACGGAGAACAAGAAGAACTTGAGATCTTCATTGAGTATTCAAGTTATTGTATAATAATAATAGCCAAGATGACAGAAAAATTAGATTCCCAGGAATTTATTTGAATTTGCGATTTCGCCAACATTTCTCATATTTTGTGCTTGAATTAACAATTCTCGAAGAGGTGTGGAACAAATCATAAAATCACACCGGAAATAGTAAAAAAAGATCAAGAAATTGTTACATTGCAAAATTGAAGAACAAGAAGAAAGTCTCTTTACTCTTAGAAAGTAGTTTGCTATTTAATCTTCAGCCCGTTCTCAACTTCAACAACTGCTCACCAATTTCTCAAATAAAATGAATTGGACAAGGTAAGCAAGATTTTCATATTCTATTATAAAGTTGTATTTTATTGATCGTATTTCAACACATTTTGATCCAGTTGCGAGTTTTTTAGTGATTATGGGGAAATTTAATAGTGGTCGGTTTTTTATTGTAATAAATTGATTTGTAAAGTTTATTTCATTTCCGCGATATTTGAGTGTTGCAGTCATTAATATAATTAACGATAATCTACATGATTATTAAATTTAACGATTTAGAAACCTCGAAGGGATTGGGATATTGAATATGATGATTAATATGGTAACTACGTCCATTTAACGATGATATCATTATTAAACACATTTTTTAAATGCCATAACAAACAGCTCAATTTTCACACCAAAAAACGGCCTTTTGGAAATTCCTCAATTTTTATTTAAATCTGTTTGCCAATTCACTTTAAAAATTAAGCTTCAAAGATATTTATAAATTCAATTATCAATTAACTGTGTAAATGCGGATTAATGAATGTGACTCATTTTGTGACACATTTCTATTTATTAAAACTTACCATATCAAATACATGACAAGTTCATGGCAAAATCAATATATTTATTGGAAATGTAGACATTTTAAGTTAATATTATCGTCTATACATTGATAATAAAATAAAGGTCGTTTGACAATTAATTCTTTGTCGATTTTTAATAATAACAAAAATGACCTTCTCAATATTTTACAAGAAATCGATCACCAACAATCAACTGACCTAATTTAATGATACGTGGTATCAATGGAAATCAGTCTATTGGAAATTGTCCTTAATAGTTAATGGAATTAATTTCATTCATGGCCCACAAAGCATTAAAATGTAATGAACACGTGTGATGTCATTTGCTCATTTGTTAATCGCGGCAATCTAATTAGGTTAACTATTGCCAGACAATCAAACCCAGTCATTTCACTACGTTAAACAAATAAATGCAAAATAAGATCGGGTAAAAGAATCTAGAAATACTGGGGAATTCCAGAAGTCATTGGAATGTTCACGTCGTATTCTAAGGCTTTAATTGATATATAAAATCCAGTTATTCATAAATTGCCTCGAAAACTGAATGACAACCATATTAAAAATAAACGACAGCTCATTTGAAAAAATAAACTCTCATCGATCGACAATGTCCGAATGTTTCAGGAAAGGTTGATACTTTAAGCACCAACAAAAATCGATAGCAATTAGAATAAACGACATAAGAGGTGGAATATTTTAACACTCAAAGTTCAAGCAGCTCCAAAGAGCCATTGAAAACGCAATAATTCTCACAAAGTTCAAAATATTACGAAAATAGCAACAACACGATAGATTAAGCGATACATTGACCTTTCTTACTATTTCATACCAATCACCAAAACAAATATCGAAAATATTCGAAAAAAAAAACAACGCAAATAAAAAATTCAACAGGAAAAGCTTAATTCTTAAAATAGTCTTGAATAATAATCGAACGCTTTGAATCACTCAAATCTCTTGAATCACTCAAAACGATGAATGTATTGAACAAGATTGTTGCAGAGATTCCAAAGACACCAAAAAATTCAGTCAGCTGATTAAATTTTTTAATGGTTTTAAAGTTTGCTAATGGTGAACTGTAATTAAATAGATTAAACGAATAATAAAATTTATGTAATCTAGTTAATCGAATGAAATGGTCTTTTTGCAGTGATAAAATTTTTAATGTTTTCAGACGTTTAATTACAAATAATTGCAACATTTTTGTAAAACCAAGAGGTCGCGTTGAATTTATGAAGTTTTCCTATCAAAAATATTTCTATTGGTACCTAGCTTTGATAAAAAGCGTGAAATATATTTAATGAACGCATACATGTTCATTGTACACAAATCTAACAACAAAGTTACGTACCAATTTCTACAATTAATATTTTGTCCACTTTTTACATAAAGCGCTTTATATTGCATAGCATCACAACATTATTTAAGCTGTCGGCAAGTTTGAAGCGAAATTTTGCCATGACTTGAGTTTTCTTGAGCTTTTCTGGAGTTTCGCCTTCAACGTCAATTAAACATTTTTTAATTTATTTAATCTACCATTTCCAACACCGTTTACTTAATTAATTGAAATCTAATCTCAACGTTGCACAAGCAGCAAAAAATACATCTAAAAAATGTGTTGCTGGAAAATAGCTGCAAAAAACGTTGGAAAATGTTAATTAATAAGAAATCATAACTACTAATGAAATACTGGAATGGAACAAAAAATTTGAAAAATACGGTAGCTGAAAAAAATGTTGACTTAATTACGCAAAACTGACAATACTAAAAAACTGGTAGTTCGTTCAATTTATTTATTAAAGTATACAAATTATACAATTATAGAGACGAGGATACACTTTGTTGTACTTGCAAAATTCATTTAAAATCCGAGTAATTCGATACAACGTCCCATTTGAACAAAGATACAAAAAATCATTCAAAGGTTTTCAAAAACAACTTGGAAGCTCCACAAAAAGATCTTAAAAGCCTTAATAAATCACTACAAAAGTACAAAAGCACAAAACTACAAGCAAATGTAAATCTATTGCACATCATTTTCCATTTCAAGCAAAATTTCCATGTAAACATAAATTAAAGCAATCCAAACAGCAAAAAGTGCAAATTTGCAGAAAATGGCTCGGTTCGGCGTGAGAAAAATATTTTGCGGAAATGTTGAGCGTTTTTGCGGCAAAATATTATTTAAGTCCAAACAGAAAAAAAGTGATCAGTTCTTTTTTGCAAATTCAGCAGATTCCGATTTTCATTTCTCGCCAAAGAAATTGTAGCAATCTTGGTAACAAAAATGGTTTTTGTTCTGTTAGCTCTAGTAGCTCATTAAGCGGCGAGTGATGAAGAATGCCACTGTGAATAGAAATCACGCTAATAATGTGTTTTCGCTTCATTTGATGAACCATTCCATATTCTTTTGAGCGTTTTTTGTGTTGCCGGCCAGTGCTTCACGTAATGCTAGCAAAATCCATGTAATTGCTCGCAGAAAAAGTGCCTTTGAAGTTTTCTTGAAGAAAGAACCGATTAACTAGAGACTAAAGCTTTTTTGTCCATTGCCTTAATATTCTTGGCATGCATGAGTGCTTTCTGATGATTTATTTGATTCAACAATTTTAAACAAACCACAACTCATAGAATCATCACTTGTCACGTTCAGATGCAAGAGTACATTTAATTGCACTTTGGCTGGTAAAATTCGTGTTTTTATTTTCAAGCATGTCCATCATTTTGACTCAAGCAAAGAAATTCAAGTGCATCTTTCACTCTTCAGTTCGATTTAGCATTCAAATTGTTGTTGTGATGCTGTCTAATGTTTCTTTTTTGTAAAGTTGTTGCTTTTATGAAGAAATTTATGGAAAATCAGCAGATTTAGCATGTTCGCTAATGTCCTTTAAATTAATCTAATAAATCTTAAATTCTTAAGACATCGCAATTCTAACAAGACAGTAAAAACGCTTATACACTTAACAATCTTCATGTTCACAATTCTTGCAAAACTTACATAAAAAAGAAAAACTAGAACTATCTTAGAATTCAAGAATATAAAAACATTTGCAAGTAATTTTAATTCTGATTAATGGCCAATCAAGTTCGAATTCTAAATTATTTAAATTAATTTTCTATAATTTTTTCGACGCTTTTGTTGAACAACCAACAGTAATAACACTAACAGCAGTTTACATTGCAAATTTTGTATTTTATTAATTTACAAGAGCAATTTATTAGTGTTCGTTACCGTTGTTCTTCTTGAAACGCAATTAATTATGTCTCTCTCGAATTGCATTTATTTTTTGCTTAAAGTATAATAATGGCACAATTTATGGGAATTTATGTGCTGTTGTTGGCGATCGACATCCAAATATGGAAAATATCAATGGAATATGGGGAAAATATGGAGAATTTCGACAACAAAGCAAGAAATAATTTTTATTTTCAGTTCATGAATTTAAGGTTTTTTTGACTTTTTGGTGTTTCTTTCAACTGCGTTGTGTCATTTAATTAACAAAAGTCAACAACGTTCACCAAATAACATCGTAAATTACAAACGGTGGAGGAGCATGTGCTTGATATTCAGCTTATTAATATAGTTTGGACACTAATCATCAAACAACCAGCAAAAGTTACAAGATAAATTACGAAATATTATTGTCGGACCATTTTTGATTCATAAAACATTTTATGTTTATCGAAATTTCGATGTTTTTTGATGTCTCTGAATTTTTAGATGTTTGAAGGCAAAAGATGCAATAAAAATAATCGCACATATTGTATGTTTTCATTATGAATTGAATTGAGTGTTTAATTGACAAATGTGTGCACTTTTAAAGAGCCAATTACTGTCTGGAGACGATCCATAAATAGCATTGTTTTACACAATAAATTCAATAAAATGAAAAAACTGTAAAATTGAAGATGATCGAGGTGAAACATTTTTCATCTTCAATTAAAGTTTGAAATTAAACGAATTCAACTTTTCCCATCAAATGAATCATTAATTTAGAAAGAAATCTCTGCTGTTCTATCGAAACATGTTTCTTTACTTTTTGTACTTTGGAGATGATTAATTCCATTAAGTTTTGTAAAAACTAAAAGCTGATTTGGTGTTTTTGTTATTCTATTTTGTGATTTTCTTAAATTTGTTAAATTTTTCTGGAGGAATAATAATGAATTGAACAAAAAAACGTGATTAACAAAAGAATTCTTGCAGCTCATTCTTGGCCTTATCTTGAAAAATATTTTACCATTTTTACCATTTTGAAGAACAAATAAACTCGTGAATCCTTCGAAAGCCAATAAGCCAATAATGTGATATTGCTTGCTAGTCCAGGAGGTACTATGTATATCCAAAAATATTTCAGCAAACCAACAGAGTTCCAAAGTAGAACATTACCTAACATCACCAGAAAAGGTCAAGCAGAAAGTTCAACTGAAATTGTTATTCCATTTTATCTCAGCTTGAACATAAAAATACTTTATCTTCGACCACAATCTGCTGGCAAGAAAGGTATTAGAAAATAATCGTTGGAGAAAATCTGCAAAAAAGTTAAAATTTAAATGGTCTTTCTTTATCGCCATCAATATTTTCGCTGTTCCAAGTGCTCTGGAGTCTTTGCTGTATGGATACTGAATAAAAGTGGAAGGTTCTGCTGGGCAAAAACGTGCAACATGGAAATCTCAAGAAGTATATAGTACTTGTATTTCAATTAAAGCACAAAGCTGAGGCACAATTAGATGGTACAATGATAAATTGATATTCCATGCTAATATTGCAACAACAACTGAATAGTGTTTACTCCTGATATCGTTGCTAGAGTTCACTCGTGTAAATTTTATTCAGAAATATATTTGCATTGCTTCAAAACTTATTTTAGTATTTTTAAGCGTGTAGTCCATGCTGATTTGAATAGCTGAATAGAAGTAATTCTGAACTTAGAATGGATAACTGTAGCAGCAGTAACACCATTTATTCTGCAGTTTCTGCAATTCTGCCATTAATTAAAAATTAAATGTGCCATTGCAGTTTGCTTTTTTTCTTGCAATTTATGGTAAGTGAACGGTTGTGGTGTTGAAATCAATGCAAAAATTTTACAAAGATTTATTTGAATTTTCCATTTAAATTCATTTAAAATATTTCGAATTTGTCATCTGCAAGCGAACCATTAAATAATTTTTGTATTTCAAGTTCCTGATTCTTGTACCAGTTGAGAAAATGTGAAAATGTCATGCATTGCTGCCTTTAAGCGGTAATTTCTCATCCACAAATCTTTAAACTTACCAAAGAGCCAATTGATAAGAATTTGCCAGCATAGTTTATTTCTGCTCATTAATTTAAAAGTTTTTCATATTTTTACTACAAAATCGAGAAAATTAATCCAAAGCACAATAACAACACATTTGTAAAATTATATTAAAGTCTAAACGTGTTGACTGCTGAGTGTTTGCATAATATTAAAAAATTACACAAATTAATCGAAACCATATGTGAGTTATGCCGTGATTAATGTAGTTTAGATTAAATGTAATTTTTCACAATTCTATATGCATAACGAAGGATCGCAAATATCCACAGATGGTGGTTTTATTCGATTTTTATTCGAGATATATATCCATAGTCGTATTCAATGGTTGAAAAGTGAGAAATCTTAATTGAGCGTTAATAATTTCTGATGATGTGTCTCAACTTTTATGTTAATAATATTATATTTTAAATACTTTTCCATTCACAAAAAAGTTGAACAACACCCTCAATAATTTTCCCTGACCAAAAGGTAATAGATCACACTCAACTAAACCAGTTTCTCAGTTTCTTGATCACTCGCGTAATATTTTATTTTTTGCGCGCTTTATTTTTATTTTCCGAAACATTTCCAACAAATTCAACATTAAATAAGAGCTGATTGCGCTCTAGGATGGAATTAAAGTGGAATCGCAACTAAAGAAACTAAAGCTATGAAAGTTCAAGCAGCAAAAGATAAAAGTTATTGAATGTAACAGCTGAATTGCTCGCATTTAAGAAATAGCAATAGTAGTCAAATAAGCGAATCTTAAAAAAAACTTCACATGAGTTTCGTAATTTTAGTTAGGTCGATTCAGCAAAACCAGCGAAAGCATCCAAGAAGAAGGAATAAAAGCCAATCTTCCGCTCTTAATTTGCATTCTCTGTTTCAAATTTTTACACAGAAGACAATTTTTTCTCGGTTAAGGTAATTGATTTATTCGTAATAAAGTAGCGAAAGCAAGTGTTGGTAAGCGACGGTTGATCGTAATTTGAATTTAATTTGCTTTGATGATTTGCGCAAATTTATTATTAATCGGCAATTTTCACGCTCAACCTCTGCTCTAAGGCTTTTATTGAACTTTGTTTGCTTTCCATGCTAAATTTGTTTCGGAACGAATTGCTATTATTTAATTCCTCCAGGTAATTTTAAATAATTTAAATAATTCGCAATTAAAATCACATCTAATGCATTTTTAATGAGCCCGATTTTTCCCACAACAACTTTCTGCTGTTAATCGAAGTCCCATAGAGTAAATAAATTTATTCTGGATTTCTGGCATAGAATTACTTGAAATGGCTTGAATCTTGGATAAACTTCAATTTCCATAAAAGTCATTTTTATTTTCTCAGTAAAAATGTCAATATCTGAGAATTCACAGAAATCATATTTTCCGTCCGTTTTTGTCTGTTGCTGATGATTTGCAAACTTGAGACTGGTTAGACTGGGACAATTATGCATATCGGGACGATAAAAATGAAATATTGTTTTGCATATTATTTAAATTTTGTGCATTTTTACCACACATTTTTCATTTTCCTCGCATTTATTGCCTTAGAAAGAATATTTTAATTTTGCTTTTTGCATAATAAAAGATTGTTATGGCCATTGTTATTTTTCTGGTGTTGCATGACGGTTGAAGCGATCAGGAGTGCATCTTGAATATCCAAATTTTACAAGATCTAGGCAATACTGCTCTCCCGTCAAGATCCTCAAATTTTCTCTATTTTTCATATTTCATTATTATATGAGCTGATACAAATAACAAACTGCAATGAAAAAGGCAATATCAACTTAATTTGAATAAAACTACAAAAGTACTGCAAATGTTGATTCGAGCATTCTTGCAAGATCTTTTCAAGCATTATTAAAATTTAATTTCATTCTCTTTACGTTTCTACATATTCTTCAAGTATTGTTCATATTACAATATTGAATTTCTTGTTGAGTTGTTGGTGTGAATTTTTGTTTATGGTCGGAAAATAATTCTTTTCGTCCTTTGAAATAATGAAATATTCTCAACAACATGTGAACCTTTTTATATAATGTATTTTTGAAAAAAAAATTTCCACCTTTCAAGCCACTCACATAAAAACTACGTGGTTTGAGTTTACGATTCAAGACATGGTGGTTGTTGCTGCTTTATTAAATATTTCTCTGGACTCTTCAAGAAGTTTGCATTGCAATCTTTATGATGGAGTAGGAGTTGCACAAGATATAACCAAATGATTTCACATTTTTCATATTTTTGTCTTACAAGAAATTTTTAGTTTGCTGATATTTTGGAGTGCAGGCAACTAAACTGCTCAAACATGCAAATTTCTGCATCTCTCTAAGAAAATTTTCCATTTGAGACTGTGGCCAACAATTCAATGAACTCATGTTCTTGTATTTTTATGTGAGTTTCATAGTTTTTCTGAAGAAACTTTATGATAATTCGTGTTGTTTTATTATCGAGGAAATAATTCCAACAATTTATAATCATTGAATTGGTCTGCATGAATTGAAAAAAATTTTCTAAAGAATTACTATCTCAGCAATCACATAGTAGATATGCTGAAGAATAATAAGAACATAAATATGCCTGAAAGAAAAGTTATTGTAACAAGATTATGCATTTTGTTCTATAACTGAGCTTGAACAATAATCAATTTCGTGGTTTATTTTAAATTTTATTATCAGGATAAGGTGATTTTTCTTCTTTTTCCATGTTTCATTCTTACATTTAAAATTATGAATTGTCTATTCGTTCTTGTTCTCCCAGGTGGAAATAAGGTCCAAGTCCCTAATGTAGGTACACTAGGATTACATTAGAAGGCACACTTTTTCCTACAATAACACACTAGGATACACTAAGAGATACACAAGATTCTAGGAAAATGTGTTCTTTTTAATGTATCCTAGTGTATGACCACACTAGAATACAATAAGGAACATTTAAATTCTTAATGTTTTTTTCTGTGGTTTTCGGTGATTCTAGAAAAATGTGTGCTTCTTAATGTAACTTAGTGTATGACCACACTAGAATACATTAACGAACATTTGAAATCTTAATGTTTCTTTTTGAATAAAATCTTGAAAATTAAAATTAAAATCTTTTTGGTGATATTTCAGATTACAGTTTCTTGAATCTACTTTTGATATCATTTATTTGTTATCAGACTTGTTCGTCGCATAAATTTTCATAATATACAAACTTTTTCGCATGTTTGAGTTATTGTGAAGCATATTAAAAACCAATGCATTTCTCATAACTTGTTTTGAAATTTTTTAACTTTGTTGAAATTTATTTTGTTGTAGCACTTCACATGGAAATTTGGTCCACTGAAATAAAATTTCAAGTTTAGAACATAATTTTGAAATTTTTAGCTAGAAATCAAAATATTCTCTCAAAAAGAAGGTAATTTTAAGATGGACAGGTTTTGATGGAGTTTCTGATGGATAATTTAAAATTTATAATGTTTTGGAAAATTTTTTAACCGTTTCATATTTGAATCTGAAATTTATTTTCAAAATAAATATGAAATTTTTTAACTATTCAAATTTTTAAATTTTTTGTGAATATATTTTTTTTAATAATTTTATATTTTTAATTTTCTTAATCATTCATCTCATCAAAATTGATTTTGAGTTGATCGATTTATTTTCATAACCATGAACACCAAATCAACAATTTTAGCTTTATTTTAATTTAATTTTAGTTTTGAGAAACAGAAATTAACTTACAGTGCATTAACAATGCTTCACATATCTTCTGCAACACAGCGCATAAGTTTCAATAGACCAATCAATACGATTATATTCTTTAAATTCAATATAAATCGTTTGTGGTCTGCTTTCCTACTCTACGGTAGTGACAATTGAATTGCAATAACCAGCCAACTTGCGCGTATTTTCGCATAACTTAGTATGTTATTGCAATTTAAAAATATCTACCGTAGAGTAGGAAAGCAGACCACAAACGAAATGTAAATCCGAAATGTTCTACAAGTCGCTCATTTAATATTTTATTATTATTATTGAAATATATGAATATTTACAATAATAAGTAATATTCATTATTTTCTGTTTGCTGGTCATTCAAGTAAGTTTAGAGTCACATAAAACTAGTTGGCAATACAGCCGTGTGGATAGCGCGCTGCCTCACAAATGTGCGGCTGCGGTTGAAATCCCATTTTAAAAAAATGCAAAAAAGAAAGTACACTAGAAAATCATGTAAATCTAAAATCTTCTAGTGTAGGAATAAAATTTATATTTTTTAATTTTTCAAAAAATTCCACACTAGGATACACTAAGCGACACCTAATCGCTTAGTGTTTATTTTACACTAAGATACACTAGACCATACACAATCGCTTAGTGTTTCAAACCACACTAGCATTTAGTGTTTCTACGGGGAAGGTCTTAGTGTTTTTCTCTTGTGTTGCGCTTAATGTAAATGGCCGATATTTCCACCTGGGCTAACTTAGCCATCGTTTAAATTTTTTATGTTTTTCTAATTCCTTTACATTTGAATTCAAAATGCTAATGTATATATTCATGATGAGAAATTTCTTCAAACGGTATGGATTGATTTCCATGTGGAATCTATCTCCAAAGAGCCGCTTTTGTAAGAAGCCGTCCAGAGGCCACTAATTTAGTCCAATTTGATCCCGTTCAATAACTTATTGATTTCAATACAATAAGGCCTCGAGTTATCTGGTTTCATTGAATTATATTTAATTTCCTTTAAAATATGTATTAGCCTTAGAGTAGATCGAGCAAGCATTCCATTTAAAGCCCATATCATATCCAAGCACTTTAAGCCCCAAAAGGTTATTTAAACTTGAAAAACAATAGCAAAACCAGTAGTAAGTTAAATGCAGGATATTAAAACGCGTTCAAGCAATAGCCAAGAACTTTCTTTGTAAATTGGAAAATAAACAGGCGCCTTGAAAAGCTGAAGTCAAGTATAAGTTATTAAATTAGAAAAATTAGAATTGCTCATTGAAACGCCATGCCCATTTATTCTTACAATAAAATATGTTTTTGTAGTTTTCAAAGAGGTTTTGCACCATGTTTGTAAGTTTTCAAGTTTGTTTGCAGGCTTTCCTTTTGATTATTCTCATAATATTAATAGTCATAAGCATGAACAACATGAAAACACGGTTTAGTAAGTACTGAAATATAAACTCTAATACATTGTTTTAGAATATATTGTAAGGAATTTCTTATACAGATGTCCACCGGTCCACATACTGGAAATTTTTTATTTTTCAAAATGGAATAAAAACAAATGGAATATTTTCGCCTCCAAGAAATAAATAAGGCATACATTGGAAAAATAAATTAATATATATTCTTTGTTTGACTGTCACATAAATACAAGTAATGTAAGCTGTAATAGTCATATACTATTTATCCCATACAAAAATGTCGTGTTTGAGTGAAGCACCGCATTTATTACATTTTTGGCGCTGCAATCGGGCATGATCAATCATTTTGAATCGATTTGTGTTGATCTATAACTGATCAATCAAAATCGAACGATTTTGAGGGTGATTACAATTGTCAAATAGTTTTGAGGCCAGTGAAGTAGTGCCCTTTTTCCACAAATTAAAGAATATGCAAAATTCGTAATTATCATGTTGAAATATTGCAAACCGCTTCAAATGGTCACAAAAATAAATTGACAACATTACCAGTTTTTAGAGGCGAAATTTTCGGTTTGTTGCAATATTTAGATGTAAATTTTATGGTCAATGATCAAATAAAAAATAAAAAAAAATTGTAAATTGTGCTTTTTTCCATATTACACGCAAAACACCCAAATGTATTGCAATTTAAAGTTATTCTTGTTAAATCTAGCATTAAAAAAATCTCAAAACATTTAATGAAAAACCGTTAATTTTATTTTCAAACTTTTTCGATTGTGCCCCTTTTTTATTTTTGACGTGCTATGACCCTCAACATTTGATGACGTAGGTAGAAGCTTGTGGGATTGTTGCCTCAAAAATATGTTCCAGTAGACAATTTATTTATGGTAATAGTATAATGCAGAAATACTGAAATGCTGTAATGTATTATGTGGTGTTTCAAGTGACTTTAATTGCAAAGCATATTGAGCATGTTCTTTTGTTCTTGATTTGGTTCCTGATCTAATAAATTAAATTAATTCATTGGATTCAATAAATACAGAAGTTATCTCAAGGCAACATTTGTTGCACAGTCAAAAAATCAGCACAAATAAAGCCGTTATTGAATTTTTACCTTAATGCTCATGCAAATGAGCTAATAAAACAATAAATGAGCTGATCAAATACCATAAATTCTCCACAAAATTGGTATTGCTCGTATTTGGTTCAAGTTCCAACTGCCAAGTTCCGGAAACACAGCCAAATATTAATTTTCTGCAGGTATTTTTGGATACTTTTACGTGACTTCAGTGGCAATAAAACTATAAAAGTTATGTGAGGTTATGTGTGCTCAATATTCACAATCTTTTGTAAATTCATTTGTTGCGCGACCCGAAATTGAAAATTACCAATGGACCGTAGATCAATTATTTGCTGGTCGTTTGAATAAAAAATGACACCATAAGAAAGTTCAAAGAAATTCAACCAACAAGGAAATCGTTCCAAGTTAGATGAACAATGAATACAAAGCTAAATTGAAATGCTTTCAGCTACTCAGTTTTAGGAATAAAATAATTTTAATGTCACTGCTATTAAACAAAACTGCACAACTACACGATAGTTATGCCCAGCAGCAAGCAAAAAGTCAGAAGCATTTCGCGTTCCGTTTATTGAAATTAAGTGTAACGTGATTGATGTAAATAATTACAATATGCAAATTAGTTCTAAATAAAATTTTGTTTTCATGCTAGAAATTATGTTTCCTTCTGTGTTTGCCAAGGAGTATTTCCTTGACCTATTTTTGAAAGCAGTTTTTTCATTTTAATAATGCAAAATATTGGACAGAATTATTTATGGCTTACAACTTAACAACTTCACAACTTCAGTTGAATTATTTATTAGGTTTTTTCTCGTGATTCTAGGAATTTTTAGGGCCAAGAAAAAAAAATAATGATAGTGTGCTGGATTCTTAAGTATTTCCTGATCCTTATGAAATTTTGTTTGTAAATATTTGCCTTTCATTCTTAATTATAAGTTATGGTTGAATTTCAAGTACAAACAAGCAATTAAGTAAATGTTTACACTTACTACAAAATAACCATGCAAATTAACTTCTCACTTTTACTACTTTGATTGCTTACACAAAATGTAGCGCAAACTTATGACTGAATTGATTACACATCTCCACATAAATTTTCTTCGCTTTCGCAAAATAAAAACGCTGAAGAATATCCTTCAGAAGATATTTTTGTTCCATAAAAAGTCACCTCAATAACTCTTGTACACATCTTTGAATAAAAAGATATAATTATTTTTTTATCATCTTCTTGCTGAATTCATTCATTAACTCAACTCATTCCTTTAATTATGCCCAGAGATATCACAATATCACCGCCATCGGTCACGCCATAACTGTCAAGTTATAGCATTAAATTATGTACTTTCATGGCATTTATGTTTCATTGAAGTAAAAATGAATTATAAAAGACTGATTAAAAAAAACAAACTGATTTCCACCTATTCAGTTAACACTTTGTGTGTTAATAGTATAGGACACTGGAAATCAGGATAACATTTTGTAAATTCTAATGAACTGTTGGTTGATGGAAGGCTGACCCACATCAAAATAATTAAAGATTTTCTTCAAAGAAAACACTCAAAAGAAACCTTATTTAAAAAGTATCGCTATACTTTAACTATGTTAGTAGGCAGCTTTTCAAAGCCAATTAATTAAATAATGAGCGTGAAAACGTAAAAGGAGCAAAACCATGAGAACATAAAAAGGTGAAAACATGAAAAGTAAAATGTAGCATTAAAGCCAAGGCAATTTTTTGAAGATTAAGCAGCTAATCTTGTAATCTTAATTGACCAGTGTACGCGCCATCATAATAAATCTTCCTAATTTTTCTTTAGAAATTTTTAAATTCTTGGTATTGAAATTTCTTGCATTTTAAACCATTTCCAAGCATTTCAAGCTCAAATCTGTAATTTCGCAGTTGAAAACACACAATGTGAAATGAACAAATTGCTTTAATCCTCCGACATGAGGTTAGACTGAGTCAATGATTATAATTTTTCTACGCTAAATTATCGTCTTGTGCAGCAAAATTTTTATTTTATATTATACAATATTATACAATCATCTTTAATTTGCTGAATTATCTGAACTTGCAGAATTTATTGTTTTGTGGGCTAAAAAACTGGAAAACATTAAAGTTGTGAAGAAAAACCTTCGTGCCATAATCTTTCATGCTTCATTTCTCTGTCTCTTTCTATAATTTTCTGCAAGTAGTATCCTATTAAATTGAGTTATAAAGAGATATTATTGCTAAGTCTCTGCTTTGTAGTACTTTGTGTTTTCATGCTTGTTAAGTTTTAGTTCGTATGTAATTTGCTGACAAATTAAAATTAACATTGATTGGAATTGTTTGCATAATTGTAATATCTTGTAATCTTTGAGAAAAATGGAAAATTGTACAAATTGCTATTTTGTATGACGTACTTTTGTGTGGTTAAGCCAATTCTTACAATTCTTTTATCACTTGCAAGTTAGTTGTAAAATTGCATTGAAGACCTTGCAACAAAAAGAAAATACTGTGTTTATTATGAATAATTGCCATTTATGAGTATCACACTTTAGAAAATTAAAAAAATTTCCATAAGAAGTTCTGAGATATTTTCAGAGAAGAGTAAACGATTAAAGATGTTTGCTTTTTTCCGAAACAAACGTCTGTCTAATGTTCGAGATTCATATTTCCCTCAGCAATTTTTTATGGCTAAGATAAAAAAATATATCTTAAAGTCCGAAAACGTATAATTAAGCTTTCAGACTATTTTTTCTTTATTCAAAAAGCTTTAACTTAATATCATACTTTTATTCAAACAAAATATTGATGTGTTTACTAAAAATTATAGAGTGTGAGCAAAACTTGCCATCAAATAAGATATTATATGTTTAGCAAGCTGAAGTTCAACATGTTGAATTTGAATGGCCTTCAAAGTTGAGTTCAAGCTGTTACAAGTTATCACAAAATTAATTGAAATCCTAATAAAATTCAATAAAAAGAAATTTTATTGACGTTTCAGCATAAAGAAATATTTTGTTGCATTGTTGTCTTTTGATATTTTAAAACATTCAGGAACTAATTCACTTTTACATTTTAGGATTCAAAAGAGTCTAAAAGTTCAGTTGTATATTGAATTGAAATATTAATGCTCCAAAAATGATTTTAAATTTAAGGAGTAATTATGTTAATATTTTTCCAAACTAAGAAAACTCCAAACTCAATCATTAAAAACATTTATAGCTAGTATACAAAACGTTCGCTATAAAAAAACAAATTTGCATGGAATATATGAGCCATTTATTGATTTTTTGGATTTTTACAGAGCAGCTGAATCTAAAAATATTTCATATTGAACCAAAAACTAATAAAAGTGTAGTTACATTTACTTTCTGTATTTTCTAATCATATTTGGTTACAAGAAATCTAATGGAGTAATACCTGAATTGAACAAATCGAAATATATCTGAATTGGAAAACATGTTAACCTTTGATCGTTTAAAATTTTTGCAACATTTGTCGATTTAAGTTCGCTTTTTCGATTTTCCTACAAATGTAAAATTTGTAGTTTTTTTCAAATTAATCCTATATAAAATATGTGTTCGAAAAAAAAGATTTCATAATTTATTTCTGCTTGCTGTTTCTACACAAAACTAAGTCACTAAAGTTACTGCGCGTTGTCAGATAAACGAATAAATCCAGATGTGTGTTGCTTGCAAACAAAACAGCAAAAGGTTCACCTCAGTCCAACAAGCAACAATTCAAATTAAAAATTCATTGGCGTCTGCGACACCCACGTGCACAAATATTTTAATATTTCTCGCTCTCGTCAAGCTCATAAATATTCACATCGATGCAAACGAGTTTGTGGAGCAAGACCACAAGCAGAATGTTAGAGCAGACTTTTTTTGTAAATTAAGATAGAATTATTTGTTTTTTCGCTGTTTGCAAAAGTGTCGTTAGTTTCGTTTTTAAAGTATTTGTCCATTTGCCTGTAAAGCAAATAATATTTATTGGTTATTCCAAATGTTACGAAGGATGACGAGAGCCGAGGAATTTATCAAATTCTGAGGAATGTCTAGTTTGTTGGCAGTGTGAAATTCTGCTCTTCTCAGTTATTTTAAAACTATTTTAATCTTTGTTTATTTTTCATGAATTTTATTATTTAAATTGTCTTGTGATATCTTAAACTTTAGATATAATTTTTGAATGGCAAAAACCATCTAAATTATGAAAAAATCGAGCAAGTTGGATATTACAATAAAAATAACTATCAGTATGATAGCAAAACTAATTCTGTTTCGATAGTAAAATAAACATGCATAATATCTTAAGTTTTTGGATTTATAATATTTCTACCCGAACGAATTAAATAACACTAAAACCATTTAACAAGTATTTTGCATCAGATAATTTAATTAATTAGTTTATCATTGAGCAGTCAATAGCTCATTCAATCATGTTCAGCAGCAAAAGCTGTTAGAGATCGTCACTAAGCGATAAAGAAATCTCTGAAATGATCGATTTAATTCGTTGCATAATTTATGGCAATTTACATAAAACTCACATCATACACTGTTCGAGCCATTTTACATAGAAAACCAATCAAAAATTAATTTATTTGTGAATTTCTGACTGACTAAAAAGTGACTTGAGTGACTGAAACAGCTCGAAGGAAACTCAGTGCGTGATTTATTGTTTACTTTGAGATTTATTTCAGTTTTGTCATCCAATACAAATATCATTGGTGATCTAGTGCCATTTAAAACTTATTCAAAAATTTAAATATGAAACATTTCAAAAATTCGAAGAGAAAGTTTAATTATTTCGTTCCTGTCTCTGTAATAAAACTTTTCAAATGAAATTTATCTATAGACAGTAAACTTGTAAATTGTAAGTATCATACCTAAAATATATTTTTCAAAAAAAGTATTCAATCATCCAATAAATGAATAAAGTGATATAAAAGACTTTGTTTGTTTTCGTGCGTCAAAAATTAATCCATCGTGTTTATGGCGCAATAAATAAATAATATGCTTATCACCTTTCTTTAATAAATCCCCTGAAATTCACAATTTCACGGTTTTAATTGGAACATGTCTCGGTTATGTCTGAAAGATTGACAAACTGGATGTGCCCCTTAACGCCTTAACTGCTGGAACAACCTTAACTTTATTAAATAAAAAATAAATACAAAAGACGCATCATTAAGTTGAACTTTTAAGGGAAAATATGAAATAAGAAAAATAATTCCAAGACATTCTTAATAGTCATTTAAAATTGCTTTTTTGTTATGAAAAGAGTGTAAGTGTCTTTTTAATTCACTTTAACACAAAATTCATGTTCAAGTGATTTGTTTTCTCTCTCTTTAAGTTTGAAAAATTTAAAAATTTTCAATTTAAAAATTTAACGAAAAATGTATTTGTTTGAGCAAAATTGGCGATAAAGCCCAAACCAAACGAAAGTGAAAGTGGACTCACGATTTACTCCAAGTATCCGACTCGAGCTGGTACGCCACTTCATGCATTTCGTGGATTTGGACATTAATGTTTATAGTTTAATTCTTTTTATAATTTTAAAATTTTTTTGGTTCATGTCGCAAAGCATATGAAACATAAATTCGCTGCGAGTTTATCTGAAAATGATGTTGCATAATAAAATAATAAACGTTTCCTTGGCTTAGCCATATAGGCTTTTTATTTGAATTTAACTCTTCAAGCTTTGAAAGCACTCGATCTTTTTATGGTTTTATTCGCGTCTAAAATGTTTTTTGAATCGTTTTAAATGTTAAAGGAATTAAATTGGTTGAGAGTACAAATTTGAGGCGATCTATAAAATCTGGTTTCTAAAATCACACAAACTATGCCTTCTTTGTTGAGAAAATTAATTCTCTCGATAATTATTGTAATTTAAATTTCAATTACTAACCAACTGTTAAACTTGGTAATACTGCATTCAATAAATTGATGTAGGCGACTCGCAGTGTGTGCTTAATTCAATATGTTATTATTAATACATAAATACATAATTACATTAAATGATTACTAGTTTTGCCTATACTACTCTATTGCTATTGCTGTTCAGATAAACAAACAATTGGAAAAATAAATAAAATAAATAAAAAAACTTAAACAATCGATTATGTTTCCAAATACTAAAATATTATGAATACTGTAAATATAGATAGTTAAAGAAATAATCGAGAAACTCTCAACCTCTCAAGATTAGACTTTCCTGGCCTTGTTGGTATTGCAACTCAAATAATATCCAGACTTTAAATAAATACAAACTTCTTATACAAATATTATTTAAAAATTTTCATTATATTTCATAACAATTCATTAAAATTTAAATAAAAGTATCAACCAAAATACATTTATGATACAATCTTGAGGAAGTGCGTTTAAATCTTTTATCATCTTAAAATGCCACTTCAATGCGATTTCAATGATGCTTGAAGAACTTCAAGTACAAACTTGAAAAATCGAAAAAACTGAAAGTAATTGAAAAACATACCTATTTTATGAGATTTGGTTGGCAAGTTTCAATCAACATGGACTGTTCAAAGCACACACAAAAATAAATAAGAGGTTTCAATATAATTTGCAAATTTATTAGTGTCAGACTCATTACGGCTCAAGAAAGTCAATACCAACAAACCCTCCAGCCACTCAAAGCTCGTAAACTTAGATCTCCAGCCATGAAAACGAAATTGATTCCAATATTTTGATTTAATTAATAAAATGGTTTTCTAATCGATTGTCGCTATCGAAAGGCAAAACCAAGCTAAATGTCTGAATGGTAGGAGCAAAAACTGAAAAATTGAATAAAAGAACTTCTGTTTATCTTTGAAAGCATAAATTGCATAAAAAGTTTGAAATTGCTTTGAAGGTTGTTCGATTGCTAGCGGTGCTGTCGATAGTTGGAAAAGTCGGTAATGTTGGCACAAAGATGTGAAAAAAATTGAAAGTGTTTGTAAAGATCAACAATGAAAATAACTTACTTGAATATCTGAGATACTTGAAAGTATCAATAAATTAGTAAGATCAACATGTGCTTGAACCGCCGCTTGTTTTTTCGGTCAAGAGTATTATTTTTACCATTTTTTGGGCCTGATGGAATCCAGATAAAAATTCCTAAAATTCTTCTTCGCTCAGAAATTGACTTCTTATGAACATAAATTAACCAAGAATATATTGAAAATTCCAGAAATCATGGAAATTATTCAAGATGTGTCTGCAAACAACTTATTGACGTAAATTTACATAACAAGAAATATTTGCAGCAGCAAAAAATCATTCTTTAGCGACCTTGAGCAGTTTTCTCATTTAACTCACATTTAACAACAAATTTGTTGAGTGGCTTTACAAGCTTTTTCTTTAAGTTTAGCAGACATTGACTTGAACAAGACTAATTGATTTCTATTATAAATTATTGTGTCGCCAATTAATTGTCATTCGATTTCAGAATATTAAAATAGGGACAATTTGAGCTTAAAACACTTTTAATTATTATGATTATTTTAATTACCCATTAAAAAATTCCATTTTCAAATTCAAATTTTAAAGCCGAGAAATAGAGACAGCTAAAATACTTGAGAAAATGAATATTTTTCTACAGCTTTTAAATTATGAGCAAAAATAATTCAAATCAGAATATTTTATTTATTGTTCACGATTGTTATTTAAATTATTAGAATTGTAATTAATAATTTGCTTATGCTTTTGTTACGCCTTCGATGGCTCCGAATAAACGAATTAATTCAGAATATATAACAAAGAATGTTTACAAGTTGCCCATAGCTTACAACACCTCTTCATTTTACAGTAGTTCTGGCAACCCAAAATTAAAATAGTTTGCTAAAACAAATATTAATGCTTCTTGATATCAGTCTGAATTTTTTTTTTTGTTTATTTAGATCTGCTTTATCAAAATTGTATAACAAAACATAAGATCAAACTCGAGTAAAACTGTTTGTAAATTATTTTCATTGGAGCCAAACTATAAAAATATAAAAGAAGTTGCACGATCGTTTTTATTTCTTTGCGCAATGAAATCATGTTCAAGTCCCGAAGCTTGAGATAAGATGCAGATATTGAAGCTTTCAGTTGTTTCAGTAATTCAGACAGCTTAGAAAATTAAATTAAAAACTTATTTTTTTGCTAAATTACTAGCGATAAGATATTCTTAAAGTTATTTGTGTTGCTGCATTTTGCTTCAAGGAGAATCTGTTTTTTGTTGCATGCTCAACTGAATTCTTTATTGGAGCTTCACAGACCTTAGAAGTTACTTTAGTTGAAACTTATATTGGATGAAAAATGAGAGCTGCAATTGATCTGAGGTCAAACCGAGCCTGAATACTTCACTTTTTCAATTTTTTCATAATTTAATCTCCTTCTATTGTTTTCCGCAATCTCCTTGGCTTTTGTTTCACAGCTTATCTTGTTGGCACTCATAACTTTTCATTATTGTTCGGCAGAAATATAATTGCACATAAAATGTTTGCCAGATAATTTTCCGAGATAATTTCGCATATGAGCTGTTGTTCAACCATTCCTGGTTAAAATTTCTGAAAAGGCTTTTAAAATTCTTTAAAATTCTTGGCCATTTCCGCGATTTTCAGCTTTTTGAAACTTGCAAAAATTTTTAATGTGGCAATTTCCCGATAACGTTCTTCTGAAAGAACCAACCATGTACTGCATTATTGAGCTTATCTGAAGTTTATTGCCAGTTTGTGCAACTTATTGGTCTCCGAACGAGGAACACGATGCAAGAATTATTTAACATTTCATTGTTGATTTTTTCTGGTTCTGCTCCATGTTTTTTGATCATCCACACGATTCCAAATAAATATATTCTTGTAAGTTATCGATTTAATTTTGTATTATTTCTGATATTTTCTGTCGAGAACTCGAAAAATTGAAGAAAATAAATTGATTTTGGTCGTTTGAGATTTATTGTATAACATAAATAATATTGATCGTAATTTATTCGGATTTGAGTAAGAATATGGCTGAAGGAATCCGAAGGAAATCAATTATTATGGATTGCTGGATTGCCAAGACTTTTTATTGTATTTGAAGATGCATTTCTTACATATCTCGATCTTTATCAGTCTTTGGAATTCTTCCAAGTGTTCAGAATTTTAATGAATGATTCTTGGGCATTTAAAAAATTCTGTTAAATTTTCTTAAATCAGTTAAATATGATGGTTGGTTATTTTTCATTATTCAAAATGTCTTTTGTCTTTTAAAACTTATTGTAAAATAATCTTTGATTCTGACAAGATAACAATTTATCAAGCTTCATCAATCCAACAAATCTTACATAATCCTGCTGAATACCATAAATGATAGATTTTCTTGCATATCCATCACGTTTTTCTTTTTATCATGCTTAAATCTTAAATAGTGATTTGTTGTCTATTCCTTAGTTTGCTGATTTTTCCGCATTTTACAAAGCATCACTTATATCACGCAACAATCGAAAAAAATTTCGTTCTCTATGAATATCTATGAATTCTTAGAAACAGTCAAACAATCACAAAAATGTGATCATGGTTCCAAATAACAAGAAATACGAGAAAAAGTCTCTAAAACAGGGAAAGATTCAGCGAAAAAATCATTATTTATTGATGAATGGAAGAATTAAAAGAGATAAATGTTTTTGAGATGTTTTGCAGCTTGACAAAATTTTTTCATCAGAATTAAATTTTATTGACTTTTTGTCAAAATCAATGGAAATTTCTTATCTTAACGGATGTTTTTATTCACAAAAAGTCGCAAAGAAGCTTTAAATAATTTCTTCTTTGGTATTCTGTGAACTTTTTAAAATCTCATGTAAGTTTCTATGTTATTTACATTTTGTCACGTAGAGGTGATCGATGTGTTGATGCTTTATACTAATTTCCGCACAATTAGCGATACTTTATAACAATTTGCTCTTTCATCGCTTAGAACTTGAGAAAATCTTGGGAACTTTTAAAAAGCCACAAAGAATTCTATTGTACTTAACTGCCGAAGATTATTGTCTCTGAGCTACAAATAATCAACCCAGCAACAAAATAACAATAAATCGAAAATTAACTGACTTTACTGCAAAGCCATAATCTTTCTTCCTGGTTCAATTTCTAACCTTAACTGCACCAATTAAATTTATTGTGTCATAAAATCGAATATGCTGGAGATAAATTTGAAAATTTATATATTTTCTTCGGTACTTTCTTGGTAGTCTTTAGCTTGTAAAGAATAGTTTGTTGCCAATCTTACTTTGCTTTTGTTCCACATTTGTTTCTCAGAAAATATCAAAGAAATTAAATCAATAAATTTTCCTCTCAAAACGTTGTTCACAGATTTTCCCATTAATTCCATAATTCTATACAGCTTGCTTTCAGAATTCAAAGCATCAAACTGAATCAAACTGCATCAAACGATCAAACGAGCTGTAGTTTTTTTTTTCAATAACGGATCACAACATAACAAATTTACAATTTAACAATTTTTTTTATCCAAACGCTGCAAAACTTTTATTGGCTAGAATGGAAGAAAATATCAAGGGGAATTGTTCTGCTTGCAATTTTTATGCTTTCTGCCTGATTTGAGTTGTTTGAATTGCCTTTTTATGATAAATTGTGGCATTTCATTTTTGCTATGGAGTTGAGTTGCCCCATAAAAGATATTTGGTGCGGATTACTTGGAAAGCAATATCATGTTCTGAGAACCCTGCGAGAGGTTCAATTCAACTTATTATTTATTGCAGTTGTCGATAAAAACCGTATGTTTACTCAAATGTTTGATGCTCCAACAGAATTGCAACAGAGAACTAAAATTATTCCTTTAAATGGAGAAAATGATGCAAAATGATGCGAAATGATTATGATGTTGCTTGCTCGATGCTCGCTTGTGTTTTACAAATATGGAATGATCTTTTGGCATTTTTAAAATAGCTCATTTTTTTATGGCTTTAATGCTTTTAATGTTTCAATGTTTGACCATTTGCAGTAAGAAATAAAATGATTTAATGGTTATTAAGCAATTACCGCTCAAGGAAGAATTCTTATCGAGTATTTTTGTTGCTTTTCTTATAAAACCCCGCAAGAAGTTTACTTGAAAAATTATTTGAAATTGTAGGAAACTGGAGCACTATTGCGTGCTGTAGGAATTTAATTCGTTAGGCACTTGAAAACTTAATAAAATTGTTTGCAATAATGTTTGAATAAATAGTTCACCTAAAAGCCTTAAGCAAAGTGTTGCAAACTAAGAATGTTTGCTCTGATGAGTATTTTTTGCGAGTACTTCCACCCATGTAAAAATGTGTTTACTCAGCTCTAACTCGGTCTTTTCTATAAGCTAACGCTAAAAAAGCTTTATCGAAAAATGTATGTGCATAATAAATACTAAAATAAATATTAGGCGTGCTCATGTGGGTTTAACGACCCTAATTGTGCTGAGAAAAGTCTCTGGAACCTAAATTACTGTTCAAGGTTGAATTTTTTGCTATGCCTTGTTAATGGTCCAACTATAAAGCGCCAACCAAAGTAAATTTACAAAATTTACATTATTAATGTCACAAGTCGTTAAATCACTTCAATTTAATTTTTTCTTTAAAATATTTATGCGAAAAATTGAAGCGAAAAACAATTTTTAATGAAGTGTCGCGCTCGAAAACAAAAAATTTAAATGCTATAAAAACACAGTTCAGTTGCTCCGGACAAATTCTTGTTTGATACGATCGGAGCCGTAAAGTTTTATAAAGTGTTAATAATAATGATTGCCATTCAATAGCTGTCGACAGAATGTTCTATTTGGCTATTCATTAAGTCGATTCTTTTGAGTTCTCTCAAATTCCTTTGCCATAATAAGTCTTTCAAAGATAAGAACTTTTTAAGTGAAGACACTTTATTCAGTATACGAAGTTTTCAATAAAATATGTCTTACGCCAAAGAATTTGAATATTTCTGGAGATTTTTTTTGGAGTTGACGACCTTTCGTTTGTTTATTTGTAAGAAAAAAAATAATCAGCCAAATCTCGAGTTTGATTAATTATGCTCGTATAGGATTTAAGCTCAAATTTCACGTTTTATTTAATTTGTTTTATTTCCTAAAATTCCGAGCAATTCCAAGATTATGCAACAATAGTACTGTCGTTGTGAGATTTTTGGAAATTGGACGGCAAATAAAAATTAAACTAACAACACTTAATGATCTAAACAGTAAAACCAGAAGAGCTTAAAAACAGGAATTAGTGAATAATAATAAAATAAATAAATTTACTCAAATGTGATCGCTGAATGGAAATTTGCGCAAAAGTTTGAAGTCTGCAAAATGGGCAAGGCAGAAAGGCATCCGTGGAATAACCGACATTATGAGACAAGCACGAAGCAAAATCTTTTATGATTCAATCAAAAATATGTTTAATCGATTAGAAATCGACTGACCCAATTTCAATTCACTTAAATACACGTAATTACTGTAAAGTTAGTAGAATATTAAACCACAACATGAATATCATCTACAGTTTAAGCTATCTTGTAAATTTCAAGTTGAGATGACGGCGAGGATGACCAGCATTTCATTTGATTGATGCGAAACCATAAATCTCGCTACAGCCGATAAAAATATCGTTTAATATGTCAAAGTTGATTACAAAAAACGTTTCTTAAATGAAGTTTACGAAAATGGTGCAGAGAATAGCCAAGAAAATTTAGAACCTGCAGGCAAGGTTTCCGAGAAGGTCGATCAATGTATTTAAATTGTTGGATTGTAAGATGTGTGGGTAATTTAGAAAAAAGATTACGGTTCTCTGGCCTTTATTTTTTTGATGCCATTATTCAGAAAAATTTTATTTGGAACAAGATAATAATCTAAAATGAGTTTCATGAAGATATTTCATATGAGTTTTTAAACCATTTTTAACGAAAACCCTTTCTTTTCCTTCCAGAAATCAACTCTTTGTGATACTTTTACTAGTATGTTTGACGACCATCAAATATGTGTCAGCTTTGGATCCTAAGTTTGATCCATCAACAGCGATGCGCCTTGTTTTGGTCCCAGCAGACGCTGCCGTAGGATCCCCAATATTTCGTCTTCAAGCTTCAGATGATGAATTTGACTACCCTCTAATGTTTGAGCTGATGGGCGATGGATCCTCTTCGATTGTTGAAATTGAAACCTTACCTTGCACCAAATACAATTCAGTTTGTCAAGCAAATGTAGTGCTCAAGAAGAGGCTGGTGCCGGAAAGATTTTACGAGTTCAATGTATCTGTGAAAGATACTAAAGGAGGAATGGCTCAGCAGCTTTGTTCTATGACTGCCACGAATTTCACGACTCCTTTTGAAACGATTTTCCCGCGTAAAACGAACATCATAATGGTCAAAGAGGTTTGTTCAATTATATCTTTTATACAAATAAATTTGTTCGGTATATAGTTCTAACTATATCCAATTAGCAAAATTACGAACAAAATGCTAATTGCATGCTTGTTTTTCACTTTCTAGAAATTAAGCAATAATAATACATCAATTAACCAACAAATTCATATTCTAGGACTCCAAACGAGGCACTGAGCTCGATTACGTAGTTTCCAGAAAGAATCCACTCTACAGCAAGCCGGTTCACCTCGAACTGTGGGGATCAGCACCCTTTGCAATCAGGCAGAAACATGTAGGGCCAGAGATGACTGAAGGAACTGTGTTTCTAGTAGGACCTTTGGACTTTGAGAAGCAATCCATGTACCATCTGACGGTGCTGGCAAATGTAAGTGAATGCTTGATTTAATTATATGCAATTACCAGCAACCAACGAAAAACATGCAAGACATTTGAAAAATGCTCGTTTTGAGATAAAATGTTTTTGAGTTCTCCTATTTTGAATTGTTTTTTCTATTTTGAGAAAATTTCAAATTTGTTCGTATTTTTCGATTTTTTGATTTTAAACGAAGCTTAAAGAAACCTTGATTGAAACATTCGCTTTGAAGCTTTTATGCGGTTTAGTCTCACCAGAAACAAATTGAAAATGCATGCAAACTGTTATGCAATTCTTCTTGTGTAAAGCAACTACTTTAAATGCAATAAAGAACTAAACAAAGTAAACACATTGCAAGAAGAAAAAAAAACATAGCAAGAAATGTTAAATTATTGAAAATTTCAAGAAATAGGCAAAATTTTATTTAAAACTAGTAGCATATATCCCCTCAAAAATGAGGGGTAGATGACACACTTGAGAATATAAACATAATAATGAATCATAATAGAGATAATAGAAATCATTCAAAATTCTAGCCATTTTTTCATCTGACCAAGACGCGTTACTAAAAATCCGCAAATCCTTTTGAAAAATGTGTAAGAAATAAGGATAAACATTGTTGAGCAAAAAAAATCAAAATATTCCAATTAATGAACAAATTTTACACAGAGAACATGAAAAATTCACTATTTTGCGTGGTTTCTGGATGTGTGTGGATCAGCGGTGCATGGTAAAAATCCCATACTCAGCTCAAAAGTTGTGTCTTGTACTGATATATATGTTTTAGAGAAAAAATGTTTAATTTTAAGAGCCATAAAAAGTGTCATCACACAGTGAACGTTTTTTTTTATGTTTTTGAAAAATGGGAATTCGTGAAAAAAAATCCTGGACACCAGCTGGTCAATATATCAGCCTCAAAATCTAAAATTTTCAATTTTAGATAAATTTTGAGTATCGTGTAAAAAATTCAAGATCCTAACTCTTATAGCAAGAAAGTTATTAAAGCTCAAAAAGTGTAACGCTCTTTTATTTTAATTTTCCTAATTACTGTGTTTTATATTACATTAGATTTATTGAGACAGTTTTGTGAGAAAATATTAAATTATTCTGCCAGATCAATTTTATGGCTTTATATATTCTCTAATCAATTGAAGACTAAAAACAATAAAATATTTAAATTGATATTCCGACTTCCCTACATTCATAAATCCCATTTTGATTTATTTATTTATTCACATAATATACCATCAAGAAAGCAACAACGAATCGATTAAAAATTTGTCGGCAGTTTTGCAATTTTATATCTCTGTTTCTCATTGATCAAACCTTTTGATTTCATTTCGCTTCTTTTGTTTTTGTATTTTTAATTGAAAATGTTTTAAGTGACTACAATAAATCCAAACATTTATGCAACAAATGAGCCACAAATCATTGTATGAATTTTCAATTGGAAAATACCAAATTAAATTTCAATCAACGGTTTTATTGTGAGAAAACTTATTAAAGTAATTTATATACTCATTTACTGAGCTTAACTACATAATTATCATAATAAACGCTTCAAAATTCAAATTGAAAATATTCGCTTGTTTTCACTCATTTCAATTTATTTCAAATTTTTCACATGCCATTGAAAGCTAACGTAATCAGATCATCAAATTAATTTAAAGCAGTTTAAAATTTGAGATGAAAGTTCCATCTATTAGTTATGCAATGCCAAATCAATTTGTTGTGCTCACAAAAGTACTTTAGAGCAATTAAATTTGGACATTTAAATTTTATTTTTAATTTTATGTTTCTGCACGTCTTCGCCTAAATATTAGCCGTTGGCACCATTAAATCAAGAAAATGTACAAAGAAAACTGAAAGTTACTTCTTGAAATCTATAAAATGCAAATAACATGAAAATAATAAGTAGTCTCAAGTATTCCGCTGTTGTGAAATTGTTGCGGCCTTCTACGTAATCCACCGTGATCTACTTTAACTTTTTATGCATAAGAATTTCATCAGTAAATATTTCATTCTTAATACCTTTTGCGCTAAAGTCTCGCCAGAGTCTCTATAAAAACCTTTTTTGAAACATTTCAACGAATTAAAACAATTCCGGAGCAATTAAATTTTTAAACCATCCAAAAAGTTTGATTGATTGCTGCTGATCTTTTTTCCTTCATCAAAACTTTACATTGCATTTTATTTTAGGATCTTTGGGTTTTTTTGTGTCTGCTTCAGCGGATTTAAGATAACATTTTTAAGATTTCCTTGAAATGCTAGGTATAGATGTAGTCTTCATTAATTCGAAACAGTTCCCAAAAAGGTTTGCACAGATATTAAATATTAACAGCAAAAACTGTAGGAATAACAGACAGCAAAAAAATTGTGTTAGAAAAGCACAAACTTGCAACATTATAGTATAAATCTCCCATCTCGCAAAAAACATGCATTAATTAAGTTTTTAATACAATTTTACATTTTTTTTATTTTACAAAAAACTGGTGGATACAAATTAAAGAAAACATTATTAAGACTGAAGAATTGTCAAGAAGCCAAAATAATATTGTAATTTAAACACTGCCCATGTTGTGTTCATTAAATCAGATTAAAAGCGCATTAAAATGCAAACAAGTCGCGAGCACAACTGCAAATTAAGATACAACCGTCAAAGATGAAAATGTGGTGTTTGGCTTGAATGTATGTTTTGATGTTGCTGTCGGATTTGGTTTGTTAAATATGCAAAAATATGAGCGAAACCACTAACAATATTTGAAGAAAAAGCTTTCTGTATATTTAAAAACTACCGATAAGATTTTAGTCATAAGAAATAAAAAACTAAGAAAACCAGTAAATGGAAACTTTCCACAATAAACGAATTTTTGAAAAAAGTAAAACTCTAATCGAATGCTTCTTCAACTTAAATTCAATTTAAATTCAATATCCATACAAAAATTCAGAATCATTAGCGATATAAATATCCCATAAAGAACCTTAATCTTGAACTTCACCTCTGATATTTAATACTTCATTAAATCAGTGATTAAATTTATTTGAAACACGACACCTTTGATTCACGCTCGTTTCAATGACCTCATCATTTCTACACACCTCAGAACGCTCCATGAATCACGATTATCAGAAACACTGAAAAATACTGAACAAATAAACAAGTGTGTAACTGAACACCTCAAAAGTTGGGGAACTGAAATACTGATAACCGATATCTATTTTTTTCTTCGGATAAAAACTTTATTTATAAATTTGTAATTTTGGCTCTAAACACCCAAGCAAAACTTATTTTGTGATGTTTGAAAATTTTAAGAACATTTCACTGTTTCAACCTATTTTCGATCAGTAGCTCTCAATTTCTCTTCAACTGACTCTTCTGAAGCTTCAGCCAGGTCTGTTGCTTGAATGTATTTCGAGACTCCCACAAGCGCCCCTTTTAAAGCATGAAATGAGCTGGAATAAAGCATCTTCATCTTGATTCTGGCAGTGTCGGGAGTCCATGACATAAGGAAGAGCTTTTCTTTCTTAGACGTTGCGGTTGTTCCTTGGTTTTGATGGAGATACTCGAAGTCGTATAATCCATAACGGCAGTTCTAAAGAAAAATGTTTTCGATTATTCACACATATTTAGGATGCAATATTTATTGTTAAGAAGTAAAGCCACTAGATCAATTATCCATGAACACTTTTAGCTAATATCTAACTTTCCATTACTTACCTCTGGGCCAGCGCTCTGCAAATCACTCAAAAACTTTTCATAATCGGCATCTCTCTCGCCAACCATTTCAACATCAATCTCTGTCTCATCTCTAATATGGAAGATCACATAGCGATGCTTCTTCTCCCTTTTGATCTCCTCAAATGTGGCTTTGCACGCGTCTGCTACAATTACTCCTGAAGCCATGTTTTTAGAATGTGTGAACTTTTCGCGAACAAACTCTTTTATAAAATGATAATCGAAACCAAAACTTTTTGAAAAAAGTAGAAAACTGTTATCGTTATCAGCTGCTTATCAGCAACTTTATTGAGTAGAAGTTAAGCTCAGAAGTGATGTCACGGATATAGATACAAGTTATTCATTTATTTACTTTTACAGTAAGAAATGTAAATGCGAGTACAATACTCTGAATTTATTGAGTTTTATAGAAATGTCTCCATATTTGGCATTGTCTTAGAAATTTTCTTGAATAGACTTAAATTTATTGTCTAGAAATAATCTGTCATCGAAAATTGGCAGATATATAAAACCTTATCTGTTCATGACGGGAAATAAATATTTTCAAAAGGTTTAGCTCGAAATTCAGTTTAATCACTGAAATTTTGTATTAATCAGATTTTTTACTTATAATGGTTTCATTGGTTTTGCTAAATTCAAAACAAAAACGAAAAGAGGAAAAATGGCAAAATGTCATAACAAAAATTTCTTTTTTGTTGATCAAAAGAAAATATAGTTTTAAATTTGCAGCATCGTGTACATCACGCTTTGTCATCACAAAATTCTGTGAAATTATATTTCAGGGCAGCTCTTAAAACATATCACTTTACTTTTATTTTTACATGTTGTATGATTTTAAGAGTTTTCTGTGAAATAAAATCTTATCGCAAATTTAAAGAGCTTCCCCTACTTTTAAAGTGCTTTCAAAAAGCAAAGTACTTATAAAAAGCACTGTCATGGCTTATTGTAGGTTTTTCAGAGCCCAAACAAAGCAATAATGAGTATAATGAAAGTCGAGACACTTTTCAAGACATGAAAGAACCACGAAGAAAACTTATTAACAATTACGTATTCAAGCTCAGAGTAAGAGTGAAAGTCAATCTATTCTCACAAAAATAACAAACTCAAAATATCAGCATAACAAAATATAATAAAATATTGGAATAGTAACGAGTAAGACACAAATATTGAAATATTAATGGGAAATTACTAAATAAGAAATAAAATATATTGCAGACACATTAAGTCACTTTGAAGCTTTCTTAACTCTCATGCTTTACTGATTTACTCTATAAATAAATATCTTTAAAAATATCAAACAAACCATATTTATGCATAAATAAATAATATTTTGAGACTGACAAACTAATAAGATTTTTTGTAGCCACAGTTATTAAATCATGAAACTGAAGTTATGATTTTTTGCGAAATATTTGCATTTATAGTTTGAATCATTAAATAATAAGAACAGATAAAACATTAAAATAACAGACATTGCAATATTCATAAATCTCCGTTGATTTGGGGTTGCCACCCACATCATTTTAATTCATAATTTTAAACAGCAAAATAGCGAAACCTTTTAATGAAAAAAATTCACAGATAAAACAAAAAGAAACCATAAATTTGTTATAATAATAAAAGAAATTGCTTAGAGATTGTGCAGTTTTTTTTGGCATTTTTTTGTCTGTATATTTTGCTTAAATGAAGCACTAAACGACATTGTCAAAAATAAAAATTGGTAAAATGTAGTTAAAGTTAAATGACGGTATTGCTCGATTGAATCGAAATACCTAACCATTAAAATACCACTTGAGAAATATTTGATGTATTGTTGATTTGTTTTTATTGCCTTAGGATTTTAAATCAATTATCAAAACTAAACTCGCTTAAACGACCAACAAAAGTTTTGAAACTGCAAAAAACTGAGAAAGCTTCAGAAACTCCATATAACTGATCAAAATGTCAAATGATTATATCACAATCAATTCAGAAATAAAATTGTATCGTTTTTGGTTTTAATTGTTGGACATGAAAATACTGAACACACACAATAATATCCAAAACAGCAAACATAAAGAGGTGTCTTTATTATTTCTTTGTTATTTGTCCATTTTTCCTCGAAATCACAAATTTTTGTTGAGCATTCCCATGAAGTCTGGCTTGTCGAATTTAATCAAAGGAAAAGTTAACATAACATTTTTTGGTCATTACTTAAAGCTCAACCAACAAACAATTGCCAACAAGTAGTCAACACTAGCTGTCACATTAGCTTTGGACATGCATGCTTTTATGCTTTCTCACTTTTTTACTTTTTACTTAATATTTTTCGGTCATTTCGGTAAATAATAATTCATTCGAGTAAATTAAAACAAAGGCAACAGAAATTAACGATTGTCGGAAAGTGAAAAGTTAACGTAGAGTTTATTGAATATTTAGGTAAAGCCCTTTGAAAAAAAATATTGCCGTAACCGATTGTACCGCAATTTGAACTCCTTTTGATAAATTTGATATTTTTAGTATAGTTCACATTTTACTTAAAACTAACAATAACAAAGTTTGTCATTAAAATTTTAACAAACTAAAACGATAATATGCATGCAAGTGCCAATGAAATGGAAAGTATTTAAGAGATTAATAAGATTGCCCTTAAACAGCTTAAAAAGTGTTAATAGCAAAATGCGGCTTATGTTATTGCAACTTTATTTCAAAATTTATTATGAACTTAAGTAAAATAAAGTAAAAAGTCAAGCAAAAGCAAATAATGTAAAAAATTCAAAATTTCTATTGACTTTATATTTTTTAGCTCAACCCAGCCTGTTCTGCATTTGATAACAAGTTTTTTTATTAAGTTGCAAATTCAATCATATTAGCGGAAAGCCACACGTGCAGCTTGTTGGCTTTGATGGAAAATTCAAAACCTGTATTTTCAGCAATTATTTCTCCTATTTTCCTAACAAAATTTTGCGAGCTTGAATGTCTATGAATGGCTTAAATGGCAAAGGAGATTAATTCAAACAAATAAAACCATATAAATATCGATGAAAACTAACTTTTCTTTGCAAAATTTTTCAATATCTAATATTTGAAAAACTTGTTTTTATGGGATTGCCCTCTTATTTTAAATTATCAATGAATCATGCAAATAATCGTTGAAACTGAGTGATTTCTACTTAACGACAATATTTTATCGATTTTATTAGACCCATTTACTCTCAAATCAGGCAACACTTTAAAATCAGATTGCATAAAAAAGAAATGTATGAAAACATTAAATGGTTTTAAGGTAATTTAAGGAAAGGCCGTTCTTGTATTTGTTGTGCGTTGTCTTTTAGCTTTAACGACGTAATATTTAAATCATATATGTATCATTAAACGAGATAAAAGCACATGTAAGTTTCAGCAGACTGACGATTATCAAATACCTAAAGACCTACTGAAATACATAAACAACGGAAACATATTCTTGAAATTACATACTAACATATTAAAGCATACAATCATGCTTGAACTCAAAAATAAAAAATTTTGCAGAAAGCGCAAAACATTCAAAAGATTCGAAAAATACAAAAAGTAAAAGTGAAAACAACTGCGTTGTGGTTGCCTATATTTGTCAGCTTTTAAATCACGATCTGCCTTTTCGATGATCGCGACAACATGAAAATTATAAGAATTATAAACTTAAGCTCTTAATCAGTCAACAATTGGACAATGGTTCGAAATGTACTGCAAATTTTATTTTTTAAACACAATAGTTTTAAATTTAATGTCAAAACATTTTATCTGATCGATTCTTAAATCTTTATTGCAGGATGCTTATGCAGAGCCAGGACAAGACAGTAGAAATATTGCAGGGATCGAAATTGTAGTGATTGTAGAGGATGTACAAGATGTTGCTCCAGTTTTTACTTTAGCACCTCCTGTTACAAGATTGCCTGCTGGACTGATTCCTGGAGATAAGGTGAGACTTTTGAATTAATATGAAATTTAAATTTTGTATTAATATCTGAATTTAATCAACAGATCCTTCAAGTTCACGCCGAAGATGGTGACAAAGGAGTTCCAAGAGAAATTCGTTACGGTTTAGTTTCAGAAGGAAATCCATTTACTTCTTTCTTTGACATCAACGATACAACAGGTATGTTTGAAATCTCCTACTTTTCTAGCAATCGATATCCTTAACTGTAGTAGATTTAATGTGCATTAATTCGTAAATCACCCTTAATTTGAATTTAAACCGTATATTTTGATATAATTTTACTTTTCAAAGCAATTAAGAATTTGAAATTGTAAGAAGTGCGCGTTTCTCGTACATAATTTGAATTTTTAATCAGACAAATGTCATTTTAAATTGAATCACGGTTGTTCCTTAATATAAAAGTCAGCATGCAAATCGTGGTCACAAATCTCAGGCAAAATGCAGTCATGGAAAACTGTCACGAAGCTCACTCCAACCGTTGCAAACGAGGGTCAAGAAATCGTCCACAAGGCACACGAAGAGCACACATATGTTTATTCTAAAAAAATCAAAATTTGTAAGCTCACGTGGCTCCGAAATAATGAAATACCAAAACTCAAAATAGTTTGCGTTTAAAAAAATCATTTATTCCCGCATTGTTTGAGTTTTCGGAAATATTATTTCCCAAAATTAAATATCGCGTGACTTGATTCGCAAAATGAATTCGAATTTTGATTTGAATTACTTTTGCACAAAGCCTGCAGGCAACCTGAAAATTCCACACATTATAAAATAAGAATTTAAAATTTGTATTTATACAAGGGTTCAAAAATTCGTTGAAACCCCAAATTGCCAGGCTTTTCAGAACATTTTAAAATCATTCAGTTCAAATTGAATTCAAGAGATAAATGGATCTGGGTGCAATTAATATTGATCGATTAATTACTGCCAACGAAAATAATGAAGTCATATCAAATTCAATCTTGACATTTTTGGCTGGACGTGAAATGTCTTGCAAATTCCTCCACTCAAAAAACATGAACTAAGATACTTGAAAATGAAAATTTAAAATAAACACGACTTGGCTTCGCATTTTACTGTTTCATTTTAAATATTTCAAATTGTCCAAAAAATATTCAACAATTAAATTCTGCTTTCATTTTGAAACATTTTGGAATTTTGGAAATTTTTGAAGCTTATGCAATATTGCAAGCATTTTACTAAATCCTTGAATAACTTTATTCGATTTCCTAAACGACTCTTTTAATGAGTCTTTCATGATTTCTTTTTATTTAAAATGCAAATACATTCTTGCAATGTATTCTTAATTCTTAATTCAGCGAAAATATTCTGCAATTGGCTTTTGTTCTTTCAACTTTGACCTTTCTTTTCTGCTTGTTCTTGGATAATTGCAAAACAAGCAACATATATGAACATAAAGATTTTGCCTGAAAGTTCTAAAGTTCTAAAGTTGCATAATATACGATCTTCCTCAAACATGTCTCCATCTTTTCATGGAAACATATTTTGCTTGATTTTACGATATGATCGGCTAAAATTGTTGTTGTCTTGGCAGTTTCAACTTAAACTAGTTGTGCAGCTTGTGAGCTGAGCAGGACTTCTCCGCTAGTATGGAATGGTGTTTTCATTAAAAATTGTTCGAAGTGCTATCTCTAGTCGTTATAAAAATCGGAATAAACATCGATGCAATTCTTGACAGAACTTATAATTTCAAACATTTTTTCTGAAGAGACCGAAGTGCTATCGCTAGTCGTTCTCGAGTTCTTGAGTTGAGAGTAAGCGGCACGAGGCTGATCTTCCAAAAACTCGATTTTTTGAATTTTCTGGACGAATCATGAGATTCTAAGACTTTTTCAACAAAAAAATTGTCTGTTACCATTAGATGACCCCCAGATGACTCCCAGCAGGTAGTGGACCAAACATCGATGCATTTCTTGACTCAACTCATCATCTCAAACATTTTCTGAAAAACACACAGCTCTAGTTTTTTAAAAAAATGTTTTTTTTTGTATGGAAAACCCGACTTTGGGTCACGGAAGTGGTTCTGGTGACCTAACCGGTGAAGCCACCATCATCAAAAATATCAGGTGCACGATGGGAAGAGATACCAAGCCGATTGGCATCAAAAAATTTGGAATCGGTCCGGTGGGAGGTCAGATCGATCGTTTACAGTAACACACCCACCGAACCACCGAACCACCGAACCACCAGGCACACGGCCCTTGGTTTTTCGCATATCACGGGTCGGGGGTTCAATATTTTCCGGATTTTTTTTTACAGGAATTTTCTTCAACTCAATACGGACAAAAAAAATATGAGATATTTTTGAGATTTGTGTACAGGGAAATCAGGAAAAATCAAATAAGGTCAAAAAACCCTGAAAATGCTGGGAAGAAAACAATACTTCTCCGAATTTTGCGGAGAAGTAAATATTCATTAAAATATACGCGGAACATTCTGAGACATTTCGATTTTTATCTACAGTCGGTTTGTGTTCTTGGAGGTAATTTCTACACTGCTACATGGTCGGTATGCAGTACGAGCTGCAAGTACATATGGTTTGTACGTTTTCGCTAAATTATTATAATATTTCGCATTCAACTGGTGGATAGTTTGCTCACAGTAACTAAAAGACATAAAACATGTAAATAAAATGCTTCTCTACTTTCCACCAACAATACTAGAATTCAACTGACTATCAACTTGGAAGGAGCTTTTGCACTACGAAATATTGTCGAGAAGTTTTTATATGAAATTTTTGAAAAAATTTAACAAATAAAAGTAACATCTGTTGATTGAACTTTATTCCAAAATCCAAACTCAAAAATCGGCTCACATGAAACCAGTTTTGGTTCTAATGAAGCTGCGCGAAATACGATCATTAACAAGTTTACACAAATTTTATCAAAATTAAATAAAAAGCATAAAGTTTATTGCATATATTTTAAATCAATATTCATAAATAATAAAAATGAACTTTTTATTCGATAATATTTTTATTTGATGTTTTTAAACAATAAAATTGAATAAATTATGATGAGAACACCGTATTAGAGTTTCATATCGGCATTGGAATCTTTTCTATAGGAGTGGAAGTTGTTTAGAGCTTCTGTCTATAAACTTTTTTTCTTCCCTGGAAATGAGAAATGAGAAAAGATTACATCTTTAACATGGAAACATAAATTATTCAGCGATAACCAAACATTCAAATCAATTATTATTAAGTTTTTTGTTGTAAGTCGAGCAAGAGATGATATTTCTTTATTTCCAGCACAAAACACCAATTTTCATACTCAGATAAGATTATTTTGCCCATTTATTGTGGTCTAAGCTAATCCTCTTTTATACGAACTTTTAATTAAATGTCTTAAGAATTAAACAAGAAAATTTAGAAAAACCACAATATCTATTCATTAGCAAAATTTACATGCAAGATAAAAGCTGATAGACAAAAAATGTTAATGCATAGATAGCGAATGTTCTTGCAATATTATAATGGTCTCATCACTTTGCATAATTCTCATTTTGTTTCAAGCCAACTATCATATAATGGTACTTTGAAATTACGAAAAATTATATTTTATATAGAAAAGATCTCACAAGATCTTCAATAAAATACCAAGTTTGTTCTTAGTGAATATATTGTGTTGCTTAATGACTCGGACATGATTCATTTACAATTTTTTGTATATGCTTTATCTCGCATTTCATTCTTTTACAATTACTTGATAATAATGCTTGAAATGTGTAAAATTTCCTATTAAATTATAGATTATAAACTCGACAAAAAAACTGAAAAATCATTTGAATTAATGAGAAGAATCTTTCATTCTCTTATTTAAAATATTTAATATAAATGTAAGTTTTAATTTTGCGTTGTTCTTTTTGTTTTTTATAATGCCTAATAGCGATGGTCATCGAACAAAGTAACAAAATACTAAAAATGCTAATAACAGACACGTCAAGTAATTCATGAAATACACATAATTAACACGAGAGAGCCTCGGTAATTGTTTGGCTAAAATTGTGCTGTCGTCAAATTTTATGATAATTAATATCGTGATGTTTTGTTCATTTTCATCTTCATATCCACCTTTTGTTATTTCCGACATTTTTTAGCTGAACATATAAAAAAATGCCAATGCAAAGAGTTCTGAAGACTTTGAGAAAATCTGAAACAAAGAAAACCTTTCACTAAGACATTACAACTTTACCATTCTATGCGATCCATTAATGAAGAATGAAGATTGAGATGATTAAGTTGAAGTTGGAAGTGAGTAATGTGCCACAAAATTGAAACTTCAAACTGTTTTTCTCGCAATAAACTAATTTGAGTAATGATTGATAGATATTCTTATTAATTATGCGATCTTCAAAGTTCCAAACTAGTTGTACAACATGGTCTAACTGTAACTTCAAATTTAAATACTTTTCATTGACTTCGAAGATCTTTCGCGCTTTTTTGAGATTCTTCAAGGTTTTTTTTTCCAACGAGCTGTAATATATCTGGAAATGTTTATGGTTCGAGGTCTTGAAATTGATGGTCAGTCAATTCAAATATTTGGTCCAATTTTATTTGAATAATTGTAGAATATGCACTATAAAAATATAAATAAAATTTCAAATTTGTAAATTCTCAAGAAACTCATCATTCAGACTCACGAAAGAGTTGAGCAAGTTTTAAAAGCGTATAATTCCCAAATGGCCGGAAGATATTGCCAACATCTTTAAAACCTATAATTAACTCAAATTGAAGTTTGCTAGTTTGTTAGGAAAAAACATAATATTTGATAAAAAAGCTAATCGCTCCTTAATAAGCTTTAATTGCATGTTTTGTGGAATTATCAAGTTAAAATTTTTTCGGGCAAAAAAACTTTATTTTAATTTGGAAAGTGAATTAAATTCACGATTGAATCATATTTCTGGTCAAAAAAACATTAATGCGGTAAAAGGTTGAAATTCATGGAATTCGATAAATGTGACCCAATTTTTCGTTCATATGTTCATATCAGTGGCGGCTCGTCGGGGTGTGCAAGGTGTGCACTGCACACCCTAAGGTATTTTGTGATCCATACAAGATCAACAAATAATTATTAATTGAATATACAAAATATGTTTTTCTACAGTTTACATAATAATTTTCATTATATTTCACTTTTACTTAATGTATTTCTTGCTAATAAACTCTAATTTTATCTCTTACGATTCAGAAAAGGTGATTGAAAAATTATATTTAAAAAAAAAATCTCAAATGATTAATGGTGCAACATTTGAGAATGCACCATATTTCTGAATATTGTATGAAAATTAAAAAAAATTATTGCACTGTATTGTGTAGAAATTTTATACTTTTTTGGTTCAAATTTGACAAATTTGATGATTTTCAACGTAATTTCATTAAAAAATCGTAAACCAAGCTAATAATCAACTAAAAATCTTTTTTAGGGTGTGCATTTTAAATTTTGCACATCGCGCGCTTTTGAGAATAATCTTTTTTGAACATTTGCGCCCCCTTAACTTGAGTTTTAGAACTAAATTTGTTCATAGAGATTTTTCCTATATTTTTAATTAAACAATAAAAAAAAGGATTATTTCTAAAAATTGCACACCCAAGCATATTTCTCACGAGCCGCCACTGGTTCATATATTACAGCATAAATAACTAAAATGCCTCTTGAACTTCTGAAAATAAAAACCTGTTTACAATTTGTTATTATCTGATCATTGTTATGCAAATTTGATAAGAATAAAGGTGGAAAAATTCATAATACAAATAAATTAACCAATTAAAAACTCAAATTACATGTAGTAACTTAAACGTTCATTAACATGTAATACAATATGTTATCAAAACATTATAAGGGCGAAGTACAGACTTTCATTTTTTTTCCGTAAAATACTTTCACTAGGATATTTTTATCGATTTTTGGAGTTTTCCTGACATGAACTTCTTAATCACATGATCAAGAAAATCAACAATGTCCTTTAATAACATGTATTATGGTGCAAATTTATAAATTAACTTGATAAAATAACGTGTCTACAATTTGTTTTGATTAAGAAGCGTGCATGGAGCAGTTGGGTGAACGAACCGAAAATTTTTATTGATGCATACGCACTTTTTGCATGTTAAGGAACTTTATGAGTAGGCAATTTATTCCGTTCCCTCACGATTCGGATTTCTTGATCTTGACGCTATAAATTTGAATTTGTTTTGGAAGTCGTTAAGCAGTAAAGAGTAATGAACCAAGGTCGCCTGGATAGAAAATGAATGTTCGCCCCTCTTTCTCCTATACAGGTCTGGCTGTAGAATATTGAGGTTATGTCTAGCTTCTGTTGAGGTTAAGTTTTCAAGGAACTAAATTTTAAAGATGAACAGAAGTAAATTCTTTTAATTATAGTAAACATTGTTTTTCTATCCATTTTTCAACATTCTTTAATGAATTAAAAAAATCTGAAAAAAAATATGTTTTGTGCTTGGCAACCTTTCAACCGAGTGTTTGAAGTTTATTTGAAAATATTCCGAAGCACGGGAATATGGAACAGTGGGAGAATTTTTTTTCACAACAAATGATCGTTTAGTACTATAATTGATCTTTCTGAGACATTTAGTGTTTCTAATCATTAAATATTAAAGTATAAAATTGTTTCTCATATTCAGTTTTTCTCGTTCACTAGAAAAAAATCAAATAAAAGACGATTAAAATTTTTTCAAGCTGATTTCACCACATCGCTCACCACTAGGTACAAAATATTCCCCACATAAACAAAAATAATATTATTTTGAATTTCTGTTTATGAATGCAAAATGCAAATAAGTGCCTCTAACTAATTTATTCATGCCCATGTACCTTAATTCATTAATTAGTATGGTTGCCTCATGTTGCCTCATCGTTGTAGCTCGCCAAAATGTAGTTAAAATGTGTTTAATATTGATTTTTGGGTTGTGATTTCGTCAACATTGCATATAATTGGATCTCATCTGGGAAACTAAGATTTATTAGTGGATCTAAAAGCTGTTTCGGGTGTCAATTGTACTTTATGATCCATTCTTCATTGAAATACTTCTTCGTTGCTCTCAAAATCTCGAACATTATCATTTAAGCCAATATTAACATTGCTGGATCTCAGAATTTACAAAACATGAACCAATTCCTGCTGATCCTGGATATTCCCCCAATTTCTTATGATTCTATCATATACTACAAGTGTTTCAATTGATCTGAGATGTCATTTCTGCATTTTAATTGAGTTTTCAAACGATTTACAATGATCCAGAGCTTGATTTTTGGTTTCAGGTCAAATTTAGGTTCTTTAACATGGATTTCAAGGGAGATGAGCTGATGAATTTATATGTTCGTTACTATTCATGAAATCTACGATTCATTACACAATTTTGCTAGCTGAAAATGTCATCTCGGGTGACTTTGGGTACCAATATGCTTTCCATCATCATTCCTCTACCTGCATTTTCAATCTTTCTATGCTTCCCAAACCAATTTATGAAATATGATTAAATTTTTTATGCTTCCAAATGGTTTTATGCTTTCATGTACGTTCATATATTCTGTTTAAAGTGACCAATTCTATTGATTGCATGGATGCATCTCCATAATTTCTCCATTTTTACCCAAAAATATCCTGATTTGATACATTTCCTAGCTCTTGATCCATAATCTGTCTGAATTTAGTCCTCAAAATTGTTACCTTGATGACTGACAAGCACTTTAAAATCAATAAATGTTAAAATGAACCATCAACTGCATGTCGTGATGGATGCATCTCTAAAGTATTATCGTTTTTTGATAAATGCTATCAAATAATTACTTCCTGAAATGCGATTGATCTGAAAATTTACAAAAATTCGAACAAGGAACCAATCTTTCAAAATAAAATGTATGGTGACCAAGAATCTTGGAACTTCTTCCTGCTTTCTGATCTTTTGAGAAATCTTCAAATTTCACTAGTTCTTGATATTTCATAAAATATTTTTTAATGGCACCAAGACTGAATATGATCAAATTATACGGAAAAATTTTTATGTGGTGAAACCAACTCCAGGATGGCTTTATCTTGGTACCAGAAGTGATATTTTTTGGAAGAACCACGAATTTTTGGACTTTGACAAGTTTTAAAATTCCAATTTTTTTTGAGAATTCATAGAATCTATCAGTCTTCATGAAAAAAATATGTGCTGACCAAAGATCTTGGTTCAACTTCCTGCTTTTTGATCTTTTGAAAAACTCTATGTTTCCGTTACTTCGGGTTTATGTAAAAATTCAAAAATCTTGAAATCCTCTTAAAATAGGCCCAATTGAATATTAAAAGTGTCATCTCATTCCTGGAAGGTCAGGGATGAAATTTTTTTCCTGCTTTTGGAGCCACTAAAATTTTTCACGGAAAATACTTCCAGTTGTCAGAAAATTCTGAAATTTTGTAATCAAGCCTAAAAGTGACCAAATGTTATGGAAAAAATGTCACCGGAGCCGGATATCAGCTCATTTCCGGTTTGGTAATGGGTGAATAAAAACTTCTGTATAAAATCAACCCGTTTTTTGATCTTCTCAAAAATTTATATCCTAAATGTTTATTGAATTTTCTTTTTGAAAAAAAATAAAAAATTCAAAAATTCAAGATGGCCGACAAAATAACGGTCAAAATATTTTTTAACCTTAAAATTTATAATTTTCTAAAATTTTTTATAAAAATTTTAAAATATTTTTAAATAGCCTCAGGTGTCAGCTTTTCAGGAAAAAAAAGTTTTTTAAAAAATATTAAGTAAGACGGGAGATATCAGCTGGGAAGCAAAGTAAGACTAAAATTGATGCCCAGGATGAAGGAATTTTTGCCGGTCAAATTTTTTTTATTTTCCTTAAGTATGAGTATTACAGGAAGCTTTTCACAAGTTTTCAGCAAAATCGATCGATTCCTTCATCTTGGGCGTCAGTTTTAGTCTTACTTTGCTTCTCAGTTGATATCTCCCGTTTTACCAAATATTTTTCAAAAAACTTTTTTTTCCTGAAAAGCTGACACCTGAGGCTATTTAAAAATATTTTAAAATTTTTATAAAAAATTTTAGAAAATTATAAATTTTAAGGTTAAAAAATATTTTGACCGTTATTTTGTCGGCCATCTTGAATTTTTGAATTTTTTATTTTTTTTCAAAAAGAAAATTCAATAAACATTTAGGATATAAATTTTTGAGAAGATCAAAAAACGGGTTGATTTTATACAGAAGTTTTTATTCACCCATTACCAAACCGGAAATGAGCTGATATCCGGCTCCGGTGACATTTTTTCCATAACATTTGGTCACTTTTAGGCTTGATTACAAAATTTCAGAATTTTCTGACAACTGGAAGTATTTTCCGTGAAAAATTTTAGTGGCTCCAAAAGCAGGAAAAAAATTTCATCCCTGACCTTCCAGGAATGAGATGACACTTTTAATATTCAATTGGGCCTATTTTAAGAGGATTTCAAGATTTTTGAATTTTTACATAAACCCGAAGTAACGGAAACATAGAGTTTTTCAAAAGATCAAAAAGCAGGAAGTTGAACCAAGATCTTTGGTCAGCACATATTTTTTTCATGAAGACTGATAGATTCTATGAATTCTCAAAAAAAATTGGAATTTTAAAACTTGTCAAAGTCCAAAAATTCGTGGTTCTTCCAAAAAATATCACTTCTGGTACCAAGATGAAGCCATCCTGGAGTTGGTTTCACCACATAAAAATTTTTCCGTATAATTTGATAATATTCAGTCTTGGTGCCATTAAAAAATATTTTATGAAATATCAAGAACTAGTGAAATTTGAAGATTTCTCAAAAGATCAGAAAGCAGGAAGAAGTTCCAAGATTCTTGGTCACCATACATTTTATTTTGAAAGATTGGTTCCTTGTTCGAATTTTTGTAAATTTTCAGATCAATCGCATTTCAGGAAGTAATTATTTGATAGCATTTATCAAAAAACGATAATACTTTAGAGATGCATCCATCACGACATGCAGTTGATGGTTCATTTTAACATTTATTGATTTTAAAGTGCTTGTCAGTCATCAAGGTAACAATTTTGAGGACTAAATTCAGACAGATTATGGATCAAGAGCTAGGAAATGTATCAAATCAGGATATTTTTGGGTAAAAATGGAGAAATTATGGAGATGCATCCATGCAATCAATAGAATTGGTCACTTTAAACAGAATATATGAACGTTCATGAAAGCATAAAACCATTTGGAAGCATAAAAAATCTAATCATATTTCATAAATTGGTTTGGGAAGCATAGAAAGATTGAAAATGCAGGTAGAGGAATGATGATGGAAAGCATATTGGTACCCGAAGTCACCCAAGATGACATTTTCAGCTAGCAAAATTGTGTAATGAATCAAAGATTTCATGAATAGTACCGAACATATAAATTCATCAGCTCAGCTCCCTTGAAATCCATGTTAAGGAACCTAAATTTGACCTGAAACCAAAAATCGAGCTCTGGATCATTGTAAATCGTTTGAAAACTCGATTAAAATGCAGAAATGACATCTCAGATCAATTGAAACACTTGTAGTATATGATAGAATCATAAGAAATTGGGGGAATATCCAGGATCAGCAGGAATTGGTTCATGTTTTGTAAATTCTGAGATCCAGCAATGTTAATATTGGCTTAAATGATAATGTTCGAGATTTTGAGAGCAACGAAGAAGTATTTCAATGAAGAATGGATCATAAAGTACAATTGACACCCGAAACAGCTTTTAGATCCACTAATAAATCTTAGTTTCCCAGATGAGATCCAATTATATGCAATGTTGACGAAATCACAACTCAAAAATCAATATTAAACACATTTAAACTACATTTGGGCGAACTACAACGATGAGGCAACATGAGGCAACCTTACTAATTAATGAATTAAGGTACATGGGCATGAATAAATTAGTTAGAGGCACTTATTTGCATTTTGCATTCATAAACATAGAAATTCAAAATAATATTATTTTTGTTTATGTGGGGAATATTTTTAACTGGTGGTGAAAAATTTTCTGCTCACCGGGAAAAAACTTAACCTCAACAGAAGCTAGACATAACCACACTTTTTTTTTTGGCTCTACAGCCAGACCTGTATAGGAAAATAGAAAAAGCGAGGGGAGTATGTTAAGTTTCTATTCAGGCGACCTTGAATGAACTCTAATTTATTTTAGCAATTTATAATCATTTAAAAGCACTATCGATCTCCCAACATAAATAAACCTATGAAACTCTAATGGTAATTAAGTCTCAAGTGGGTCAAACATATTAATTCTAAATCTAAAGAATATTTCAAATGTTCGTTCAGTTTTTTGTCATTAAAGATAAATAAAGGTCATTGACTAGCCATTTATTTCCAAGTAATTTTGCGGTTTGACTAAATATTCAAGTGTATATTAGCTTCTTTGAGTTATTCACATATCACCACATCATCACATGTGATTAGAATAATTTATGTCTAATATAATTAGAATATTCCAACTGTGATAAAAGATGATTACAATGATTTGAGTCGCAATTTCAAATAGTAAAATTATATAATATATAATGATGGAGCTTTTAACGATCCCATTCTTTTCTTTAAATCCGCAGGTGAAGTAACATTAGTGCGACCATTAGATGAGATCTCTGCAATTACTCACATCGGTGATCCCGTTCTGCTGACTGTGATTGCTGAAGAGGTCAAAGTGGCACGAGATGAGCCCGCAGCTATGGCAACCACTGTTCAAATTGCTTTATTTTTGCCAGAACGAAGCAACTCGCCACCTTATTTTGAGAACGACCAGTGAGTTTGATTATATTCATTATGGATAATAGAGCTTTAATAAGACATGTCTTATTATTTTATTATTTTCAGCTATGTGACGCGTATCGTAGAAAACTCTCCTATTGGGACCACTTTGGTATTTGCGGAACCTTATGTGACGCGAGTTAGTGATGATGATGCTGGTAAAAATGGCGTGTTTTCGTTGACTTTGCTGAGCAACAATGGAACATTTGAGATATTCCCCAATGTTGCCGAGCGCAAAGCTAATTTTATTATTAGGGTTCGTGACAATATGATGCTCGACTACGAAGTGCAGACGTCTTTGAATTTACAGGTGAGTTTTTATTTTCCATTTATGGATCATTGTTGTGCATCTTTAAAGTCATTAAAAAACGTTTATAAATCGTTTAGAGTATTTTGAACATATTTTCGATGTGCTCAAAATTGTAATAAGTCCTTGGTTTTCACTTTCAAACATTATTTGCAAAAGTCACAATTTTTTAAACATGATGAAATATAACATTACTAAGATTCAACATAAATCAATTAATATTTCTTCCAACAGATCCTCGCTCAAGAGCTCGGTCCAGCAACAAACCTGTCAGCAATCGTGAATGTCACTATCTACCTTGTTGATCAAAATGATAACCCTCCAATCTTCACCAAGCCAGAATATCGCATTCAACTTCCAGAAAACATGACAGCTGGCACCAGAGTGGCTCAAGTGCAAGCCAAGGACATTGACACTGGCCTGGGAAGCAAAATCCGATACACTCAAATTCTGGGCTACATGAACACCTCTCTGAACTTAAATGCCGCATCTGGCGTAATCACAGTCTCTGCAGACAATCACGGCTTTGATCGTGAAAAAATGCCCGAGTACCATTTGTACGTGCAAGCTCGTGATGATGACGGTATTGGAAATCGTGCGGAGGTGAGTCTGGAATTTATTAGATGCAGTTTGGTGATTGTTTTTGAGAAGGGCTTTGGTTAAATCGAAAAATTATGATGGATCGGTATTTTGAAAAATAAATTTTGAATGTTAGTTGGAATTTTTTCAAAATTGAGTTCAACTTTTGTTTTTTTTATGGAATTTTTAATGTTTTTTTACACTGTCAAAAATATCTAAAACTTTTGAAAGTTTTTTCTGAAACGGATATTATTTTAAAACTGCGACATCAATCTAATAATTGACTTTTTTTCAGATCCCATTGGTCATCAAACTACTGGACGTGAACGATAACACTCCAACGTTCCAGAAAAATCTTTACGAGTTTATTCTAACCACAGACTTGAGAAACTTCACAATACCTGCATTTATGAAAGCAATTGATAATGATGCAGAACCACCTAACAATATCGTGCGATACGAGATTATGCATGGAAATTACCAGAACAAGTTTGCATTGAATGAAATTACTGGTCTGTTAACGTTACAAGAATCTTTGGCCAGGATCAATAACCGAAATAAAAGACAAACCAAGAATCAAGATATGGACATTTTTGTGCTGACTGTCCGAGCCTTTGATCTTGGAGTTCCTATGAGATACTCAACCACTACAGTTCGTATTTACCCACCAGAAAGTCGAGCTCGTGCCATATCGTTCCTAGTGCCTGGTTATAATCCAGATCGTCAAAAACTTGTTGAAACTTTAAGTGAAATGACTGGCGGAAGAGTTGTCATTCAAGACATCAGACCAGATGTTCCAGCAGATCTTTCCGTAACAAAACCGGACTCAATAAATCTGGATGTAGATAATGCAATTAATGCCATGCATACTATCAGTTCTAGTAATGTTGAAGGTAGTTCTGGAGTCATTCCAAAGGAGGAAAGGAGTATAGTTACCGCAACAGTGATTTATGATGGTGACTCTGTAGTTGATGTAATGAAAATTCAAGAGAAGCTTCTCTATGGCAGTGAAGGAAAAAAATTGATTCCTGAAAAAAATGTGGTAAGTTTTGCTCAATTTAAACATACGAAAAGTACACTGTAAAATATTTGCTGGAATTATTTAATTAAATTTGTTTTTTTTGTTTCAGAGCGTATACAAAGCAGAAAACAGAGTTTTGTTCTGGCTGCTAATATTTTTGGCAATGTTACTTGCTCTTGGTGTTTTATCTATAATTCTGTGCTTCAGCTGTTCCTGGTGTCCTCTCAACAAAAATGCAAGGTAGGTTTATATATTTTTCTAATTAGTAAAAAACTCAATATAACCACCTTATTATTTTAATTAACTGTAATTTTTATTTGTTGAAATATTTGAACAAAGAACTTCCTTCGTATTCATAAATTTCTTGATAATACTGCAATCCACCATTAAATGATATTTTACTAATCACATGTGCTTTCAAAATAAATTGCAAATCCAATTATTTTCATTTATATACCACTTATTAAAATAATCAACAAGTAAGAAAAATCTCCATAAAACAAATTATCCCTTTCTTGTGCGTCCATAGCATCAAACAATTCAATTGGAAGCTAACAAAACCAGCTCAGGTATTCGGTGTTTTGGTTACATGAATATATAGTTTGAGTTTTTGCTTGTTATATTTTCTGCTTGATGAATTTTGTGACATTGTTTGCTGTACATCAGCCACACTTTTTACAAAGAATTTTTTTTCTTCGGTTTATTCCATTTAATTTCAGTGAGTTCTGGTTAATTGAAAATTCGTGTTCTCATTTGAATTTATTTTGTATCTTTCACAGGTCACGCAATGTCTGGGACGCCGAGAAGAAGCTTGGTCAGCAACGAAATATGAGAAACTGATGTTAAAATGCATGCCAGACAAAGCAAAGGATGATGTGCCAAACCTTGTAAAGTCCTTGTTTTGTCGATTTAAAGTGCATTTTGATTGAAAACTTTAAAACTATTTTTAAATCTGTGAGACTTTTTGCGCCAATATCAAATAACGGAAATATTGAATGCTACTATTTTGATAATAATATTTGCCGGATTTTTGATAAATGATTCAGTTCACCAGCCAAACTTTTTTTACTAGATCTGAAAATTTACTCAAAGTTCTCGCAAACATTCACAAAGTTTTGAAGAGTTTTTATAGAGTTTTGCTGATCAAAAAGAATTTACCAAAAGTATTGCTAAACCGCCAAAAGTACCTTGAACGTAAAGTTAGTATAATTAGTATTAACATTAACATTGTGATAAAAATGGAAAAAAACTGTAAATTTATACTTTTATTTTGTAAGGAAAACATTAAAACATTCTTAAGCAATAAACATTAATATTTATTATTTTAAGAAAAATCTACTTCTTGTTTTGATTATATTACCATATACTGAGGAGACTCTCACCAATGAATTTGTTTTTTCCGCATATCTGAAGTTCTATAAGGATATTAAAACATTTTTAATTCAAGATTATAATCCAAGGAAAGACTTTGTATCTCAAAACTGGTAAATTAAATTTTACAGGCAACTATACTCCAATGTTTATGTAAGAAAAGATTGTCAATCAATTTGAACATTGCTGGCAGATATTTAAGACCCCAAATAAATTCAACATAAATTGGATAAATTACGGATAAATTGGAATCTGTCCTAAGAATCTGAAATGATTTTGATTGTTTCAATAAAAGATCAAATTGACTCTCGAAACGTTAATCTTGCATCTTTACCCATAAATTAAACTGATAAAAAACCAAAATTTCGTTAGTAATTCTTTTTTGTTGAATTTTGTTGAGTTTTGTTCAATTTAAGTTTTTTTCCAAATTTCTTAGTTTTTTTTCTTGTATCAAAGATAAAAGGTAAGAATGATGAAATAAATTGTCTGGGCTAAATGTTCTCAAGCACACAAATTTGAAAGTTTTTGATGAAAAATTCATGAGGATCAAAATACAGATTCAATCAATCGAGAACACAAAAAATGCTGGACGAACATGAAAAGAATTTTAGGAGGAAATTATCTTGCTACATTTTTTATTATTCGTTTTACTAGGTTGTGTGAGTGTTAACGTTTTTACTTGTAAAGCTACAAATTCTCTTCATTCTTAAATTGTGACTCTCTTGAGATAATTTTGAGTGTTGTTTGAATTTATATAATTATTTTTTGTTATGGTTTTATATTTTTTATCTCTTTGTAATATAATGCTTTCAATGCTTTTATGCTTTGTATTTTTTCAAAAGGTAACAGATGAGACGTTTAACTGTGTTTAAGCAACTCGCTAATGGTTTTGTGGTTTTGTGCTTGTGGTTGATTAGCTTTTATATATGATTCTCACTCTTTCAAGTTGCTCTATGTTTTACCTCTACTACGATCATGTTCACGCAGTGATGGAAGAAATATCTGGATCCATAGCATCTTAAGAGTCTGAAGATCCATAACTTGTTAAAAATATTCTTAAAGGGTTTTCTAATAAATTATCAGGTTTGTCTCAAATAAATCTTGTAGAAATTATTGTTTCGATGTTTTCTATTATCTATTAGAAAACTGTATTTGAGCAGAATTTTAATTGCCTCATTTGAATTAATTAATAATTTGGACTTATCAAGGCTCATAAACATTAAAAAATTAAAAATTGTTTAAAGAACAAAATATTTAAAGTTATCAGACAAATAAATTATTATTTTCAACAAACATGTCGAAAATAAGTAGTCGAAATTTCAACTAAATTTTTTAAATATTTAAAAAAAAAATATCTCAAAGTTGAAATTAAAAAAATAATTTTTTGTTCTGCTTCTATATGTTAGATTTGAATCATAGTTGACAATTGATAAATTTTATGAATCTTAAAGAGGCGCCAAACAAATCTATAAACTAAGCAAGATATTTGAATAAAATCTTCGTTTGTAAAATCCTTCCATATATTTGCATAAAAATCTTCGAAATATTTATTATACATACGCGAAACTATACCATAAAAATTTAACAAACAATAACTCCAAACACATTAATATCAAAATGATTCTTCAGCTCGAATTCCCAAAAACTTAAAATTAGATCAAAAACTTTAAAATCCCAAATAATTTTTGTTAAAAATTCAGGTATCCTGCTGGTATCGCTCCCCAGATCTTTCATCGTAAATATTCCAAAGCGACCCAAAAAGTCAAAACTCGAAAATATAAAATCATCAATTCGAATTTCAATCAAACGCATAAGACTGGAAGAACTCGGAACATTTTTTCACGATAACGAGATACTTATCCACGATTTAAAACATTTTAGAAATGGTAAGACCTAGAAATTTAGATTTGTTTGAGAAATGTTTGAGAAATTGTATAAAACGAAGGCACAAAAGAGATTTTAACCTTTTTCTGATCCAATGATCCACAACCAATCTGTAACGTTTGTTACACTTGAAGTAAATAAAAATTAAATAAAAGAATACGTCTCGAATTGATTGGAATGAAATGATAAATGTATATTTAACACTTTTTCGAAGCAACTACAGCCACATGTAGCCCTTCAAGGCATATCATTCTCAGCTAGCATCTTTTGAGAGAACAGGGAGTTCTAGTGGGTGGAAGTTCTTGATTTGTAGATTTTATGATCTCTATATATTAACCAGTTGCTTTACATTTACAGTAGACTTGTGATAATTTCTCACCCATTGCACACCTCCTTAATAAATGCATTGCAAACGGGCACAGGTGGGCTGATGAGCTCAATAAAAAGTTCGTTTTTCATTCCTCGCCTTTTCAAATTTGTATCTTTGTCTAATTGGCTCTTCAAAGCAGAGAACAACAAACACTTAATCAATTGGTTAAGGTCGAAGAAGAACAATTTTTACACAAAACACCACAGAAATGAGAAATGAAAAAGTGAATGAAAAAGGATATTCCTTTTAATTAAGAATAATGAGCGTGAGGTGAAACATTTATTCGTTGCTTGTTAAATCATTCGCAGCGTTTTAAGCTAGCGTGTTGATTTAGATCTTTGGAGTTATTTGAAAGAGTTCTATGGAGAACATTGTGGGTATTGCATATAGTTTATTGTTTCTAGAGATTTATGATAAAATCACATAATTTTACATTATACACTTTGGTAAGTGTTCGTACTTTAAAATGCTTGGAAATTTATTTCTGTAAACAATAATTATAGTAATTGGTGAGCATACAAGATATGGATTCCATTTGATGATGGTTAACTTGTTGTTTTTAAGATTATCTCATTAAAGATTGTAAACATTATAGACTCATAACATATGATGTCATTCATAGCTCGTGTTTACACTCCGTGTTACCTCATTTGCACTTTTATAGTTTCTGCGTATACAGTATGATCGAAACTAGACTTATTGTACTCACATATTTGGATGTGAATATTTACTGCCTCCCGAAGATAACAAAGAGGGAATGGATCATTTGAAAGCTAGGCTTTAGGCATCTATAATTTTATCCCCTGGAAAAGCTTAACGAATTTTAGATCTATAATATACAAAATTTTTATGATAAATTGAAAACAAAAATACCAAACAGTTTGAAAATACAATGTAATGATATATTTTCGCAAAAAGACTGACCAATAATAACATTATTTGAACAGATATAATAATACCAATGATATAAAATTAACTCAATTTAAAATTTGTTCAGAGACTCATATATTATCGATTCATGATTTAGATAATTCATAAGATTATACAGATTGAAACAATAAAAACTACGGTAAATTTGTAGAAATGCACTTTAAAATAATTTGGTTAATGATAATATTCGACTTCCTCAATTTCATTCAATATTTCAATCATCAATATATTTTCAATCCATTAACTTGATTGAAATGATATCAATTAAAGGCGATGAAATTTCAGAAGTCTTGTCTTTGTTAATTTTTCACTGCATCAACGATCCTCAATGCAGCGGTATGATTAGTAAAATTTCAAGCTAATTGATTAGTTTGATTTTTGATTAGTGGATATTATTTTATTATCTCATTTCACAATTGGAAAATTGAGCTCCCGGCGCCAACACTACACATCTACAAAACTAGACAACTTAGATGGCTAATTCACAATCGCACCTTCAGAGACTCCATACGCTGGATAACTCGTTTGCGGAGGTCATTGTACCTACACAGGAAATTTTTTTAATTAAAATTTGAAAATTTAAAATAAAATTTTTAAGATCAACTTACTTTTCTTGAATCCGACTGAGCTCACGCTCCTCCTCTTCAACATAGCGGTTCATAATTGATCGGCACTCGGGAATGGATAAGTTCAAAAATTGGGCTACTTCAGGACTAAACATAATTTTGATGTTAAGAATATTGAGTATACTTGGAATAGTTAACTAACCTGATTTCAGCAGTCTCCTGAGCATCCATCAGGAACAACTTGGATACATCCTCATGTGGTCCAAGCATTATTCTACTAATCAATGGGAAATCATCCTCCCGTAACTTCTTTTGTTCGCCATTATCTCGAATCACATACAATCCAAAGTTTTCGGCTTTGCTCTCTACTTTGTACTTTTCCATAACCAAATGAATAACTTCTTGCGTACTAACCATCGATGAAACCCAAACACTCATTTGGGAACCACGAGGAGGCGTGAAGTGCGACGTCTCACGGTTGTAAAAGTGACCGTTGATAGAGCATCGTCTTTTGAGCTTCGTGCGAGATCTGAAATATAATGAAGTTAGAATAAGATGAAAACATCAAATAGTTTAGCAGCAACAAACCTTCTGTTTCCTGACCGCCTTTTGATAGCCGTTGACCCTTTAGGCCGTTTTCTAAGCACCACTCCATCTTCATTAATAAACATAGAACCTTCCTTTCCATCAAACTTGTCATTCGTAGAAGTTGGCGTCGATGTAGAGCTGGAAGACTCAGATACCTCAGAAACTCCATTCTCATTATCTTTGTGCAACTCATCGTAACAATCCATTTTGATGCTAATGCTAGATTTTCCAGAATACTTGACCGTATCACTAGAATAATCATCACCATTCTTGAGCGCATAATTTTGGTCTGACTTTGATCTTAACAATCCACGATCTGCAGCCCAACTATCATCATCAGGTGTTTCATTCGAAGATGATGTGGTTCCCATAGAGATTGACTTTTTCAGATAATGAGGGCGACTACCTCTAATATTACTTTCATGTCTAAGGGTTTTGTCATCAGACGATGACGAGGAAGATTTTTTCAACAAGTTGAGCGTATCAGTGATATTAATGGAGTTGATCTGACCAGGAATGAAGCCACTGGTTGTTAAAGAATACATGCTGAAACTATCGTCATTCATGCTTTTGTTCATCATATTTTCAGAGTAGAGTTTCAAGGAGTCGTTGATTCTCGAGCTAAAAAACAAAATTATGGTTGGAATTATTACCTGTTGAACTAAAACATACTGAATTATATAAAGCTTACGGGTCAATAGATTGTTTGAACTTGAGGGTATTTTCATCCACATTCTTCATTTCATTTGTTCCTGTAATAAAATCCTCACTCATTTGCTTCTTAAAATCTTCATAATCTTGAGGCTTCAATGTTGGTGTATCTTCTTCCTCCTGATTCTCAATAGAAGATGAATTTAGTGGCGAATAGTAAATTGTTTGTGATTCTGTCGTGGTCTCTTCTCCACCAGGTGTTAATGTTTTGTAGCTTGTGGTATCTTCCGTAGTCGGACTGCTGATATCCGTAAAGCTACTAATACTGTTGATTGATCTTTGCATTGGCATTGTCTGGTAAACTTGCCCAATTTCTTCATTATTCTTTTCAACCTGAAGCAACTCGTCAATCTCGTCCCATTCAATTTTTTTCACATTTATTTTCGAAGGCAAGGTGGCGCTCACATGGGCTGGTGAGTTTTCTTTGGATGAGTTGTTGGAGCAAATGGATTGAGTATCAGTTGACATACTGAGAGACATTACATCATATGACAAGCTCTCTGAGATTGTTGTATCATTATTGTCTGTTGCTGTACTTTCCTTTTCTTCTATTGAGAGATCTTCTAGGTTAGATAATTGGGTTAGCTCCATACGCTCTTTAATCTAAAATTGATCAAAATTTTATAGTTTAATATTGTACTCAAAATATTCAAATACTCACTATATCTACAGAGTTTGGATATCTAACTGAATTCCTCTTCCGAATCGTGACAACTGTTCGCTGATCATCATCTTCCTTCAAATGTATGACACCTTGTATTCCCCAGTAGATTCTCAATGGTCCTTCCATATGGAGCCTTCCATTCACCTCTTTGCTCCTGATTTCCAAATTCTTATTACCAAAAAACTGATTGTAAACCTTCAATTTGGACTCTAGGTGGGCTCTAGGCAGTTGTGGCCCAGGAGATGATACTTTAGGTGGCACAGCTGGTTCTTTTAGATCTTTTTGTCCAAAATTGGTATGCGATTCAACGCGAGTTCCATGTCCAAATAATTGAGGACCATATCGTGCTGCATAACAAGGAACGTTGCAGTAAGGCAGGGACTTGTGATCTGAATGTTGACCAGGTTGCAGTCGCTTTCCACATTCCTCACATCCTAAAATAGTAAAATTCTATTTTTATTTTTTAGTCTTAATACTTTACAATGAAGTTATTTGAAATACTAAAAGTATTGATTTTACATTGATATGTAAAATAAAATTTTTAATTTGTGAAATTTTAAATACCCGAAGGAATTTAAAGGAAAGAATGGAACAAAGAAAATAGATTTCAAGTCAAGAAATATATGCAAAGCATTTAATTTCAGCATGATACATTAAATTGCTGACTTTTACATATTCCAGAATAGTGTGGTCCAGAATGCAAATTTGTTGAAATAGCTTGCTCCACCAGCCTAAAATAATTTTTGGGGCTAAAGTGCGCAAAATTCGTTGAAGTTTTGAAATTGAGTTTTAAGACGACTACATCAAAACTTGGAAATATTTTGAACTTTTGAATATTTTTCAAAAAACTTTCATAACACCAACAAACTGTAAAAAAAATTATTCAAAAAAATATCAGACAAAAGATATGGAGTTCCCCATACAAAAATATCAAAATCTTACTTTTAAAGATAACTTTCAGATTAAAAAATGTCGATAAAATACCTTTTGAAAAATAGTTAACTCATTAAAAAATAAATGCAAAAAAGAAGAAGAACTGTGTTTTCATAGATCACTTGTTTTGCTGAATTAAATTTGCTACCAAAAATTAAGGGTTAAAATTACTAACATTTTTGACCAGGAAAAAAACAAAATGGTGGATGTCATTATTCAAATTAAATATAAAAATGTTATGTAAGATGAATGCTTAATATATTATAAAGAGAAAAAAAATATTTTCCACTGAAACCACAAAAGTGAGTGAAAAAGATTAACGATAATATTATTAAAGAACTATAAAGAAATCATTTTTTTGACCATTAATTTGAATATTCGCGCCTTTTGACATCCAAAAATTTTAATACATTTTTTGGTAGCAACTCCTGTGCGTTTATTTTTTTTAAATTACAGCAACAACAAGTGATCTATGAAAACACAGTCCTCTTCTCAGGTGCTCCACTAAAAAATATATGATTTTTTCAAAAGGTATTTTATCGACATTGTTACTTTTGAGCATTTTCACAAATTTCTCCATATCTTTTTGTCTGATATTTTTTTGAATAATTTTTTTTTTTACATTTTATTCAGGGTTCAAAATATTTCCAAGTTTTGATGTAGTCGTCTTAAAACTCAATTTCAAAACTTCAACGAATTTGCGCACCCCTTTAAATTGGTCAAAAAAAATAATAAAAAAATACGGGTATTTTGTTTTAGCCCCAAAAATTATTTTAGGCTGGTGGAGCAGGATATTTCAACATTTTTGCTTTTACATACGTTTTGTGAACCACGCTATTCCAGATGAATGAACTAGTATAGCATATTAAAGTGCCGACTACTACATGTTAACAATGCGTATTTCAATCATTAATAAAAAATATAATTTAAAGATTTGCATTGTTTTGAGCATTAAAATTTATTCAGGGTTCATCATTTTAAACTATACACTACTCACGCAGGCATTCTGGATGATAGCTAAATCCCAAGGACTGCATTCGTTCAGCTTAAAAAAAAAATCAAAGTTAAGTGAGTATTCTGTACATTCCAGCACTCCTCCACTATCAAAATGATAAATTTTATATGTTACTGATTAGAATCATCTCGTCATTCTTACCAAAGAACACAGGTTTGGAACATTTGCGGCAGGTCCACATCGTAATGGGCTTTCAATTAACTTATTTAAAATAAACAATGAAATGCGAATTCAATTTAACTAAGTAAAAACACAACTGCAGAACTGCATAGCACATTTGGCATACTGCTAATGGCACAACATGATCATGAACTAGAGTTTATGCTACTGATATATAACTTCAATTGACTATTTAACTGGAAATTCTAGAAAAAACTGCAAAGAACTTAACATTGAATGGAAATTAGAATTAAAATAAAGGGAATTGACATATTCCCAGAATTATAATATTGCAACAACAAATATGTAGTGAATGAATGAATGAATGAATGAGTTATGAGATAGTATTGGTAGAATTTGTTGGATAACGTAAGTTGTCGTACTTTGAACATTTGTAGAGTTCGAGTTGAATCAAATTTTTATTTTACCGTTTTTTGCTGTATTTAATTTTTATTTGAAATGATTAAAGTAGCTTTAAATCTTTAGGAAAAATGTCAGATGATGAATCTTTTAGCGATCGCAAAATCATCAAGAAAACTTTGAAAGAGCTCGCAATTTATTTAGTTTTTCTGGTGACTGCTTGCATTGGTGAGTATTCTTTTTATTATGAAACATTCCTAACAAAATTTGAGCATTTTAGTTGCACTTGGGAATGTTGGAAGCTCTCTATTCTATGCAACGGATATGCTGAATAATTTGCTTGTGAGAAAGACTTTCCAATCAAACGTTGATACAGATCTATCTTATAATGATGTCACAGCAGTTTCTGAGTTTTGGCAGGTATTTTTGTTATTTTTAAATTTTAATGTAAATAGTTTTTTAATTTAATTAATCAGTTCACCGAAAAAGTCCTACTAAATGGATTATATGGAGATGAAGACATGTTTCACGACAACAGTACAAAAATATTCGGAGAGAACCAACTACTGGGTCCAGTTCGTTTCCGACAACTTCGAGTCCGTAATAATTCATGCACCATTCATGAACTGTTCAGTGATCTTTTCAAGACTTGCTTCTCATATTACTCAGAAGAAAATGCTGAAAAAGCGAGATTTGGCCTCGAAGAAGGAACGGCGTAAGATCTAAGCTGAACTTGAAGACCAAAATACTATTTTTAAAGTTTATAAATCCATATAGATGGAATTACCACGCCGCTGAAGAACTCGATGGATTTTTCTCTTGGGGACAAATTCAATTTTATCCTGGTGGAGGATATTTACAAGATCTCGTAGCTAAGCAAAAAGAACCAAATCGATTAATCTTAGAATCTCTGAAAAACAATCATTGGATTGACCGAGCGACTCGAGCAGTTTTCATCGAATTTACTGTTTATAATGCAAACGTAAATATGTTTTGTGTGACAAAGTATGTATTAAAATTCACCAAAATTAATAATCAATTAAATGATTTTTTTGTAGGTTAATTGCTGAGATCACACCAACTGGCGGTATCATTGTATCATCAAAGTTCTCAGTGATGAGCTTACTTAAATTTGTTTCCACTTTTGACTATGTTATGTTTGGATTCGAAATACTCTTCATCATACAACTTCTTTGGTACACTTTTGAGGAAATCAAAGATTTTTGTCGTACAAAACAAAAGTACCTCGCAAAGTTCTGGAACTGGGTTGATTTTTTAATCATTTTGATTGCTTACTTTGCTTTTGGAGTATCCATTTTTCGTTTCATTCATATTAACGAAAAGATTACGGATTTTAACAAAAATCCTAAAAAGTATGTGAACTTTGAAAAGTTAAGCTTTCTGCATTTGCAATTCGTTGATTTTACAGCGATCTGTGTTTTTCTGATTTGGATCAAAATTTTAAAGTACATCAGTTTTAATAAAACTATGGGACAATTTGCATCTACTTTGGGGAGGGTAATTTATCATTTTATTTAATATTTTTATGTTTTCTGAGCTGTGATCAATTTTAGTGCACGAAAGAACTTCTCGGATTTGCAATTATGTTTTTCATCGTCTTTGTTGCTTATGCTCAACTAGGCTACATTTTATTTGGTACTGAAAACAAAGACTTTAGATCCTTTCTAGACTCAATATTCACTCTGATGCGAACTATTCTCGGAGATTTTGATTATTTGGCTATTGAAAGAACAAATCGAACACTCGGCCCCGTATACTTTCTGTCCTATATCTTCTTTGTGTTCTTTGTATTGTTGGTAAGATCTCAGGGTACTTCCAAATTTTTATGCATTTATTGATTTAATTTTTAGAACATGTTTCTGGCGATTATCAACGAAACATATTCTAATGTGAAATCTGAAATCAGGAAAGATAACATGCATATTGGACAGTATGTAAAAAATAAATTCATGCAGTTCGGTCAAAGGATGTGCTTTTGCAAAAATAAAACTACTTGCATGTGGAATGTAGCTCAGAAAGATGAAGTTCTGGATGAAAATTTAGATTTAAAGAAGTATTCCATAACTTTTTATTCAATTTTGTTTATTTTAAAATCTATCTTATTTCAGGCAATCTTTTTACAATTTGCCTGGCCAGTCAACTAATGGAAATACAATAATGAACCAAAAGTGTTTGAATTGCAAAATCAATTTTGACAAATTTGAAAGGTTTGTAAAAATTACTTATTTCAAACCGGTCAAATATTATAAATATTATGAATAGGCTTCAAAACCGCATCTCAAACCTAGAAATTGCAGTCGACAACATTACTTTCAAATATAACGAGTTTTTGAACAAAATTCATGACATGCATAAAAACGAATAATAAAAGCATAATTTCAACTATTGCACCACTTTAATAAAGTATTGCATGGATACATTAATACATGGACAGAAACCGAAGCCCTGCTATCCGACATCATGAAACGTTACAATATGAACAGCTCTACCAGCCGTCATTCACCTATTCTTTTCATTCATTCGTCAATTTCAGTGTAGTAAAATATTTGAAAGGGTGAACAACTTGACAAAAGTTTTGACAATTTATTAACTAATTGTCTTCCGTGAATAATAAAGTATAATTGAAGATTTGAATAACAGATTTTTGCCACAATGTACACAATATCAAAAGCACCTAGCAAATTAGTGGTTGGCAAGACTCGACGAGGTAATACTTAAAAGTCTTTAAATGTTACGAAATAGTTTTGAATTTTTTACGCTCCTGGAGTTTTCCGGCTGATCCATAAATTGCATGGGAGTTCTTTTAAATTGGTTGATTGTTCAATTTTGTTTTCTTAGGCATTTCTCAAAACTTCGACAAATACGACGCAGTCCGCGAATTAACCAGAAAGAACTCAAACGGTGATTGCAGCGAGATCAGGTAATACTTTGGTTTGAACTATAAGTCTGGTAACCCAGCGCAACTAAGCAATTGTTGTATCATGCTAATCGGTGCAATTAATTGATAAAAATGCAAAAGTACTGCCATCGATTGCGACAAATGTATAGCCATAGGCAGTGTTGGTAGCGATTTGCGGCTAAAAATCGATAATTTTGACTCCCACATTTTTCAAATATTATGTAAGAACCTTTTTGGTTTTTGTCGAAAATATTTAGCGCTTTTAAGATTTTGTATGTGGGAAAAGAAAATCAGTCTGTTCTTACTGTGCTTAAGACAGTATTTTTGTTTTACTGTAATTTTCCCATAATATTCTGTATTTTATAGAAATACAAAAGTAAAGAAAATTTGGGAACCGGTGAACGCGGGTGAAGGCAAAAAGTTGGAACACAAATTTACAGAAAAATACACTGAAAATAGAAAAATTATAAAGACAGTTGTTGATGACAAGAATCTTGTGTACACAGCTCTTATTAAGAACTATTCTTTTCGACCTTCACTTTTAGTTTCAGGAAAAATTTTCAATAAAATATTTTTATGAATTGATAAATTTTCAGAGAAGTTTTTAAAAGTCTTAAAAGATGAGTTAAATTTGTTTCAACAATATTCATTGAGTTTACCATGACATTAAGTGTTTAAATGCTGTATCAAATTTAGTTAAATCTTTAAAATTATTAGTTGCGCCTTTAAATAATCAGACGTCATAGAATAATAAATTAATTTCGACAAGCAAGATAAGAATATTATGCAAAAGGTCTTGATTTTATTTTTCAATTCAAATATCATTGCTGCTCATATTCATTTGCTTCGTTGTTGGTCTCACTATCTTGTTCATAAGCACACATTATCAAAAATTATTGTGTGACGTCAAGAAAAGAATATACTGAGATTTAGCTCGGATTTAGCTCTCTATGTGGAATAGTTGGCCTATCTTGTTTTATGAAATTTTGAAATAAAAACTGAAATGTAAAGTATGGTTCAATAGTGTCTTGTATTATTTACAGTATATATCATTTAAAATTTCTAATTGATTGTGATTGCAAATTTTTATAATTTTGCCAATTCTTAAAGAATTTTCAAAATAAAATTTAGAAAATTCAAAAAATATTACGTAACATCGTAACATGTTTTTTGAAAAGCTCCAAAATATATCAACTTACAATATTTACCAAACAAAATTTTTCTTTGACATATTTTGTGAACAGCCCAATTACTGCACAATAATAAACTCATTTTTATTCGTTTTATAGAAAGCTTACATAACATATTAAAGCAACAATTAACTTTTATATTTTCATTCCGGCGGTTTTTTTCCTAAGCTGTACTGAATAAAATCAGCTGCTTGTTGCCTTATAACTTACTATTTACTTGTATTGTGTAAACAAATCTGCACGACTTAACAAATATTTCTCTTTTTTCCAATTTTAGTTTACCAAAGCCCGTATTCCAGTCCTCCAGAAAGACACTTAGTTATCTCAAAACTCAGCAGCAGCACAGGCAAGAAATGCCAGAAATATTCAGTCCACAACACGAAGAACTAATTAAATACATGGACGAATGTAAGTATATTGACTTGTAAAACTTTTTTTTTCATGAAGCGTATTGAGTTATCAGACCAGCTAATCTACAAGCGCCTTTATCAGACCAATTGTGGAATTTTTGTGATATTTTGTGAAATTTTTTGTTAGTCATTGTGTTGGTGCTGAAAGAAAATCATCTTTGATGTGATAAGGAATTGTTCTGTAAACATCTCAGTTGGACTTTTACACTGAAACTTCGATCTTATTACTGTATTACTTTTTAATGATTTTTTATTGGAACAATTTATTAGAAATTTTTTTATCAGAGTTATTATGATTCTGCAGTAAAAACAACTTTAGTGAATTTAATCCATATAAAGCTTTTTTCTCTTTCAATATGACGAAAATATTTTATTCAATTCAATGCAAGTTTCCTTGATATCACTAAATAGGAAGCGTCAATAAAGAATCCAAGGATTTATTAAGTCAGTGCTCGATTGTACGATTGAAATAAATAAAGTTATGAGAAATTATGAACAGATATCGATTTACTATAATTAATTTTAGTAATATTGTGTATTTTTGATTTGTCAATAGTAAAAAAATTAAATTGATAAAAATCAAATCAGATAAGAATGATTTCTGTCTAGTACAGTTCAGATAATCTGTAACTGTAAACAGAACACTTATCTAAAAATTCATAAATCTATTCAGTCATAAAAATATCAAAACAAATACACAAAATGTAAATTAGAGCTCAGAGATCACAATTTCTATAAATATGCATAAATCCACAGAGATTAATCAATTTGTTAAAATATGCTTGCGATGCTAAACAAAAATTCGTATATTGAATAGATAAATTAAAAACCAGGGTCAGATTGGCAGGCATCAGCTCAAAGTCAAGAATCTAGTAAAATACCTCTAAACTCTTAATTTTTCAGGCGCCACTGAGCCACAACTATACATTATAAACTTGTTAATTTTGGATCTAAGTTATTTATTTACACTTTCTGTTGGCTTGCTATGCATAATTTTTGACTCAATTTGTTTATTCACGATTTATGAAGCAGACTTGATGCATTTGCTCTGTTAATTTTCTAAACCTACGTTCGTTTACATGAAAAAAAATCAAAAGAAAAATGTAATGATATTAAATAATTTTTCAAGTCATGTGACAAGCCCCCAAAAATAAACTGGCGGCTTCAAATCTATTTTATATTTTAGAAAATAGAACTAAATATTTTACAAAAAGATTCAATGAAGCACGTTTGAATTAAACTGGTTTATTGCTTTTCATGACGTCAGTAAAAAAACATTTATTTCAATTAATTTAAAGAAAAAACTAAATTTGGCTTAATTTGCATTATGTAACCGGTATTTTAGCTGTTTCAGTTATTTCACTAATGTGTGTGCTGTATACATTTGTAAATTGAAAAGCCGCAATCTACCATCTGGCAACCTCAAAATACAAATAATTAAATTACTTACTGGCTTTTCAATGAACTTTAAATCGGTTTTGAATGTGAAATAGCTGAAATTGTCATGCGTTCTTTTCGAGAATTTGATAAATTTCTGTTTTGGTTGCCATTCAACAACAGTTCTCAAATTATTAGCTTCCCTATCAACCACGAGTTTTGCCAGTTTTGTCAGCTGTAGTAATTAGAAACACATGATTTTTGTTATTTTAAAATTTTGAGAATCTAATTATATTATGCAATGCTTATCACGTTTGATTAATTCACGGTTGGTCAGCTAGACTCACGGCGACTTGAATGAAATTATTTGTTTAATTTATTACTTCTCCGCAAAAGCGGATAAGTATTGTTTTCGTACCAGCATTTTCAGGGTTTTTTGACCTTATCTGATTTTTCCTGACTTCCCCGTAAACAAATCTCAAAAATATCTAGCATTTTTTTTGTCGGTATTGAGTTGAAGAAAATTTCTGTAAAAACAAATTTTGAAAATATTGAACTCCTGACCCGTGCCATGCGAAAAACTAAGGGCCGTGCCCGATTATTTGGTGGATCCGTGGTTTACTGTAAACGCTCGATCTGACCTCCAGCCGAACCAATTCCGGAATTTTTGATGCCAATCGACTTGGTATCTCTTCCCATCGTGCACCTGATATTTTTGGTGATGGTGACTTTACCGGTTAGGTCACCAGCACCACTTCCGTGACAAAAAGTCGGGTTTTTCATACAAAAAAAAACTTTTTTTAAAAAAACTAGAGATACAGCTGTGGTTTCTTCAGAAAAAATGTTTGAGGTGATTAGTTGAGTCAAGAAATGTATCGATGTGTGGTCCACTACCTGCTCGAAGTCATCTGGGGGTCATCTGGTGGTACCAGTACCAGACAACTTTTTTTTGAAAAAGTCTCAAATTCTCATAATTTGTAAAGAAATTATAAAAATCGAGTTTTTGGAGGATCAGTCTGGTACCGCTTACTTTCAGCTCCAGTACAAGAGAAAGATTAAAGATGCAACATTGGTTTCTTAAGAAAAGGTGTTTGGAATAATAAGTTTACCTGCTGGGAATCATCTGGGGGTCATCTGGTGGTACCAGACAAAGAAATTGTTAAAGAAATTTTAAATTAAAACACAATTCCACGTTAGCGGAGAAGTCCTGCTCAGCTCACAAGCTGCACAACTAGTTTTATATTGGAATTAGTTGCACGCTAAGTAAATTGTTTGGTTTATCATTTACAATTACACATTTACAATTAAAAAGAAGTTATAGTCATGAAAGGACGAATCGTGCAAGAATTTCCTTAAAAGTTATGAAAGAGAAATGTGTAGTATTAGTAATTTACAGTTTCTTTGTAGCAACTTCCTTTTGATAATTAATTTGATAATTAATTTTTGATCTTGAGCCAAGTCAAAAGTATTATGGATGTTAAAAATGTTTAAAAAGTAAAATTACAATTTGCTTTGAAAATGACTAAATTACCAAATCTAATTTATTTATTATTTAAAAATAATGCAAATCGAAAATCTAACCCAACTTTCAATATTTTAGCGTGGAAAATGGTGGTAGCTGAAAATCCTTATGATGAGCATGCTGACTCTGATTCAACATCTACCTCTTCATTATCTTCATCCACCTCATCGACGCTTTCCAGCAGCTCCACAAACTCAATATATTACGTGGATCCTCCAAGTCCGGTGCTGGAAAATTTCCAGGCCTTTGATTTAGAATCTTGGTGGGGTCGTCGATTATTCAACAATATCACCAAAAGTTTATAAACTAGTAAATGTGTAACTGCAAAACCTACTTTTACACAAGGTAATGTGTAGCAGGTGATGACTCACTGAAACAATCAAGGTAGCTGCTAAAAATAGTTGGAATAATTGGAGATTTTTCATAAAGCAAAATTATTAAGTCGTCACTTGTTGATTATTGCCTTGCTTTTACATTTAAAGGCAACATTATTTACAAGAAAAAGTCTGATAGTTAAATATAGTTTTAAAGAATAGAACATAATTTTTAAAAGAACCACGCTGAAACGCAAGATCGAATGAAATGGATGAGCGATATAAAATTATGTTTGAATAGTGAATACTAAGAATATAGATTTATATATTTGTGAGGAGGTCGAAAGGTTGTTTGCAACATCTTTTATCATTGGTTGACAAGGCCACAAATAGATCTTTAGATTTTTATGTTAGAAGTTTTCGATGCAATTTTTTTTTGTATTTTATCGAATACTTGCTGTATCGTATGTTCAACAAGCTTTTTAAGGTCTTATTTGTAAATTGGAATTAAATGTTCATACATTTTATTGTTGATTCATAGTAGTTGTAATTATTTCACTATTTATAACAATAATCCCTATTTACATACTAAATTGCTAAACAAAACACTAGAAAATAATTTACTAGTAAAATCGAGTAAAAACCCAATAAAGTAACAAAGTCGTTGAGCAAAAATATGCAACAAACTCGCAATAAGCCATAAAGTCAATCGAAACATTGAACAAATCTATTTAAACTAGCTAAAAACAATTTGGCAGGAACAACTTTTTGAAGGCATTCGATACAAAATTTTAGGAGCCAAGTAACAAATAATTTGTGCTGGAAAGATGTAATTATATTTTAATTGTTGATATTCAAATGAAAAGGATTTTGTAATAAAATTTCAATGAAAAATGTTCTCGTTTTCGTTTTATTTGAACAGCAAATAACTAATGTGTTATTCCTTAGCAATTCATCGATTCTAGTGTTTGCACATGTTTTCAAAGTAAAACCGTTGCCATTGAGAGAATTTCTTGCACCATTCCCTCCAAAACCTCCTTGACATCATTTTCTGTTCTAACTGCACCTTTATCAGCCATCATTCCAAAATGTAATTTTCCCCCATAAGACAAGATAGAGATGCCAACAGCAGTTGTTCCAATGTTTGGGAGAAAGAATCCAATGTTTTTGATCTCATGATTATTCACCTTGACAGTATCATTTGGTCCTGGGAGATTTGAGATCGCCATTGTTGCATGGCTGCTTGTTAAAACTTTTTTCAGAATATTTTCAGGCATATTAGCAAAAACTTTTTCCACCATCCAATTATTAAATATGTAGTCAATAGAAGAGGTTAAATCGTCACCATGCTTTTTGATCACATCAATTCGACTGTGAATCTTGTTGAGACAGCTTTTGGTGAAAGATTCTGAAGAAGTTTGAATAGGAAAGTCTCTCAAGGCAACAGAAAATTTATTTTGAATCGTCAAATTTTCATCTTCATGGGATAATCTAGCAGGAATAGCAACCATCAAATTTTTGGGAGGCTTTTCATTTCTTGCTATGAAATAGTTTTCTAGGCTCTTTGAAAGAGCTGTTAAAAGGATGTCACTGAACTTCACTCCCGGGATCTTTGCTTTAAGGTGTTTCACTAATGGAATGAGCTCGTGTGTTTCATCTTCATAAATCCAATTTACAACCTGAAAATCATAAAAATTGAAATGAAATCCAATTACCACAATTTGTATTGTTAAATACCTTTTGCCCACTTAATATTTCGGCGTCCATAGAGTTTCTTCTTGGAGTTGACGCGGCTTGTTGGTAGAGATGAGCAGGAAGCTTAATGAACAACTTAATAGTTTTCAAAAACTTTCCGTTCGTGAATATCGATTCAACTGGTTTGGGAGCTTTTTCTCGAACTGTTGGATGTTCAGGAATATCAACTTTATCGCCAATAACTTCCAGCAACAATCGAAGCAATGCAACTCCATCTCCTAATGCGTGGTGAACTCGAAAAACTATCTGGTGGATACATAAAATTATTTAAGTGAGTGTTTAGGATTAATTTCTTGAATACTTACTGGTAATTTTCCCGTTCCGTTCAGCTTATTTTTGATGATCTGCTGGCCAACTAAAATCTCCCACAATGCAGTATTCCCTCCAGGTAAGGATCTATTGCTGAGCTTACTCATAACTTTAACAAACTCTTCTTCACGCAAAAATTTCTGTGTATTAGTTGGCTCCAAAAACCTGACGTAGTCATGCACACTCAATTGGTCATTAGTGGTCCAATAGTGGTATTCTTGCTCTTTGGCTCGTCTATAAAACATTTTTTGGTGAGGATGATTCACTTTAACGAGTTTCTCGATGAAGCGGTGCTTAAGTGAATCTAAGAATTTTTCAGCAAATCTTTTATCGTTCGTTACATCAACAAAGGCTAGAATATTAATAATGGCTTTTGAATGGTCTTCTTCGCAAGCCCAAACTAAATCAGGACCGGATAACATTCCTTGAAAACCTAAATGTTTGGTGGCCTTAAATGGAAGCAAGTTTTAGTATTTAAAATTTTATGAATTGTTGTTTCAATTTGAAGCAATCAAAAGCTTCAAAAAATAATATTTACCTTCAATCGCTTCTCAACCAGTGCTTTTTTAGTCCAAAAAAAGATAAACATAAAGGAGAACATAGGAAGAAGCAACAAACTACACAATAATAAGGAAATATCCAAAAAGAATTCCTTTGCTTGGGATGCATAGACTTGATTAACATTAACCAATAGTCGATTCACAAGTTTTGCCTGAAATTCAAAAGATTTGAGCTTTTATCCAACAAACAAAATTTTTCCTCACCTTAAACTCAAACTTATAATTCACGAACAAAATTATAATAAGTCCAGTAAGTATTCCCAACTGCGCTGGTGTCAAAATTTGATCAAATCTTAGCTCTCCATTTTTGGGGACATAGCAAATGGGACCATTAGTCTTATTCCAATTGATGAGTGTTTGAAACGCACTCTGCATTTCGATTGCCATTTTCCTTGTCGTTAAAAATCACCAAATAATAATTATCAGTCGTTCGTAATGCTCGTAGATGAGCACTGATAAGAAGTTTGTTGTGAGTTTCCTTTTATAGCGCATTTTTTAGCAGTGATTTGCATGGAATTGGAAAATATGGTTTCATAATTTAAGAAGCTCTAAAAGTGATACGAGGGGAAATGATGTGATATTTTCTTTTTGCAAAATTCCAAAACTGGACTATTAACTAAAAAAAATTACGAAACAATTCAAAAATTTTACGAAACAATTCTCCCTGGACTATTTAATTGCTTTCAAGTAACCGTAATATCAACAAAATAATCCTGTAATAGCTTACATTTTTGCTTGCGTCAGAACATTGTCAGGAATTTGTTTATTTCAAAACACTTCGCTAGAAAAAATACCAAATACGCGCTTCAAATGATTTTTGCAAAATAAGTTTTTATTTGGCTGATTAATTACTAACAAACATTGAATAATTAAAATTATGATTTAACCATCAGCCAAACAAATTAATCAGAATATTCCATTTCCTCTTCATTATCGCTTTGGATGCTTTTGTTGCCATTTTGTTTGGAAGTTGGGGCATCACTATCTATTTCTTCCTCATCAAAGTCATCGTGGCCGCTTTCTTCTGAGGAGTTACTGCTATTGTCCAAAGCAGAGTCACCAGCTAAAATAAACAAATATTAGTAAATGTCAATAGAAGAAGCTTAAAGCAACTTACCATCATCAATTTCTTGATACACCAGTAAGTGCTCGTTGTTTAGATCTTCGTCAACATCGCTGTTCTTCATCTGACTGACCAGCAGGTCGAGACGGCCTCGTAATCTGTGAATTAGTTTTTGAGTTGTTAAAATGATTCCAAGAAATCAAATGTTTTCTAAAAAGATTCTTTACCTAGACAATGCTGGCAAATTCTGTGCTCGATGATCAATTATTCCCAAGCAAACTCCAAAAGTGGCTGCCAAATTATCTGGACCAAGAGCCATCAGTTGACTCGCATGAATTTGCACCAAATTTTTGAGCCACATGAGCGCCGTTTGAGATCCAGCAGATTTTCTGGACATTAAACTCGTGAGCTCTGTCACTAAATTAATGACATATTGTGGAGGTAAGCGCTTTAAAGTTTGTCTGATGGTTTCCTCATCAGTTTGCCTCAAAACCATTCTCATGATAGTCGCGTCGTTGCTGTGAAGTCCTTGAACTAAGAGTTGTGCCATGTTCTTTGCGTTTGGTCTTTTTGTGTCACCCAAACTCATATTTTCCAGACGACTTTCCATGGGTATTTCTTCAGTTTTTCTGGCTTTTCTGGCACTGATCGAGTTTAAATACTCAACGTTGTTTTCTGTAATTGGGGTCACAACGTTAAGGAGTTTTCCATCAATTCCTTGGAGCTTCTTGGACATTACCGACATTGGGTCATTCCGGACCAAAATGTTAACGTTCAATTGTTGTGTTGTGGACTAAAATAGAGATTTTAATTAATATTTCTGGACTCTTAATATCACAAAAACTTACAATAAGTTCAAACTTTAGCAGCAAGTTACCATATCCGATCAAGATCTCGTCATTTACAATGTAGGCTGCTTTAATTGGCACCATTCCCACAGATTTAACGTTATCAGATGCAATTTGCGTATGGTGTTTGGGCTTGATTGGTTTTTTGGTGGGTTTCATGCTAAAAATTCAATAAATACTATAGAAAACATATCAAGATTAAAGTAAGACACAAACCTCTTTAAATTAACTGCAAAGTATAGCAAGCTATCATCCGTGGCCACACAAGCTACTTGAAGATCATCTTCTACAAGTTGCCAGCTCAAAAAAGTTGGAGCTCCATTCAAAGAAAAATTTCCAATTGCATTTTTGTTAGCACTGCTTTCTTCATTTATTTGCCAAATGGAAACTTGGCGATCTGATTTGGAGCCAGACAAAATGTATTGATTGTCATCGTGCTCGAATGTTTTTAAGATACGGATTGTAGTAGCATGACCTGTGAACGTCTGGTGGACCTTTTTGGTGCTCAAATTAAATACTTTGATTTGCTTGGAAGCGGTAATGATCCTATAATAAAAAGTTTGGAATTATTGTATGATCTTGAAACATACTTTTCATCAATCTTACAGCTTAGTATCCGGAATAAGAGCAATTGCAGTAGGTTTTTCAGGGCCACAATCCCAAATAGATTTTTGTTTTGTTTGAGAGACACTCCACTCTACAACTTTACTGTCTAGACCACATGAGTAGATAGTGTCCTCACCATCAAAAACCATAGATGTTATTGACGCTCCATGACCATTTCCTTCAAAGCTGCTTTGTAATTGTCCAGTTGCGAAAGAATAGAATGCTAATCCTCCTTTGCTAGTGCCTAAAGCAATGTAAAGGCTAGTGTCGGATTTTGCTTTCTTATTTTTCTTGGCCTAAAACAAATATTATGATTAACTGAGCTTCTGGATCTATTAAAAATTTCACTAACCTTCAAATTACTCGCTTGAATCCATAATAGAGCGGTGCAAGGAGTTGACAAGTGAAGATTAGGCACATATTCTTGCTTCAACACGTTAGCTTCAACATCCCAAATCTTCAGCTTTCCCTCAGAATCGATAAATGCATAAAATTTTTGGTCTGGAGAAAATTCTTTTAAATGGTCCATGATTATTGATTAGATAGCTTGAATTCAATGAATTCAGGTTGGAAGAGATGATATTCAACACTTTTTTTAACTTATTTTCTTTAAAACTATTGAAATCTTGAACTAAATAAATTTTTTGTAAAACTTGCTCACTTTAAATAAATTTTGTAAACAAACGTGTTTTTTGCAAAACCGCTCCAGATTTGGGTCTCTTTTATTTACATTTGTAGCGTTTCACATTTGTAGAGTTTTCAACTATTAGAAATTTATTTTAAACCCGTTGTTGCTGAATATTTGTTGAATTTCATGATTTGAAAATTAATCATATTATTTTAATAAAGAACATTGTCAACCATTTCATTGGCTTTAAATTATATGTCTGTAACATAAATTAAATTTAAATGATACCGTAAAAATAATTAAGTGAAAAGTTTCGATAGCTATGTATCTTTTCAATTAAATCATCAATTTAACTGCTTGTCAATCTAATTAAACTCACTAAAAGAATCGGTGCATTTCTCATCTGTCTATCAGAAAGTACAGCAAAAAGGGTAATATGTTTAATATTGGATAATTAAATAAAAGCACTCTCATGTTATCCATCTTACCTCGCTACAATGTATAAATCCCCAACGATAAATTTGTTGTGCAAAAATGAAAATTCAAAAGTTAAAAGCTAGGAAAAAACTTAAAACCATCGATTTTGCAATCCCGTGAATATTTCATCCCACTTTTTCCGAATTATTATAAATAATGGTTCTGCACAAACTGTTTTCCAATAAAATTGATATTTGCAATTTAAAAATATAAATATTTTGCGATGCTTTTTAATATTTCTGCACATTTGAATTATTAAATAAAAACAATTTGTTTGGATGCAGGTGTTGAAAAGTTAATTTATTTAAATGCCTTTTCGCCAACAGATCGACAAATCTGGCTGTGCACAACATATTCATCAACAAATCAAATAAAAAATTATGCAATTTCGTATATAAAACAAATAACATAAATGCAGATATATAATGCATCACTGAATTGAAACAATTTCAATATTTGTGTCAACACAGGGAACAAAAAATGGAAAACACAGCATGCCAAATTGAAATGAAAAATATGATTTGAAGCCACCGGAAAAATTGGAGGACATCAAGGATGTGGGAGTTGGAGGGTGGTTGGTGGACTTGTCAAGGATGTATATATTTAAATATATCCAATCTATATATTTCGAACTGTATGACATGATTAAATAAAATTATCAACTTTTTATAATTCATCCTTAAAAACACACAATCTTTGCCAACAAAACCTCATAAAAATTGAACAAAAACCCACCACATGCACACAGTATATTTTTAATTAAACTTGCATAAAACTATATGCCAATAGCAACAACGCCAACGCAAAACTATGAATGACAAAAGTGCTGGCAATTTATTTAATGAATTTGTAAACAAGTCAAAAAGAAAGTCGACATGCTTAATAAAGAGGGCCACTGCAAAAATGGCATACCAGGCAAGGATGCTCACCGTACGAATTTGGTTTAAACACACACAAGCCACAGAACTACATGCCCCAACACAAACTAATAAATGAATTATATTTTCTCTTTGAAGCTGTGGCGTATGCATTTCCATAGGAAAAGTCCCGCTGGCAGTCAAACTCGCTGCTTTTATGGCTTACCATGTAAAAAATGTTTGTAAAAAGGCATCATAAAAGTTTCTGATATCGTGGAGCAACCACGAATTTCCTGGAGAATATTGGAGAACTGAAAAAAAATGAAAAAAAAACTGTTGAAAATTTGATAAAGAGCATTTTTGGTTTTTAATTCAAAGGAATGGTGTAACATGGATTTTTGGTTGATTTACATCATAGTGAGGATGCTTGAAGGATTTCACATGGATCTTTTTCCACAGTGCCATAAAATTGGATTCCATTGAATGACTTTTAAGCATGAATTTGAAATCAATACCTGATAAATGATTTTCTCTGTAGAGTAGATTAATTAAGTTTTCAAATTGGAAGCTAACATTTTTCTGTATAGATGGTTTGGCATCCTTCAAAGTGCACAATTTCGTAAAAATATGCTCTAGAACGTTATATAACTCACATTCACTGCCACTCATTTATTTATGCCCGCACTTTAAATTCCTGAGTTGGTTTTTGGAAATTTCAGTTTGTTCTTTCGCAGCCGGGAATCATTTGTTGCAGAGCAAATGTGGTATGCATAATGGATTATCTGCTTCTCGCGAAAGCACACGAATAAGAATAAATGTTTATCTATGGGTGAGACAGAGGTGAGAAGTGTGAAAATTTTAAGGTTCATGACTTTAATTTGAGGTTATCGGCACCCTGAGCCTCAAGCGCTTTAATTATATTAAAATTATTGAAATCAGGTGAAAATGATCTGGGTGTATGATTTTAACTTAAATATGCTAATCCAGTCTTCCAACATCACCATCCCTGCCTTCATTTGCATTTCGCAAAGCATCTGATTTGATGTTTAATGTATAATGTGTATGCAAAGAAACTTTAAGCCGCGAGCATCCTGAAAAATTAAACATTTTATGAATTGTAAATGAAATTTGAAAAATGGCAGAGCAGTTGTGCTTGCCGCCTTCTAGATGTAGACTATAGCCCTTTCATTGTTATTTGCCATAAAATTTACATCTGTTTCGCATCATGTTTATTGTGCCATTCATACTTTTTAATCCTGCGGAAGGTAAATTTACATACCGAGCACTAAACTTTTCTATGGTTTCACTGTTCACCATGTAATTTAATTCAGCCAGTTATGCCAGCATTTTTGAACTATTTGTCTATCAATGTTTATTTTCCATTTATATTTTAATTAAAAGTTGCATTGTGTTATAAAATGGTGATTAAAGCTTGGTGATATTTTATTTAATGTATACTTAAGCTTTTAATTAAAATTAGAATACTAACGAAATTTGAAGTTACATATAATTCGTTGTGGCTGCCTAATTAAACAATTTTTGGAGCTAGGAGATTATAGACGTACAATTTTGCACAGGTAAAAGAGTCATGTTTTGGTACAGTTCTCTATTTAAATGTGTTCTTACTTCTTATCTATTATTAGGAACTATTTTATTAAAAAATGGTAATTTTAAGGTCTCTACGAATAAACTGCAAAGCTCAAAAAATAATTTAAATTTCTCTGTGTTTGATGTGAATTGCAATTATACCATGAAAATCGTTATTACCTTCCACATTTTATATTAAATGAAATAAATTTAAATCAAAAGCATCACACCAGAAATAATAATGTTCCCAAAACACAAATCCAATATGATCAAAATTTTTGTATAAATTCATATAAACTATTTTGATATTCATGCTATACCATCTTTCCAAAGACTCATTTTATATATTATCTCTTTCTTGTATGAACTAAACCAAATATATAACAAATCAACTGCATCTTGCAAAGATGTCTACATAGCCTCAACATCATACCAACGAACACAAAATTCACATATTTATACTTTTCTCCAAGTAGCACACAGTTTTATCATTAATTATTATTCATAAGTAGAATAATAATAATCTTTTGTACACACATTTTGCTACACATCTCTGGTCCATGTACAAGATTTTTTTGGAGAATGTATGGCATAGTTTGTGGTAAATTAGGAATATATTGTTTATTGTTCTAATAGAATTGAAATATTGTGTTTTAATTACTTTAATTATAATTGCATTTTTTTCTCACCCATCAACACCTCCTTTTAATCAAGTTGCATATCCATATACTAACCGAACACTGGTTAGCACTTTATTCATGATGCAGAAAATAAATAATAGATTTTAATCCTTGCATGTTTAATCAAAGATTTATATTTTCATTGTCTGTTGTCATAACAGCTATAAACTAATATTCTAATATTTGATAACATGAAATTTGGTTATATTGTTTAATGTTTTACTGGTTTTAAATTCATTGCATCTTGCACAGTTGCTTGGCTAGCTATCGACATGTAAAACTATGCATATATTGTTGATGGTTTTAGATACAGAATATAACTTAATTTGATCGTTGCACTATTTATCTTTTCTATATACGGAGTATTTAAGTTGCCAAAATGTCATAAAATGTGGAATAACATAACAATGTAACTCAATTAATGTTTAAATCTTTTACAGGTTAGTTTGTATCCATGTGATGTTTCAGATAATAAACTTTGATGGTTCCATGATACACAAATATACCTTGCATGTTATGCTATCTTTGTCTCTAGTAAATAATTCTTTAAAGAAAATTTAACCCTTAATGCATATCAAGAATGAAGATAAGTTTACCATATATCTAGAATGTAGTTGTCGCAAACTACAAAAATATTAATAATTTACAGCAAAACAGCTTCTCAACGATTTTATCAATAAAATATCAAGCAGAATACTCAATTGCCCAAAAAACAATTGTAAAGATCGTCAGATCCATGAATATTGTACTCAGTACTTTACTCTGAATTCTCCTTTATTAAAGATTCATCCAACAATTTTTTTTGCTCATTTCAAGCCATCATTTTGATTTGCGTATTTCGCTTTTCCTCCCAGCAAAAAAATATAATGTTTGTCAATAAATCTATTTATTTTACTGGAGGCTCTTGTTTCGCCTTTTTACTTGCCGTATAAAGTTTATTTTATTTTACTCCTGGGATCCGTTATATCTATATTGACAAGTTTGCGAAAAGTGTTCCAATATTTTTCTTTGGGATGGAAAATCATGAAACCAATTTTATTGCATTTTTTGCTCGATCAAATTGTTGAAAGTTAGCGTTTGTGGGACTTTTTTCGATGCTGAGATCCCACGAGGAATATTAAATGTTTGAAGATTTCTGGCGATGGATCAAAAGCAAATATACAAGCAATTGTTTATTACTAGATATATGTAACCTTGAATAAAGGAGCTCATAAAGTAGGGCATAACGATATTCTATTGAATGATGAAAGTCCATTGAAAGCTCGTACAGAAGCTTTAGCATTTTTATTTTATTTATTGGGCTCCATAAATTTGTAAATTAAAAGAATGATCAATTTAATGTGCGATTTCAAAATCTAATCATTTGAAAAATTACAATAATTCACGCAAATATAAAAAAATGTATAAAAATCCACTCGCATTTTATATTTATGCTGATTTGCAAAGAGTCGTACGTGTTTTGAATTGAATATAGTAACACAGTTTTGCAAATTTCTGCTCACCAAACGTAGAAACAGGAGCATTAACTTTAATTTTATCGCTTTATATTGCTTTACTTGATGCCGACTTAATTTGCATAAATAAAGTATTTGGTACATTCGGCACATTTGGAACATTTGTGCCTTTACAGTTTTACGGTCATGCACAGCGGAAATTTGTAAGTCACCTTAAAAAGGGTTTGCTGGAGGAGATGTAGACAAAACAATAGCTAGTGAAGGTTGACTTTGGGTAGATTTATTACTGTCTGTTTTTACTAGAACGAAGACCAAAAGGACTACTCTATTTTTTTATTATTTTTTTAACCATATTTTCTATTTTACCATAGATTTTTATGTTTACTATAATAATGAAAAATTTTATATATGACTCACATTTTCACAAAACGCGACTAAAATGATTTTTTCACCCCTTTAACACCTCTGAAAAAGACTTTCCAAAAAAGCAATACAAAATGATAACATTTTTGAATGGCTATCAGTTGTCGACTCCTTATGATGTAACATGTGGCTGAAAAGAGATGAAATTTGAAAATTGGACCAAAATCCTCACAAACGAACAAAATATAAAAATTAAAAAATCGAAAATCTGCAAAATACAATTTTGACATCAGAAGACAGAACACAAAATAAGAATTGCAACATTTTGACTGAGAACTTTGTATTTACTATTTTATTCTTTAGTTTTTCTGAATTGCACAACTCTATAGCTAAAAAAAATCGAGACTCAAAATGACACAAAATAAATAAATTGAGTTGTAAGTAAAGCGCAAATATAAAACGATATTGTCGAATAAATAATAAATTTATTTACAGAGCATTTTCATTTTTGTGAAATTGCACAAATTCCGATAAATATATTTGTTCGTTTTTATGAGATTTATTTTATATATACTTTTATATCAAATAGTTTTTGTTGGAAAGATTGTCTGGATATTTGCTGCATCATCATATTTATTGCATTCTGTTAAAGGAGAGAATTTTTATCATTTTATCTGAGAACTTTCCTTTGACTGCAAGCATTTAAGAAAGTATTTGCTACTTGGAATGAGAATGTACATCGAAAGAAATATTTTTTGGAATCTATTAAAGTTTCCATTCTGACATAAAAATGTAGTGGTAAGTTTCTAGAGCTTTTCGTATAGAAAACAGAACATTAGTAAACAGAAATAGTAGAAAACAGAACATTAGTATAATGTATGATGAACTATTATATTATATAAGACATTACTTTTAGAACTGGTGATGTGCATTTAACTTTAAATACCTTTAATTTTAGATATACAATGAAATTCTATACTCAATTGATGCAAAACATTGTCTTGTGTTTGATTACATTATAGTTCCAATATAACACATATTTAGCATAATTAATTATAAACTAATCTTATATCATGTTTATAAGTCAGTATACTAAGGATTCTCAGAAATTTTAACAACAAATGAATGACTTTATTGAATAATTTTATAATTTTTGGGAATCATCTCGCTGTAAAAGATTTAGAATTCTGGTTGAATATTATTTCTTCCCTAGTTTTGATGATCCTTGTAACTGCACTACATAATCATAAATCTAAGTTCTTGCCGTTTAATTATTTAAAACGCAAATTTTAATACAAACACAAAATATTATCAAAAGCTAACTTTTATGAATATTTTTTTCTGCAGCCGGGACAATTTATAAACTTTATGTTTTGGGTCGTCCAATAAAAATATCCCGAATGTCAGAGTCAAAAATATTGAAATTATTTCACCAGTTTATTACTGGTTTAGCTCAACATATTCTATTAATAAAATATTAGAGATAACACTATGGACTCTCCCTCAGTGTTTCTCGTTGATGCAGAAAAATGCAAAAACGAGGAAGTTTATCACACAATTTGCATAAAATTTTAAAATCTTCTGGTGTATTAGCAGAGCATAAATATTAATAGGGAAATGGAAACTTGGTAAAGTATCTATTCATTTATTTTGCGAAGAACCAGTTTTCCAGATATTTTTTTGCGAACTTTGAACGCTTTTTGTACACCAAAAAGTGTGTCAAATGTTCGCAGAAAAACACTGTCGAGGCCAAAATCAGTCCGACGCTTAAAATGAGAAGCATTCCCCAAATATGCTCCACTCTTAGGGGTTGAGCTTCTCCGCATTCCACACAATTATCTAAGTGTTTTTTTCCGCTATCTTTTATCCATTTTGAAGTGAGACCACCTTCTTTCATTCTTCTGATGATTGTGTTAATTTGGGGTAGGAGATGATAATCCTTTTTTACTAACATAACCACAAAGAATGTATAAATATTATTTGCCTTGGAGAAACAAAACATATCTGATTCGGAAATATCTGCAGGTGTATTCATTGCATGTTCTCTAGAAATTGCAACAGCCAAATGTTTATTATTTTTGATCTGCAGCAAGCACTGATCAAGATTCTCACAAATTTTATAAACATTCTTAACAGATCCTAGAATTGCTTCCTCATCGTCAAAAAAGATTTTAGAGCTCTCTCCACCAACAAATGTGAAATCGTCTTGCATTGCTTCTGCTACTGTTTGAACTTGAGCGTGATAAGTTTGTTTTGTCAGGGCTAGGATCAAAAAGCTTTGGTAAGACGCGCTAAAGTTTATTCCATAGAGATAAATGAGGCATAAGAAAATTCTAATGGCAGGTTTACGTGGGTTGTAGTGTCCAGACAGACCAAGACTAGAATATACTAACAGTTAGGCAAAGATCTCAATAGAAATAGAAAGTATCTACCTAAAAGCCGCCATTGTCAACAAAGCCCAGAAAAAAGTATCTTTGTACTTCTTTTTTTCAATTTGAACAAACTTATGCAAAACATAAGCTGTTACAAATAAAGTCACAAGAGCCGATCCCCACAGAACCAAATCGAAGATTCGAAAACTAAAATGAATATATTTTTCAATAATGATCAATTAATTTTTTATAAATGTAGACTTACACATTTAGCCAGTTGATAGCTAATTTAGGAGTTGTAACGCACCATGTTAGATCATCAAAGTGATAAGGAACGGTGGCTGAGAGCACTTTACGACTTATAGGGTTTTCTCCAAGTCCTCCAACCATGATGTCTGTTTTTCTATCATTTATATTTTAAAGAATAATTGCACACAGTTAATTTTAACAACAATTGTTGGAACTAGTTAATATCACCTTCTAATAAGATCTGCATAGTACCCCGTATCATTATCCGCCGTGATGACTCCAAAGGCTCTTTTTTGGTCAATCATATTATATTCAAGCACCAAGTTTAGCTTTTCTGCGATAGTCTGTAACATTAAAATCTCCACACCTTTCTCAATAGTTTTATTAGGCTCTCCAATCACAAAGGGCTCCCAAACATTTGTCGTTACTTTCAATGTACAACCATGAAACTTATTCGGGAGTCTATTTTCCACCTCAAACAAACTGGTCAACTCAATTTCATTATCTAAGTCATGGTATCTGCATTCATCTACAACTTTCGCGTTTAGTAAGTTTTGAGCGCAATTAGTGTCTTCATAAGGATACCAAACCATTAATTGCAGTAGATTTGTCTCATTGAAGGTTTGAAATATTATGTAGATATTCAAAATGGAAAATTCGAACAGTTCTCTGAAGACTCCAGCAGGGAAGATGCTCGCATAAAAATCGTTCTCAAATGGCTCAGTGAATAGAACTACAAAATTAGCTGAATTGTTCCAAGATGGCGAGTTTCTCAAATAAAGGATATTGGGAAGAATCTCAATCAAATGGGTGACGATAATGAAATAATTTGTATCCAATTCAATAAGATCCACCATAAAATATAAATCACTACCCGGCTTCGTCATGGTTATGTCAAATTTGTATTTCTGATTTTCATTTAAGCTTTTTAAAATTCCTTGCAAAGTATTGCTTGTGTAAGGCATATCGTGCACTACAACAATTGAATTTTTTACTTCAGAAACTTCAAAATATTTCATTGACAACTGAGTTGCACAGTTCACGATTTTTACATCATCTTCAGGATTCGGGTTTATATCTATGAATCCTTTTGCACTCAAAAACATTGAAGAGATGATTAAAAATCTTTTCAAAACTTCCATTGCTCTCATTCGTACGATTTGAATGGATTGAAATATGTTTTCTGTCGAGTTGTTTCGATTATTCCATTGTTCTATGTAGGGATCCATTAAATAGTAAACTCCTGATTACTCTGATGTTTGCTTATAGAGTTTATCAACGCTCTATCAAATAATTTTGAATTGCCAAGAGGATTAGATTGTAATCCATCAAACCATCCATTTACAGGGAAAGTAAAGAACAAATATTAGTTTATGTGCAGGTAATTTGATTCACCATATAAACCAGAATTTTCAGAAAAGGTGATAAATTTCGGCTTACATTCTAATGTTCACTATGTTTGCAGAAAATTCGGGTAAATAGATCCATGCGGGTTAATTTGTCCTGTTGTGAAACTACAATCTTGAAAGCTATATAAGTATCCAAACTGCCACGATTATGTTTTTTGTCAGAATCATCAAGCAATGACTGAAAATACACTGATATAAATCAACATTGATTTAACACTTTGTTCCAATATTCAAATGACACTCCCTCCCTTCAAGCACTCAGATTTGATATAACTCGTATCATTAATGTTTTAAATGATTTAAAGTTATCCTTTCAAAAATCAATATGTATCTTTCATTCAAACATTGTTTAATTTGATTTCATTAGCTACTCACAATCCTCAAATGAGATTTTATCATTTTCCACATTTCAAGTAGCGACAATATTATTTTTCATAATTTCTACAGTGCTTTGTTTCTATCAAATTGAAAATTCTAATTTTGAAATGAATGCTTCAGTTTGTTATGCAATTTATCATTATATGTTAAAACCTCAAGGATCAATTAAAAAATGAATTAAAATGTTTCATAGTTTATGCAAAAGCTATGTCCCCAAAAAGAAGAATATTTCAGATTTTTCCATACTTAAAAAGACCATGCTGTGCTTGATAATAGCCATATTCTTTTTGTCCTTCACTTCGGTGCTAAATTGGTTAAAATTGTTCTTTTTAATATTCACTTTCAGCCAATCGGTTCTAAAATCAGTGCTAAAATCACTGAATATTTTTGGTCGTTCTATTTAACTATTCCGTTCATGACACGATTCATCCCAAAATTCCCTCTTAATTTGGTCTACATATAAAGGATATTTTAAATAATATCAATTATTTGCTTATTTTTAGCGATCACCAAATGCCTCTAATTACGTTCTGGTATAGAATATATAGACTTTGGATAAAATTGTTTGAAATAAGCCGTAAAATTCTGTGTTTCGAGTTGCAAATGGGCCTCCTTTCATTTTAGTCTTGAACATGTTGACAAAACATTTTTTAGATGGCGTATGCTCTGTGGCGAAAATATTTAAAAATTTTTACAAACAAAATAATTACATTTTTGAATTATTGTGTCATTGAGTTCCTTTGTAAAAAACACTGTGCACCAGCAGATAATAACAAGTGGCAGACGAAAATTTTCAAATAATCTCAAAATTCGATGAGAATTCTTGATATCAAAAATATTTGTGTTTGCCACCTCATTTTGGCTGCTAGTATAGATTTGTTACAAGGAACTCAATGACACAAAATAATGATCCTCAAAATCTTATTTATTTGTAAACAAAACAAATTTGAATATTTTTGGCGCAATTCATTTTAAATACTGATCCCTGCCTCATACTGATCCCTGTCTGCTCGCAAAGTATGATTAAAAACCGATTTTGATTAAACTTCAGAATATTTTTGGTTGTTCGACGTTAATAAATATGAAAATGCATTGCCTTGTTTAAATGCATAACTATATTGGTCTCAATCAATTAAAATTAATTTTAACATCGGAATAGGTGAAAATCTGTTTTCGATTAATCGATTTCGGAAATCTATGTTGTCGCTTTCTTAGCAGTTTTCGCGGGATTTGCCAACTGATTTAGTACTGATTTAGAACAGATCGGAATATTCAAGTGATTTGACAAATAGAACGACCCAAATCACTGATTTGGTGATGCACCGATTGGCACCGATTTTAGAACTGAATATTCATGTAAAAAGAATATGGCTATTGACTGCTTTGCAGTCGAAATACGTATTGCATTAAATAAAAATACGAAAAGTGAAACAAAATAAGTGTTAATTAAGTGTTTTTACTCAATATAATCTAAAAATGTTTCACATATAAAAATTTACTTTAATTTTAATAATATTAAAAAGACCATCTTTAGAGAAGTTTGCCATTTGAATGCTTATACAAATTTTTAAGTACTATAATTAGCATAAGTAGTATGCAGGTTGCTAAACTCGATATTTTCTGTTATACCTAGAAAAAAATTTGTTGAGTTTATAATAGAGAAAAGCAATGTACAAAATGAGAAACTTAATTCATATATAAAGTTGTATACATTTTGTCAAAAATTTAAATGAAGTATTTTGAAAACCGCATATTATTTGTCAAGTTGAAATTGTTTTTATTAATTTTTCCTTGCTTTCATAATTTTTACCATTTCTGCTATTTTATCTTCCCTGCTTTCAATAACCAATTCACCCCAAAAACCAATCAATTTGGATGCCAAATTAATATTACTTATGATCACAAACACGAATTTATTGTTTCTTTATCGTTTTCTTTTATTGTACAAGTGCTTGCAATTCAAATCTCTGAATTAGACATTTCATCTTCCTTCATTTCAGAATTCGTCTACTTCTCCTTCTTTCACTTCACTAGAACGTAACGCCAATTACAAAACTTATGACGAATTGGACGATAAAAAGGGTTGGTTCATAAATGACGAATTTAATGTTGGTCAAATCTATTATTTAAGTGCAAATAGCGCAATTTTAGGTTTATTTGGTTTTAAAAATTTTTAAGGAGTATGAGTATCCAGATAAATGATCAGTTATTCCCAAAGATTTTTCTCAATATAATGTAACTATGAACCACCCCTGAAGCGCAATAAGTGCAAATCATTGCAAAACTAAACTATGATTAATGTGAGTGCTTCACAAAGCGAGAAAGCAAGAAGAGAATTCTGGAAATTAATTTCAATTCCAATATTCGCCGACAATTTCCTCCCTTCCTGGTTGAGTTTATAAGGCTTTATGAGCACTGTAGATATATCAAACAATTTGAGAATTTCGATCACTTCTTGCATTACAAGCTTCAACAAATCAGAATTACAAATACCACATATAAAAGTTGCGAGATGCGACAGAAGACATTACGATGGAATTACTTAAGGCTTTTAACAAATAAAAGGTTTAAAGTTGAATTAACGCTTGTCAAAGCGTAATTACCTTCTTAATGTTAATAGTAAGCAAGTCTTAATTTATAAATTTGTTGCAAGCGTAAACTTAGGAGTTGCAACAAGCGGAACGAAATTTTTCCGCTTGTTGCAACTCATGGTTTACGCTTCCAACAAGTAGAAAAATTACAATGTAAGAAAAAACAAGCGTTTCAACTTTTAATACCTCCTTACGCTTGTCACAAGGCAAAAATAATGATAGGGGTGTATTTAAGAAAAGCCTTAACTAAATTGTAGACGTCTAAAATAGAGGGATATTTCTTCTTTTCTTCCTAACCAAAACCAACTCTATTAAACACAACCACCGCACCTTATTAAACTCTATTGCCCTTGTATACACATTTCTTGAAACATTTTTGCACTTTCAGCAAATGCAAGTTTCGAACCATGACACCATTTGAAGTTTTCGCTTCTCCATCCAACCACCTTACTATTTTAACGTGTGATGGCAAGGTGAGGAAAACTGAAAATTTGTTTTCCGATATTAAGATTTTTTATTATTATGAAATTTTTAAATCAATTTGAAGCTTTTAAAAAGTTTTAATAGTTCAGATCATTTTATTTCTGTAATTCACTGTCGTAAATTTCAATAAAATGCACTTTTGAATTCATTGGCTTCTCCTTTTCTTGTTATACCAGATTTAGAAGATTTAAAAGCCATTGATACTTGTCAAACAATGTTAATTTTTAATGAAATATTATGTGGATTTTTATTGTAAATTTAAATTTCCGACTTTTCAATTAATATTTCGCTTGAATATTTTTATTTTGCGACGTCCAACATGTAACTTTTGATACAATTACCAAAACTGTTGTAAAATGACAAAAGTTCATTCTAGGTGCTTTTGAGATTTTGTGGTGGACAAACTATTTATTTTAGTGTATATATAGTTGCTAAAATATAAAAAATAATCGTTTGCACGACCACAATCTACTTAATTGACAAGAAAAATTAAAAATCCACGATAAATACTCAAAGAACATACAAGAGTGAATTCTTTTCTTATTTCACATCAATAATGGTTAATTGTATCAAAAAACTGCATGTTGACGTCGCAAACATAGAAAAATTCAAAGCAAAATTTCTATATGATGAATTTAGAATTTAACAAAAAGAATTATTAATTTCTACAAAAAATTTAATTAAAACACTTTATTGAAAAAGTTGGTAATGTCAAACAATTTTCATTTGGAGTTGAAAAGACGATAAATTTGTATTATTTGATGAAATCCCAGAAGGAACCAAAAAATACGGTTGGACAAAATAAAAAATGTAAAATACCAAACTATTTTAACTCGTTCTAGTTTAGTTTTTAAATATTTTGTAACATGTGTTCTCAGCTTGTTCGAGACTCCACCATTAAAACTCATTTTTTCTCTATCCCAACTATTTTTTTTCATTATTCACTTAATATTTGTTAAAAATACTTTTTCTTCGCATTCAAACATCAAAAAATATCAAAAATATATTATTATAACAAAAAAGATTCATCAAACCGCAAAAAATTCTCAAATAAGATATAAAATGAATTTATATGGAAAATTTTCATTTTAATGCAGAGTTTATTTTTCATGAAAATGCTGTTTGGTGAAAGTTTAAATCACTTTGTCCGTCACTTTGATATTCGAATCGACGATTCACAATTTATTTTGATGTGCTAACATCTGAAAACATTTAGTTATAGCATAATTTTACTAAACTTTTAAAATTTTATTATATTTTTAAGATTTCTTGTTAAATGAAAAAGCAATGAATGAGATTCGAAACAATGATAGAAAACAATGTAACCAAATTTATCAACAACCCTTTTAAAAAGTATTTTTGATTGAAATAAAAGTTCCGCTCAACGTAAAAATTCAAAATTGCTGCCGCTGAAAATAATAAAATGCGATTGAATCTCAAAAAAATTTAAAGGGCAAAAAAAATTTAAAACTGGAGAATTAAACCTGTTTAAACAATTTGAGAATTTGGATAATTTTGTCAAAACTAATTAAGGCAAGTGACAAGCTTGTCTAGTTATACAATACAAATCAAGAATTAACAAAATTGTTACCACATATAAAAAGTTTAGGCTAGATGCGAATTGTAACAAGACATTACGATGGAATTACAATTGTAATTGAATCATGTTTCGCATTTGCTTTTACTGCTCAAGATAAAGGCATAAAGCAAAAGTGAAATCAAAATCTTCATCCACATATTGTCAGTCAAGCATTTTAAGCGTTCGAAGCCATTCAAAGCCATTGGAAGTATTCGAAGAGGGTACTAAAACGCACAGCTACGCAATCAGCATCGCACGCAATTTATCCAGATAAATCAACTTTCAATTAATTTGAGGCTTGTGCAGGGGACTTTTCTGTGCCAACAAAATTCTTAACCGATTTTGCAATATGAAAGATGCAAAATTGGTAAAAATGTTATTTTATCAAACACATTTTTATTTTCGATTAATGCAATAAATTTTTATTTCAAAGCAAACTTTGAAAATGATTGATGCACAAATTCCACCATTTTTGTTTGTTAAATATTTTAACTAATTAAACTAGTTGAAATGGAATGCGTGGTGCATTGCTGCAATAATTTTCGCAAGTAGATGAAATACTGTATAGTATCAAAATTTTCATTTAAATTAAATTCTGCGGTGAAAAATTAAATGGATGTGCATGAAACGCAGAATAAATTAAATATATCCAACAATTTTAACTTGCTACCTTTTCCCGGGCTTTTTAAATGCTGCAGCTGAATGACTTAATTATATTTTGATAGCTTTTATAAGGTGTTGCCATGGACACCTGTTTGTAACCATTGAAATGTGCTTTTTGAGTAGTATTACAGGGAGTAATTAAAAAAAAAGGAGTGTGTTATTTTTTTACATATATTTTATTGAAAATATTCATTTCAAAAAATGATTTATCAGATTTAAAAAAAAATCATGAAGGCTTTAAAAAACCACAAAATGCATAAAATAGAGATATAACCACCCACCCCTGTCCTCTAAAACGAAGCGATGTGGCAACAGTCGCTATAGGAAACCAGGTTAGCACAACATAAAGCTATGCCAGTTGAATTTATAATTTCATTTATTTCACTCACTTAATAAATGGTTGTGTAACGTAAAAGGTATACTCTATAATTCCTAGAATAATGAACCTAGATTTGGATGATCCGCTGGGTGATTTGCTGAGTGAGGGTAGTAATGACAGCTTTTTTGGGATCGAGCCTTCCAAGAAAGCAAAAGACAAGGAAAAATCGGAAGAAAACTTGTCAAGCGGAAAATTCGGACAGTCGAATAAAATGGAGTCACTTTTTGGAATTCCTAGTGAAAAAGCAGCTACAACCAGACCTAGGACTAGTGACTATGCATTGAAGTCTACGGCTGAGGAGCCAAGCTCTTTGACTCTGATTAAAAAGCCAGTCACTCCGCCGGTTAAAACAGTGGAAAGCGCGGTTAAAATGCAGAAAAAAGTAAATGACTCAGATATCACTTCAGACCTTGGGTTTGATCCAAGAAAACCCAGGAAAAAGTCAAACATTTTAGATGAGCTGCTTGGCATTGACAAGACTATTAATCTTCCGAAACCGAGGGATCCATCACCACCCATCAAAAAGACGATTTCTAGGTAAATAAGCGAAAAAAAATAAAAATTGAATTCTCCATGGAAACAATAAAACATAATTTGTTTTCAGACAAACGACATCTGAAACTATTTCAGAGAATGTGAACACAGAAAGTGGTTATACACCGTCTGTAACGCGAAAGTCTGGTAGAAGACAGTCAGCAGTGGTGTTCAGCGATCCACTTGGACTTTTTGGATCCAGTGAGAAAGAGAAAGAAATTAAGGTGTCGGCTAAGGCAAGAAAGAGTATTGCAGGACCCGAATGGCTGACAGTTGATGTTGAGAATAATGCAAAATTGACAAAAATGAAGTCATCGCCCTCTATTCAAGTCACCAAAAATTCTGAAGACCGCTCTGATTCTGAACCAGTCACTGTTGCAAGTTACGAACAAAAGCCACTTCTGTCTACAATTTCGGATTTTCCTCGTAATCCTCAAATGATGGAGGCACTTGCATCTGAAACAAACAGTTCGTTACACAATTTGAAGCAACAAGAGTTTCAACTTATGGTCGCTTCTCAGATGAAAACTCAAGAAAATGTTCTTCTCGAGATGAAACATAAGCAGCAAGATTTACTTCATCAGCAAGAGCTGCAATTTAATGATCTTTTGAAAAAACAGATTTTTAGACAAAGTGAACTAGAAGATATTATTAAGCAGCAGCAAGAAAGAATCAACACACATATACAGGTTTTGATGACATCACAAGCAAATGCTCCGTACATAGACAGTAGGTATGTTCAAGACAAACCTCAAAAAACTGAAACTGTAGAAGACGAAAATCCAATCGAAAGAATAGAGTTGGAAGGTGAACTCAAGAAATTAGAGATGGAAAAATTGAGGTTGGAAGATTTGTTAGCGAACGTAAATGACAATCATGAGAAGGAGATCGTGATGATTGAACAAAGTTATAAAAAAAGGATTCAAATGTTAGAGGAAAGCTTACAGAGCCTTGAGAATCGTTACAAAGATGAAATTCAAAACATGGAAGCTTTTTTTCAAAGAAAAATTGCAAGTTCAGATTCTGAGAAGGAGAACATTATTGCAAGCTTCGTGAACCAGCTGAAAACGTTAGAAAATGAGCGCCAAGCAGTAATTACCAAGCTCAAAATTAATTATGATACTGACTTGGAGAGCTTAAAGCGTCACTACGAAGACATGGTGGAAAATATAAGAAAATCAAAGCTAATGGAATTTGCGGTAGCTCAAGAAAGCACGTCTTATATTGATGTTTTACGAAAAGCTTCAAATAATTTGGAAACCGCATCTGGAGATATTTCATCTCTACATGAAATGCTTCAAGATAAAATGATGGTTCTGGAAAAAGATAAAGAATTACAGCTAAATAATAGAGAAAAGAAGATTGAAGGTATTTCGACTAAGGTTTTAACTCGATTAACATTAAACCATTTCTTTCAGATCAGCAGAAACTTCTAGAGAGGACGAGAGAAGCATCTGAGTTGGAACGCAATAAGTTATTGGAATTGATTCAAACCTTGGAACTGAAGCTAAACTCTATTGAAATTGTAAGTGAAATTTTTTTAATTTGATCATCACAGAAAATAATTTTCTGAACAATAGAAATCAGACGAAGAACAATGGACTCTAAGACAACAGCTCTCTTCCTTGGAAATTGAAAGAAAATCCTTTGAAAAAGAACGGGAATTTCAAAGAAAACAGCATGGACTAGAAGAAAAAAGAGTATCCGAGCTCAAGCAAATACAACTAAATGAATTTTCCAAGCTGATGCAGCAAGTTGAGGAAGAGAAATCAAAGCTGCAAGAAGAGAAAGCACAGCTCGAAGTGTCTAAGCAGCTGAACAATCAAAATTTAAGACCAGAAATCTCAAGAGCTGAGATTGACGCAGGTGTTAAGTTTGCTGAGGTAATATCAAGTGGCTTATAAGCTGAAAATCTTTCTTTAAAACATTTTTAATTTAATCAGGATGCAGCAAATCAATCAGATCGTGAAAGACAACGACTAATTGAGCTTCAAAGACAATGCGAAACCAAAAAGCGAGAAATGATTGACCAAGAAAATGAAATAAGATCCAAGCAAACTGAACTAGAAACTGCCATTAACAGGGCTAAAGCCAAAGAGGTGAGTAAAACTCACACTATATTTCCTTTATAATATAATTCGACCTTTTTTCTTTTAAAAGCGTGCTGCTGAATCCCTAATAAAACATGCGAAGAAAACGGAGCTCTCTTTAGTTGCCAAATACCAATCCCTACAAAAATACGCAACGGAAATGTCAGAACGTGAATCCAAGATTTCCAATCAAAAAATTGAGCTCAGCAGGGAACGACTTGAACTGCAATCCTTACGCCGCAAACTTCATGACTCTCGGTGCAGTCTTTGCAAAATTGGAGACCAAACCACTGAACTGAAAAACATAATTCAACGGGATCCTAACGACTTCGACAATATTGGCAACAACATTAGCAGTGATCCTTTGAGACGATTTGAAGTCAGTGAAGCAATCACGGATCAGCTCCTCAGCGGAAATGCCAATGCGCAATCGAGCGAGAGCCTTGAGGATTTTTTCAAACAGGATATTAACGTTGACTTGGACGGCGTGCCAAATTTAACCGACATGAGCGATGACTTGCTCGATTCGGATTTACTGTTGCTCAAATTTAATGTTCTAAATTATAAGAGCGATAAGTATGGGGAGTTTTAAAGATTTATATTATAAATAAATGAACAAAAAATTGAATTATTGACATTTTTCAAATAATATTCGACAACATTTTTACACCCAATAAGAACCTCTGAACTTTTAGGATTATTTTCTTATACATAAAATTTTTACATTAGTTTAAGTGTATGTTGTATTTGTTTAGTAAAAAGAAAAATGAAAATGATTGATTAAACATCTCACCCTCTGAGAGAAATGAAATTGTTTGATTTGTTGCCATTGTTTGAACTGAACCCTTTTGAGTTACCCATAATTCTCTATAATCAAGAATTATAATTGGCAAGATATTGATCTTAAGGCCATATTAGAATTTTCCAAAACTGTTTGATGTACTTAATTGCCGCCATAATTGCTTGAACCTTAATTTGAACCAGATAGTGGATTTATGACTTCATTATGCCTGGAATACGTAAATAGTTTTCACATGTTGATACTTACCTGTTCGTAATATATCAAAAGTATATTCTTTATGGTACACAATAAACGTATAATTGTATAAATAAAGCACGTTTAACACATTAAAGTAGATTATATCAAGTTATTTATGCTTCCATAGTTGATGAATGAGAGTGTACGCATTAGGGTTTTGGTAATCCAGAAAACTGGGATTTTCGATCATATTTATAAAAATTTTGTTTGAATTGATTCCTTATTCAAATTCCTTATGCATCCATGCAGAAAACAATTAGGAATGCAATACAAGTTTTATTGTTCCTTGACCCATGTAAAATTAATACTATAAATTTAAAGCACTCAACATAATAATAATAATAAATGAAAACCAAAATCTCAATCCAAAACATTTAAATTATTACATCATTCTCACATTTTCAAGAGACCAAAAGCACCAAGCTTAACCTACTTAAATAAATCCCTGATATACTGCTCACAAACCCGAAGATTTAAGTAAAATTTTTTCCATAATCCGTAGGATTGAAAGCTCGCCCAAAATACCCTGAAAATATCCTGCATGATCCCGACAAAACAGACGATACCAACAACCCCTAGCAATATAGTCTTCTCGTGATATGTTTGATATATTTATGCTCTACTACACAAAACACTAAGTATGTTGTATAATGTGTGTGCTCAACTGATAGCCGGCGCTGCCGAGCATAATAATGAACAATTATGTATGTTATTTTTGGCGCTATTGTAAACCATTTCGTAAATATTTATTGGCATCATGAAATCACTTGATTGATCAAAGGTGAACGCAATTATTGAGCAACCTTGACAGCTCATTGCTCGCAATTTTCCACAGCAAACATAAATATTTGGAATATTTGAAGATATTTTCGTGATATTTTACCTGCGTTTACGTTTCTGATTGGTTTTTATACTTTTTTTTATTATTTTGATGGCATGTCAACCTCAGAGCTGAGAGTAATTCCGGAACTTATCAACCAGTGGCACAGCAAAAAATATCTAAAAATATATGAAATAACAAAGTAACGTAAAGAAAAACTGAAAAAATGAAGTGTGTTTAAAGAACATTCTTGCTGATAAAGTAAAGTATCGAGAATATTCAATTTTCGAATCGTAAAAAGGTAAGCTTTAGGATTTTCAATGGAAATGTTTGAAAATGGTTGAAAATTGATTGCCATTTTAAATGCTCCTTTAGTATTTTTGTCATAAAAATGCCAAAAAGAACATTTTAGCATAGTTACAATCAGGGACGTCATAAAAAGAGCCGTTTCCGAATATAATTTGTGAGAACTTTTTGCCATAATGATTTTTATGTGATATTGGTGGTATGTAGTTTGAAGAAAAATACCTGAAATTGTTTCGTTGAAGAAGGATTGCTGAGCTAGATTTTCATATTTTTTTTTTCAGTTTTACGCTTATCAAACAAAAATTCTGAATTTATTCAATACCAGGTGTAATTTCCTAATTTAGACATCCGGACAATCCCCCAAAAAAAATACTTCCGAAAAACCGCCAAAAACCTGAAAAGTTATGAATGATAAAAACTGTGATTGAGTTTTACTTTTAACAACATTTGAATGTGCGTTTTCTCGGGTATTTCTCTCTTCTCCTGCTTTCTACATTGAAAACGAGTGGAAAAATTGGAAACTTTTCTTCCTCAACAATTCCCCCAAATTTTGTATAAAAATCAAGCAAAAAATAAAAACATTACTGTAAATGTTTGCGTATTGATTGCCGAAAGTTCGTAAAGATAAATATTTATCAGTGTTTCCTTTGAGGTGAAGGCAACTAGCAGGTAAATTGGATAATTTGTTGTTTTGATGTTTTCGCAGAGTTTCCATATTTAGAGCTTTGTGAGATTGATCACGTATATCGATTGAAATACATTGTTAACCACAGACTTAGAGAAATATTTGAAATTATAATTATCTCCAGTCCATTAAGATCCATTCAGATTTATCGCAACTCAGAACATGACTCAACATATAGGAGATGTTTGTATACAAATTTATTCAAAAAGCTTGGCAGTGATGGTCGAATATTTGAGTGCAATAAATAAGAGAAACTTTTTGCTGTAATATCTGAAGGAAACACTTTGGCCATTTCAAATATATAAGTGATAAATAATGTATCAACAACCCAATCATAAGCGCATCAGAGTTATTTCATGTGATCACTGCAATTTATGCAGAATGAGCCTTTTTGACCATTTCATGTATCCGTATTCATCTCATCAATATACGATCAATTATGCATAGCGTTTCATGAACTTTTCAACCAACTTTAAGAATTTAACTCCTAGAAGTCAATACAACCCGTTGAATAAAATGATCACAGTAAGTACAAATTTGGGCAATCTATTTGAGTAGTCTTCAGTTTTTCAACACATCCATTAATCATGCAAAAGGTTTTTTCCGAGTTTTCCCAAGTTTTGTTGTTGTTGTTGCCTGTTAGAATTACTTTGTGAGCTTAAATATGATACTTTTTAAATTTCAGGAGTATTTCTAGGAGATTGTAATTATTTGAGTTCTTAGAACTTTGTAAATATATAATTACACATTTTCATTTACATCGAAAAATTTCGCAAAAACTGGTTGAGTTTTCATGAATAAACAATTATTAGACACAATTTATTCATTTTCATCCATGACATCCATGACCACGTAAAACAACTTTTGATGTGTAACCAGTTGGAAGAATAATATTAAATATTTATAAAGTATAACAACGATAAGTGATACATGGTTCGATATAGCCATAAAATATGTACTTAAAATTGACTAAAAAACTCATAGACTTCCTGGAAAGTTCAGATGTTATGGCCTATATGAATGTATAACAAAATAAAATGATGTTTTGAAGCTCCCTGTCAAAAAAGTCAATTCTTTACACAAAAATACTTTGCATGATTTAAGATGGCCATTTAACTTGTACTCAGGTAGTTTAATTCAGTAAAAGTTCTTATGAACTTATAAGACACATTCATAAGAAGTATATTATGAATAATACATGTAATTTTATGAGCAAAAATATGTATGTTTATGAATTATGCGTCTTATGAGTTTGTAGGCATGTACTGTGCTTTTGCATAATCCGAAAGATAAATGTACAGAGCTTATCTAATGGATATAGAAGATTTACACATGTTTCTGTAGATAGCTTTTAGGCAAAGATTAAAACCTTTATGAACCCTCCAACATTATAATATGAATGATTTTCTGGAAATTTGGAAAATTTGATCTGGATTCGTGCTATATGGAAAGTACAACAATTTATAAATTTCTTAAGACAGTGAGCAGAAATTTTGTTATAGATCTTTCAAGTTCTATGAATAGTTTATGGTCTAGCAGGTTGTAATGTACATTTGCCCAAAAAAAATGATTTATTGAGAGAACTTTGTTTTAAATCAATTTCATGTATTATTTCAACAAACACATGATCAGTAACTTTGAGTCTATTTATATTTTAAATATTGTAGTCTATTTCACTAAAGAAAAAAACCAACTTGAAAAATTATCTTCTATATCAGACACTATCTTAAAAGCTTGCTACAAGTCCAATGCTAATTTTATCCCATCTTAATAAATTGATATTCATCTATTCATGAAGTATACATTTTTTTTCCAGCTGCAAATACATACTTATCATTTTATCATTTGAATCATTCGAAGCATTTTAAGCATTTGAAAAATGTGAAAAATCTGATAAAGTCTGCTTGAGTTTATTTTGTATAAATTATACATATTTTTTGTGTGTATTCTGTATATTTTATTTGTAGTCAGTATAGTCAGTTTATCTTTGTATCTCCAGCTTTTTAAGTCTGTTTTCATACTGTTTTGTTTACGTTTTCAATAATATTATATGATCCTATATTTATGCAAATCTGCATAAAAACTTAATCTCATTATCATGGCTTGTAAAAATGTATACGGTATTCGAAACTTAATTTTTTCTGTAAACTTTGTCTTGTTTTGGTGTTTACTTCCAAAATATTATTATTCAGCAAATAGTTCTTCTTATTAATTATCTCATGTTTTATGCTTTTAGACTTATGGTTATACAAGGGATTGGTAGTGGACAATCACCAAATAAAATAAAATGTGACTAAAATAAAGTTTTGGAAAAATAATTTTAATATAAATTTGAACAGTAAATCTAGCTTTGAGTATGACGTAAAATATTGCGAAACCCTGCTTTTCCAGGATTACTTTTTGTTATTTGTATTAAAGAGAAAGTTTGTGGCAAGTTAACTTTATATCAGAAATTCAATTACATTTGAAAGCATGCAAGTATTAAAGTTCGTAAAGTTTAGTGTTTTCTGCTAAACAGCAGAAAAGTTAAGTTCTGATCAAATAATAATCCATTCAAGATACTTAAAGAAAACTTGTCCACTTCCTTAAACTCAACAAGAAGTTTTGTTTTTGAGATTGGTCTTGAAAAAAAAGGAGCGAGTTAGATGTTCGAAATACAAGTGAAAAGAATTTCTATTCGACAGGTGAAGAAAATATTATTTTATTTCAAGAGCTCAAATAGAGTAAGAATATTTATGAAAAACTTTTGAAAGTTTTGTAAAATTTCGAATGTAAAAATCGAAATTAGAATAGATTTGACAATTAAATGTATGAATGTTTGGACTCAAAAACCAAAAATTATACCAGCTAAACTTAATTTTTGAATGTTTTTAAATCATTAAATTTTTTGGAAATTTTAAGGCAAAAATTGAAAATTCGAAATGCATAATTATCAAAGTTTTGAAATTTGCAACTTAAAATTAGCAAAGTAAAATTTTTGAAAGTTTGGATACATTTAGTACCAGAAGATTCCATTTTATCCGTTTGTGATACATTTTGTAAACGGTTGTACAAAGTGAAAATATGTCGCGCATTTTTTTCCAAAAAAAGCTTGTTTTATAAATTTTCTTATTTTTATCTCACATTCATTTATTTTATGGACATATTTTTGAAGAACAGTATTGTTTCATGGTTTGTGTATTCAATAGATTACAGGAACTGTTATCAAAACAGTTTTTTGCATACAATAGTTTGTTTACTGTTTGTTTTTTTAGTAAAATATTTCATAATAATATTTCAAGAATATCATGTCTTACTGTTAACATATTTGAATAGAACATTTTATAAAGATCACTCTTCTCTAGGTAAAACAATTGCTCGAGGAATTTAATTTTGTAAAATGGAAACCAAAAAGTTTTCCCTTACAGAAAGTTTATGGAATGTTTGTATTTTTTTCATATTTTCAATCAAAATAATGATGCAAGGTCAATTGTGCTGGATGTGCCATATCAGAATTAAATTTTTTTTTTATTTTGCAGGTAAACACAATTCATATAAAACATTAAAATTATTTTCCCATAACAATCTTTACAGTTTGTTACACATGATTTGTGTGCAAAAATGAGCTCCAGTGGCTATAGCAAAAAGTTATACATGATTTATTAAGCGCATACTTGGAAAAAATTGTGAATAAGTACTATGAATGCAGAGTGTTTTCAATTTTTGCACATGTCAAAAACATCGATGAATGGGAAATTCATCAAAATCGCAATACATATTCTTTGGGAGCATGGTTCAGATGGAAAAATTTATGAGTATGCAGGATAATTAAAATTGAGAACAAAGTTCCAGGACTTGACGTCAAGTGCAGGTGCGAGTTGAAAATCGAAGGTTTTGGAAATATGAAGGGAAATATGAAGTCGTTATTTTACTATGTAACATTTTAATTTACGCTTTCATGGATATTGAAGTAGTTTTATGTTGTAACAATCATTTCTGCAAGAACTTTTATGTATGAAAAAAAAAAATCTATTCAGTACACTCTTTTGTTCCTATAAAGTACCAGACATCTTACAAAACTTATTTTAACATGGTAAAATCAGAATTCAGACAATCTTATAATTGCAAAAACTGCTGAATTTATTGCTTAAAAACTTGTACAAAACAACAAACTTGCAAATAACAACAGATGAATTATAATCTTTTTCCGGGAAAAGTATTTTTTATTTTTAACTTATAAATTTATTCTTTTTCCAAGCATTCTGAAGCACTATTGCTGGAAGTACGAGTTATTTATTATTTTTATTGCAAGTATCAGCATATTTTATCATCTTATGTGATTTGCAGCCCTCACTGAATGGTTGCAATAAACAAAACAAAAAACTATAAAACTTATTCGGTTTTTCAATCTGAAAAGTGCATGCAATTTTGTTCGAAATACTTGAAAAATGAAAAAATATATAAATACATCTGTAAGCTTCTTTGCGGTTGAACAAAAATGCAATAATTAGATACTTCAGCTAGGGATGAATGTTTTTAGTGTTTGTTTTTGAAGTTATTTAAAGCTCGCTAAGCTTCGAGAAGCATTTTATGATAGCATGAGACGAAAAGTATGAATCATTAAAGGAAGAGTGCCAAATTATTTCTTTAAAAATTCTTCTAAAATTCAATATTAAAAAGTTTTCAAATTTATCTCCAGGAGTTTATACTGAGTTTCATATTTATTTCAATTGAGCGTAAATTTCCTTAATTTTTTAAACACAACCCAAAATATTAAATAAAAACTATGGTTGTTTGGAGTACTTGCAAGAATCAAATTCCTTAAATATTTATTATGAGAAACTTGCTAAACTCAGGGAAAACATTGCTTTTTAATTGCAATTTATCATTCTGTTGAATTCAGGAAAATAACAGAACAAAGCATTTTGTGTAATTTTTAATTACATTTTGTGTATTTTGCTTTATTTTATAAATTACTCCACAAAGTGCAATTTTGAAGCTATTTGAAGCAATTTGAAGCCGCCGAGGAATTAACAACGAACAACAGTTAAACAGATTTTAAATATCAATTGTGGCAATCAAAAATTGTAATTTATAAATTACTGCAATTTTATGCAAAATGTGTGTGTGTAACAGCCATAATATTTCAATAAAAATATATAATTTTGAGGAAAATCCCTTGGGATTTTCAAATAATCCAGTGTGCACATTAAAATATTCACTTGTACTCTGTAGCATTGTTTTTGCGTTGGTAGCAACTGGCAACACACTGTTTGAATGGTAGGTGGGTAAATTTTACATTTATGCAAATCTGCTGCAATTTAGTTTTCTATGCAAAAGCTTTCATATAAATGCAAAGGATAAACAATTTTCTCATTTTCTTGGGCTTTTTCTCTGAAACTGTATGAAGATGAGGTTTTATAAACTAAAATCATGGTAGCATTGCAGGATATAAAAACATAATGTTTACAGCGCTCAAATGCCGAAAAAGCTGGAAAACCAGCAAAAATATTATAGAAATTTACGAGGCAGTGACGTACGATTGAAAACCATAAGGTGAAAACTTATGGGAACAAATGGAGGATGGTTAGAATGCAGGTTTGTTGAAGTTTTACCTCATGGTCTTTTAATATATAACACAAAGATTTTCTTGACCCACCAAAATAAAATATTAAATTTAGTTTATATATCCAAAGTTTGTATGATTAAAAACCTCCTTCTTGATTGAAAACCAGAAAAGCTGAAGAAAATCTAGTCAAGAGAACTCATAATGAATGGTATCAAATTAATTAGGTTGTTTTAAATTCATGCATTAATTAAACGTTCAACTTTGTAAGCATTATCAAAAAAGTAATCAATCCATTCCTGGTCATACTTTCCATCATTCAAACCATCATCATTTCAAAGTTATCGCTCAATCAATTGAAAACTGATAAACAAGAAAATCTTCCCAAGCATTCAAGCATTCAAAATCAATGGATTACTAAAAATCAATAGAAAACTTTTACAAACCCTCAACTCTATGCTTCAACCCTGTGAAAATTCTAGAATCTAGATAATCTAGGCTACATTTTGATAAACCAGTAAAATTTAAAATTATTGAAGAGTACCTTCAATATAATCGATTCATTCGATATAGTCGATAAAAGGTGAAGATTGGTAGAAGAACGAGCAACCAACACAATTCGGAACAAACGAAATTTGAATACTATTTGAATTAACAATTTATTCATAGAGCAGGAATTTCTCCCTAGAGCTCCATAAAATCAAAAATTTGGGCCTGGAATCAGTTCGAATTGTCGGCAAATTTAATCAAAACCCATTTGCGTTTCCAGTCGTATACCAATTTATTTTTATGAACAGGTTGACTGTACTGTTGGATTGCTGTAAATGCTTTTGCCTATATAGCATCTTTATTGTATTTTAGTATATTTCAGATCAGTCCTAAAATTACAACTGTTTTTTGTGCGCTTTTGGCAAAAAATCAATTGATAAACATGTGAAAAGATTTTAGTTTTTTAGAATTTACTGAATGAAAATGCATGATTTCAAATATATACATAGAAACTACATTGCCTGTTTTGCCAAGAGAATTAAAATTTAAAATCAGTTTTGCTTAATAACAAGTTGATATAAGTGACGTAAGTACAATAGTGTGAAAATCAGTACAAATTAATGTACAACTAAATCTAATTTTGACAAATGTTGTAGCTGGTTGTTTGTCATCGTTTGTCTAAATGTAAAACTGTCAACATATTTGAAAACATGAATAATTTACTCGTCTAATAATGTGAATAGAGCCTTTATGTTCCAATACGGTACATTACTGAACAGAAACAATTTTTAAAGATATTTTAATCATCTTAAAATCATAAATCTATAAATCAATTTTTCATTATACCAAACATAAAAATTCTATTTCCAATCAACAAGGAACGGTAGTTTATTTTATATTTTAATTATTCCACGACCTCCTTCGGGTGCTTACTGATCAACCAAAACATATTTCATCACTTTGTATTTACATTAATATTTTAATCAATTTAATGAAGTATGCATATTCCAGACATAATACGGTTAAAAGTTGCTGGCTCACAAACTAATGTCCAACTATTATAAAGTCAAACATTTAAACTAATCATTTTCTACATGAAACTTTCATTTTATGGGTTATGTGATTTGAAAGGTTGCACAATGCAAACTCTTTGAAAAATATTATATAATCAGGAATGATCTGGAGCTGAGCAATCGGAATAGTAGACAAAACGGTTATAAATTTTTATCTAAAACTTTCATCCAAAAAAACATTGAAATCTTTTTTTTTAGATAATGAATTTACAACAAATCTTTCATTTTATGTTATATCAATGTGATTAATTTCCCTTCTTTGATAAAAATCGATACAGCTGAATCTTTATTATATACTGGAGTTGATTTTCCTTCGGCTGACATTTCTTTACCGTAAACAATTTCTTTACCGTAAACAATTTCTTTACCGTAATTCATTTCTTTACCGTAATTCATTTCTTTACCGTAAACAATTTCTTTACCGTAAACAATTTCTTTACCGTAATTCATTTCTTTACCGTAAACAATTTCTTTACCGTAAACAATTTCTTTACCGTAATTCATTTCTTTACCGTAAACAATTTCTTTACCGTAAACAATTTCTTTACCGTAAACAATTTCTTTACCGTAATTCATTTCTTTACCGTAAACAATTTCTTTACCGTGAACAATTTCTTTACCGTAAACAATTTCTTTACCGTAAACAATTTCTTTACCGTTAACAATTTTTGACTTAAAATTTTGTGGAGAATATGATGATGCGATAAAATCCTGTAAGTCCTCACTCACACATACCATCAAAGCCCACGAAAAGTGGTCCAAGCTAATAGTGCGTGAGTCTGTTCATTATTAAAACTCGAACCATACTCTTTTTGATTTCGGCTAATCATTTGGGGTCTTGGATTTCATAAAATGATCTTTTCTGATAAATCTTTTACATGCTAGCTAACATTTTCAATTTGTTTGAAGGCTTTTTGACGCTCACGGCTTTACCATGGGGTTTACTTAGGGGCTATTCAATTAATACGTAACGCTCTAGCAGGGGGGGGGGTCTAGAATTTGTCACAAAGTAATAATCTTCATATTAAAATGTGTGAAAAAGCGTTACGAGGGGGGAGGGGAGGGGGTGTGTCGAAAAGGTCCGATTTCAGCGTTACGTATTTTATGCATAGCCCCTTAACCGATGTGGTATTTTTGACATTTTTAATTTTAATTAAATAATCCACGTTTTCTTTATCAACTCATCAATTTTAAGATCATTCAAAATGGAAATTTTAGTATTCGAAAAAATGATTTCCATAATAAATTGGAAAATATCATAACTTTTTTTTTTGCATTTTTTATATTGTATAAAGGCAGACTCAAACCGAAGAATATTCTGCAAAAAAATTATGCATAATTTTTTTTGTTTCCCTGCAACAAAAAGTTACGTGAATTTTGCCGAATGTTTTGACCAAAACTAACACAAAAATTAAATTCTAAACACTCGGTAAACACACGAATATGTTATATTTTTTGCAGAACATTACGCAAATTTGCAGAATATTCTTCTATTTGAGTAGGCTTTAAGGCTTTTTGATAACCGATTGGAGCTCATGAAAAACGAGCTCACGTATAACAATCATTAGGTCATATACTATCTACATTGTCAGGGAAAACTCATGTTTCATTAGCATTGAGGCATTAAAAAAGAGATTTAAAAAAATTTGTTTTTTCTTCAAAAAGTCAAAAATACCACTCCGGTTAAATCGGTTTGAGTAAAGCCGTGAGCTTCAAAAAGCCTTATTGAACAAACTTTGAGCATAAAACATTTTCTTCATTTTGAGGGTCGGAGATTGAGGGTCAACCATACAATCTAGCGGGGTATCTCGCGAGGCGCGGGGTTTCTTCCATTTCCAAGCATTTCCGAAAGAAAATATTATTTTCAAATATTCCAAATTGAGCCTTACAATATAGCGGAGTTTCCCGCTGTGAGCTCTAGCACGAGCTGAAGATTTTTGCGGGAGAAGAAAATTCAAATTTATCATCTTTTCAGTGGTATTTCTAATTTTGTTGAAAATTTTACTTTATACATTACAGAATAAATAGATTTGAAGTAGTTTACTTAAAGATTGATAGTTAAGCTTCAATACTGCATCATTTGAAGTTGCAAACTCATCCCAAGAGCAGAGCAATTGTCACTGGACGGGTTAGTATGGGCTGACTGGCTGGATATGGCTTGGAGATAGACAGATCATTAGAAATGTCAATTATCCATCAGTTATCTCAATAGATAACTTAATACAATAGATAAGGGAGTCTACTGCTATATTGATAATCAATCATTTTTTTTGTTTGTCATAAAGAAATAAAAATAAATAAAAATTATGCCAAATTCTTATACAAAACTACTCCAACGCTGACTCTCTTGCATAAGCAAGTTCTCTGGAACGCTCAAATATTCAAGCTATAGGTTTGAAAAATACTTGGACAAAATAACTAAATGATCAAAAAAAAAATTTGCATACTTTCTAAATGGTTCACAACACTCAGACACCTACTAAAAATATATTAAGAGACTAAGGAACCATATTAGTTTCCTATACTTTAACTAAATGAGAATAGAACCTATACAGCTGGAAAATACCATCCTGCTGGCCCTTGAGGCGCTAGCCGAAGGGCGACGTGGCCCGAGGCGGAGCCGAGGGCCGCTAGTATATCATAACATAAACGATATAGTAATGATTGAGTGAAATCTTGAAATGAGATTTTTAGTAGCTAGATTCCTTTCTTCACAGTTCCTGCTTTTATCATTTCAGATCGACATGTTTTATGCTTTCGGGTAAAGTTGAGACACATGAATTTATTGCAAATGGTGATTTGCATACAGAAAATATGCTGTCGTTAAAACAGGCAGCCAATATTTATTATTGAATATTCAATCGAGACGTGATAATTCAATTTATGTTTGTCGAACTCCAAGTTTTCCTTCTCTAACTATTTCCTGGCTCGATCCTTATCTTTTCTATTTGTTCATGCATCTGCTTGGAGTTGCTTAAAGCTTGGCACATTATTCGGTTATAGAATGGTATAGTATGACTGTGGAGTCAATTCTTATCACGTTTACCGAACAGGAACTGTATAGGAAACAGTGCAAATTCCCATTGAAACGATTTACACAATTTGCTGCAAAAACTTTTTACTCTAATGATGAGCATCCGAGGATTTGCAAATAAATTCTTGCACAGCCGTTTTAACTTGTTGTAAATTCAAATTTTTGCAAAGTCTGAAGATTTGTTCTTTTCTTATGAATGGGGATTTTGCATAATATTCATTTAATTCATCATTTTATAAATTCTTTTGAAGAGCAAAGTTTTATAGTTTACGTTTGATTAACAAAACTTTACTACCTGAAATATTAATATTATTTAGTTGATCGTATTAAAAATACTCATTTATAATTCATTCTTTTTCAGATCTCTTTTCTAAGGGAGTCTTAAATGTGCTCTTTAAAATATAAATCGTGCATAAGGTATTTAATTATAATTTTATGGTTTATAAAAACAAACAGACATTTTTTTTTGTAATAATATTTAATGAATCTTAATATTTATTTATAAATCCGTAATTGTTATCTACTATATTACCAGGTTGAAAACTAAACAATCAAGTTACAATATATTTTTTTCAACCTCTACAACATTTTCTCCATCATAAAATCGAAAAGTGATAAAAATTTATTCAATTGACCAACGTGTAAAAAAATAAAAAGCACATCATAAAAACTGTGTGTTTGTTAAATTGCTGGCGACAAAGATGCTGGTTTATTTTCAGCATTCTATCCAATTACTTTTTGATTTATTGCGATGTCCGCTCAATCACGTACCACCATTAATCCCATTTTATTCATTCATTTTACTACGTCAAATTTTACTATTTTAATGCATTTCTGAAACATATATCGACACAATGTGTGCATTATTGGCTGAATTTATCATTTTTGCATGGCAAAGGTGGTTGGATTTTATGCTAAATCGTTTAATTTTATCAAGAAACTCAGTGACATTAATTGTATTGCAACATGGAATAAGAAATAGTTAAAATGAAGTTGAGGCATTGATTAATCACCGTTCCGATTCTAAATCAAGCAAATCAACCCACCAGCTAAAGCACCACTATCAATTCAGTGAGTGAAGCAAAGAAATGACTCTACTTTTTGCACAAAACCATTTTTGTACTTTTTTCCCAACCAGTATGTGATCCATTCCATGCAAAAAGCCACTGCAGCACATGCAAGTCCAATCAAGGCCAGCAAAAAAGCGCCTTGCACATGCTCAACTTTCAAAATAATAGAGCCACCTCCTTTTGAGTCATGATTTGAGATCTTACGAACTTTTTCATTTTCCTTGAGCCACTTGGTGAGAAGTCCTGATTCAGAAATCTGTCGAATTAAGTCGTCAATTCTGGCCATGAGATGATAATTCTTCCGCATGAGCATGACCACCGAGTAGGTGAAAATATTTTCAGATTTTGAGAAGCAGAACATTTCGTCGTCTGAGATTGGGAGTGGAGTATTTTTTGCGTGAGCTCTTGATACAGCCACCGCAGTTCTTTGATCTTTTTTAATTTGCATGAGGCATTCATCCATGTCAGTGCAGTTTTGAAACGCCTTTTGAAGATGTTGTGAGGACTAGAAAATATTGTTTGATATAAAAATGAGCGTTGTTGTTAGCAGATTTCCACTTAGGAAATTTTAGGTTAGTGCTGATTCAGCTTTTGAAGTTCTTTAAATTAATTCAAGATACATTATATTTGCAGATTATTCATTTGTAAAAATCAACGAAGGAATTTTTCCAGCTTTCATTAAAAACTCACCTTATCGTCTTTTAAGAAAAAAGTATAAGTGTTAGCACTTCCTTTGAACACCATGCTGCTTTCAATTGCTCTGTCAATGTTATTTATTTGCGGTTCATGGCGCGGCCTCGTGAGTACACTAATTAAGAAGCTGCTGTATGCCGTGTTTATATGCATACCGTAAAAAATGAGGCCAGCTAAAAATACTTTCACAAAAAATCGGTTGGGCCAGTAATGTGCAGTAGTGGAAATGGTAAAGGATAAAGCTATCAACACCGACCACAAAAAGTTCTCATTATACTTTTTCTCCACTTTCACAGCAAAAAAGTGGAGAGCAGATGCTGAGATGATTAATGTGACCAATATTCCTGTCCATGTTGATAAACTGAAAATCACAAAAACGTTCAGCCATGTCGGCATTAGACCAGCCTTCGGCACGCAAAACGTTAAGTCGTCCTTTGATGTTCAATGACAATTTAATTAGGATAAAATTATGAAGAATGTGTCAGTTAGTAAGTTGATATGAATGTTGAGAGCTTAATTACCTGTATATAAGGGATGGACGTTGTCAGAAGACGTCTTGTTATTGGATTTTCGTACAAACCACCAATCATTAGGTGGGTTTTTCTAAAATATTTAGATTGAAGTCTGTCTCTGATACATTTTCCAAAAACATATATTATATTACAAACCTGTTTATTAGATCAGCATAAAATCCAGTCTCATTATCCGCAGTTATAAATGCAGTCGCTAGAGAAGAGTCAACAATTGTGAAGACTGGAATCATATCCAGTTTTTTGGCTAAAGTATGTATCATTAATACTTCTAAACCTCTTTCAATTGAATTATTTATAGCATCAACGTAAGGTTGATTAATTACTGATGTGACTCTCAAAGAACACTTATGAAGAGTTTTGGGATATTTGAGTTCAGTGACGTGTGAATGAATTTTGATTGCATCAGTGCCTTCGGTAACTACACATTCATCAATAATTTTAATGTTTTGAACCCTGTAAACACAATTATCACCTTCATATGGAAACCAAGACTCAACCCTTATCATATTTGCGTTATGTTGATACATCACATTAACGTTGAACAAATAATATTCAAATGCCATCTCTAGCACTGCTTGCACCTCCTTTTTGAGCTGATACTCTGTCATCATTTCAACTGTGAACAAGATCACAACTTGAGCCAATGGATTCCAAGTGGGCAATCTTTTAAGTTGGTGAATCGTTGCTTCTAGCTCGGTTGAGTGCGATAGAATCATAAAGTAGTTTTTCGCCTTTTCTTGGACATGAGCAGCACTTGCATGTTCTCTGGATATTAATATGAAACATTTAAAATTAAAAACTATCTTAAAACGCTTTTGAATCAAACCTCCGAGCATTTTTGACCATTACGGAAGTCTCAAGTCTAGGATCTTCATTCATGTTCATCAATATAGTCCTTTGGAACATTGTAGGATTTGGTGTGATATTCACTATGACCAAGGATCCTTGAGAAGCTCGTAATGTTTTAAAAAATTTTTCACAAAGTTTTAAGACACATGGCGTCACAAAAGTTGAATTAGTGTAGTTGATGGGCTCAAGAACAGCTGAAATTATATGCAACTTGAATATTTTATTCTATCTTAAGTTTTCATCAAAACATTGATTTAATAAAACAAATCAAATATCTAACTCTAATAGTATTTAACAATAATCCTTTTAGCTAACGTAATGGTAATACCGTAATACTAACCATTGATCAAATTAATGCCTCCGAGCAAAATAAGAACATTGCAAAAAGAAACTTTCAATCGAGACATCTAACAGTATTCTTTTAAAACCTTCTAAACTTTCTGTAAGCTATCAATGTTCAAAAAATTTTGTATTTTCCTTCAAGACTGTACTCTCTGCTTTTATACAGAATTTTATTTGGACAATGTGGCTAAATGGAAGTTGATTTGATGGATTTCTTGTGTCAACATTTCAGTAATTGTATTTATTTCTGTATAAAATATTGAAAAGTGGGTTCTTTCAAAAAGCAAAATATAAAACTTTTGGATGTTCGAGTTCTCGATCTTTTAATTTCGTTGATGGATTTTCTTTTTATCATAAAAATGTTCACTGTAAAAATCATGGACGCATTTTAGTTCATGATCAAAGGATGTTTGAAAATAAACTTTTCTTGCCGCATACTCTGAATTCAAATATTTTTGTGATACTTCCCTGCAGTGCAAATAAAATCACTATTTAAACATAGTTATGTCATCATCAGTTTAACAACAATATATCTATAGATAAATTCCAAACCTCATTCAAACATAATTACACATTATTATAATAATTGGAAAATCATATTTCCTCAAACATATTAGGTAAAGTCAACTTACATCATACGCCATTACAATCAATAAATAATTCAGAAAGTCACCAACATTAAAAGCAATCAAAAAAGATCAAAGATTCTTGACCTAACAATTTTAAAACCAATCATTTTAAAATGTTCACTTTACTTTTAACGATGTCTTGATTTTAGAATTACAAAAACATGCAATAAAATAATATTCTGGTTTTGATGTAGTAAAGCGTTTAATGCATTTGTATATAATTTTTTTTGCATTTTCTCCGATAAAATGCAAATGTGCAATAATAAGAAAAAAACTAATAGGAAATTCAACAAAAGAGTTAAGATCAAAGCAAAAGTTCTTTGTAAACGAAAAATGTTTCAAAGGATTTGAGAAATAAATTGAATGGATTTTCCGATTTTTTTTTTTCATGTTGGGGTTTGCTTCATAAAATAAGCTGAACAATTGCAAGATAATTCGATTACATTTTTTTGAAACCAACCACTATATACAATATACATATTCTTTAAAACTTTAAAACTTTAAGGCAAAACTTTAGTATTGTGTATACTTAAAAAAATCGATTAATATTATGATCAAAGTTAAATTCACTAGATATTTTCTGTTCAATGATTTTAATTTGATAAATCTTTTCGCTCAACTTATATGATTTAAATCACAAAATACTTCATAAAACTTCAAGCAAGAATTTTTAGGTATATAATATCAGAATAGCCACCATGTTTGACTCAAAGCACCCTCCATTCTATAAAACCCTTGTATTGTCACAAATTAGGAGATACTGATATTATTACCCGCATTTTATAAAAAATAAGAAGCTCAAATTTAATATTATTATAGAAGATAAAAGCCCATGACCAATTAATTAACGCTTAATTGATACTGGAAATGAATTTATAGCAACGTCAATATTGCCAATTTAATTAATATCATCTTTTTTTCTTCAATGTTAGTCGAAATCTTCTTAATTCCGGTCGCTAAGTCCCTGAAAGAAATATAGAAACCGAAATAATTATTTCATTATTGAAATATTTGTTACTAAGCTATGCGTAGCTTTTGTGTAATTGGATGATAGAATCTGTGCTAAAAGTTTGATGTCAAAATAAAGTGATGTTCATAGTTCATTCAATGTCCTCACAGTCAATAAACATTAAATATTGTTGCTATTTTGAATTTCCTTATTCATAATACTGCATTCAGAGATCTCATCTGTCATTATCATAATTCAAATTCCATGTTCTTAAATGATTTTAATTATTATTATTATTATGCAAAAGGTGCTATCTGAAAATGGCTGTTATCGAACACTAATTGTGTGAAATTGAGATAATCAATACATGTTTATAATCCAATTTGTAAACTTTGAAATGCAATTATTGAAATTTATGTGTATGAAAATAGATCACAATTAAATTTTGTGGTAAAGTGTAACTTTTTGATATTGTCGCCCAAATAGTCTACAATATCACAAATATAAATTGAAATATTGTATGGAATACATTTCGGATTATTTATTGGTTTTGAATAAATTGCAGCTTCATTTAAAAGCGAATCGATTCAGTTTTAATTATTGGCCATCCATTTGACAAGATTATTATCGCAGTTTTAAATTAAATTTGAATTTTTGGTAATTGAGTATATGTTTCAATTTTTTCTGCAGTATTTCCAGTTATGCAAAATGGGATTTGTGGAATCATTTAAATGAATTCAAATGAGGATCATACATAATGCGGATTGTGAATGATGTGGGTGAACAATTGTGTGGTTTTTTGGAATAAATATTGATTTTAAATTACAGGGGTGTCGAGTGATTTTTGTACCATAAATTAAAAAATTTTAATGTAACTTTTAACAAATTTAAGTTTTCTTATTTTTTGCAAAGTGGAGCGAATTTTTTTGCTTCTTGAAACCCTAAGCGAACTTTTAAGTTCACTTTTCTTACATTTTCGTTCACCAGTTTTTTTGCTCGTTGGATAAGTGAGGTAGAAACTACAGTAATTATAAGTCTCATATTTATTTTCCAACAAAGCTCAGTAAAACATTTTATTTAAGGACAGTAAGTATGTTTTATCCGAACACAAAGAGCTAGATCCAATTGAAAAACTACTTTATTTCTTATAATTTCGTTATAATTATGTAAATGACTCTACAAACATCCTCAACAATTTAAAGCTACCAGCGATATTCCTTAAAAATTGCGATCTATGGGAAAAAAATGTCTACAAGCTTTATGCCTTAACGCATGGCAAAACTTTTTCAATCAATTTTCTCCAAAACTCCGACAAACTCTGAACAAATTCTGGAAAATTTAGGAGCAAAAAAAAAACATGAAACTCACAAAAACATGAAAAATTCATAAAATTCACCCAAAATATAAGTCTGAATATATCTATCAATCATTGATTTTCCTTCAAAAGCACCACAATCGTACAATCTAACATGTGCACAAAAATACACCGAAAGCATTTTGCGCATTAAAAAATTTAATCTCGCAAATGAAAGGCATTTTCTTTGCCTTTTTAAGCGTACAAAAACGGCAAACTGGAGAAAATTTTTAATCCTGTATTTATGTGATTTATTTTAGAGAGATTTTATTCTCCAGAATAGCTGACATTTTACCATTCTTCTATTGTAACAATTTTTCTTTTTATCCATTTTATTTCACATTCTTCACTGTAAAAGTGTAAACTGTTCGACAAACATCCCTTTTAATATTTTTGCTTCGAATAACTCCGGGATTATTTGGCTTTTCATATTTTTTTTGGCTTCTATCAATTGACGATGTATTCCAATAATAATTGGGATACAAAAATCTTAAAAATGAATTTTACTGATGACATTTAGCCTTACTGTTTTGGGGAGCGAATGATTTGTGGTGGAAAGTTATCTGGGTGGATTAACTTTAATCAGTACGTTTAACAGTATAATTGACTTTTGACAGGTGAAATTTTAACAAAAATTAATAGTTCAAAATCAAATAAAATATTCAACCATTAACCACCCCCAAATACGCCCAAGAAAGCACATAACTTTGGGGCCAGCACTTTCATCTTTCATGACCCGTCGTCACCGATCGAAAGGTGTGAAAATCATCTAAGAGCACCACAAATTTTATTTATTTAGGTTTTATCGTTGCCCGTTAACCTGTAAGCCCATTTTCCACTTTCTTTATGACGGCACATTCAGGGAAATGTGTTGACATATATTTTTGGTCCACACTGTTTCTTTTTTATTTTAACGGGAAAACACAAACTCGCGAAATTTACAACAACCAACAAAAAAAAAAGAACTGGCAAAGTGTAACGAAATTATTAGCGAAAAAAGCGTCAAAACATAATTATGCCATAATATCAGTATTTTATGCGAAAACATTTGGCTTTTATGTTGAACACGACCACCATGCTTTTACCCGTTCATCAATATAACTACATTGTATAGTAAGGGATAAAATCTTCTTTAATATGCAGGGATTGGAGTTTAAAATGCAGGAACTCAGAAAATATTCAACAACTTATAGATTTGTAAATTAAAATCTGACATGATAAATTTAGATTTAAAATTATAATCGAATTTCAGCTAAATATCTTTAAAAGGATTTATCCTAAATTTAGTATTTAAGTTAAGGTTTAGTAAATCTATACTGATGTTTATCCTTGCTATTTTGATAATCGATAATTTATCTCCAAAACAAGAAATAAATCTATGGTATCCAAAAGCATCAACTAACGTAATTGATATTCCAACCTCTGACTGAAACTGGTTGAACTGCTGAGCCTTCAAATTAAAGGAATACTTTGGTTGATAAATTGCAAGTCATTTAAAGGACGCTCCTCTATTCTTTCATTTCTTCATTTTTCCATGTGGGTCAGTCTTTTAGACTATTTCCAGTTATCCGAAAGTTTGCAGATTTTTTTCCGAGAGTTTACTTAACTATTTGATTTTGTTTGCTGTGCCCGGAGGCACGAAAGTCTATCGGATGGTTTGGAAAAAAATTGGTCATAAAATGTTTATTGTCTACTCAGTTGGGGGTTTTAGCTTTATTCTTTATGGATATAATGTTTTTTATGACTTTTCGGAAATTTAAGAATGTTTTTTAGAAGGATTGAGGAAAAGTTTTATGTAATGAATATATGGGATTTTTAATGGCATATTTGCTTCTGTCTAGAACATTTTCCTTATGTATAGTGTTTTCTCCTTGCTTTCCCAAATATTGATGCTTTCATCTCAAAAAGTGTAAGTTAAAACATATTTCGAAAAACATAAAGATAATTTAACTCTTTTAATTGATATCGAAGCACATCAACCGTAATGTTCCAAACACGCAGCTGTAATAAAATGTGGCAAAACCAGTGAGTCTTGAAATCTTCACAAAAAGCCTCCAACCACCATACAATAATGTTTTTTGTATAATGGTAAGCAATTAATTCTGATTCATCTTAATTTATGGCACTGAAACATATTTATGGTTTGGTTTTAAAAATATATAAACATTATATTTAGCAGCAGTTAAACATTTCATTTCAGTTGAGTATACTTTCAATATAGGCAGATAGACACTTTTCTCCCATCAGAACAAAGCACAGAATAATGTGAAGCAAGGAAATTTGTAACAACATTCTCATAGATATTCTCTGAAGCATTTTCGTTGATGTTTGTGTAGGAGGAATTTAAAAAATTTTATGGGATATTAATGCTTTGTTCGTTTCCTAAAATTTCAACAATTTGAAACAAATGATTAAAACACACTAAAAAATCATTAGGGATTAATATAATCTTTTTAGCCGTCAACCATTGAGTGAGTTCATTTAAAAAATTTAAAATACACTATATTTACCTATAATGGAATGAATCTTAAAAATATTGACTTTGTAGTTTGTATTCATTATATCTGAATCGAAATATTTGATGTTAGTGCAACCAACTATTCCACCAACAAGCACTCTCTCAGAATACCCAAAAGTATCTAATTGAAAGCAAATATTTACACAATCCCTGGTATTGTCTCAAAAATCTAAAAGCAATTCTCTCTTCACATATAGCCCACCTTCAGGAATGTGTAACGTAAACAATGCATAAAATTATTATCATGTTTACAAAACCAACAAATAAAGGTTTATAGCGATCTTTGGATCTACATACAAGTACACAGCATACAAATCAATTATACCTTTTTGCTGGCAAAACAAGGAAATTTGTATAAATGAAGGAGGATTAAGAATTTAATCGTTTTCCATTACAAGAAGTATTGTGCTAGCAAAATATTACGGAATGACTTAATCGGAATGCTTTTCCATGTTTTCTGTTTTGGAGCACTTGAAGTATCTGACAGTTTTCAATTAAACATGAAACATGATTAAACTGCTCGAACATTTATTGTGTAATGTTCAGTAATGTTCAGATTTGGTTTTTGGAAGTATTTGAGTCTCTTGGATGCTAAAAGTTTAGGAAATGTATAGGATACCATAAAGGCAGCGCTTGACTAATTTTTGAGAGTTTATGATTTTTTCCGAATTTCCATTTGAGAGTGTCATACGTTAGTCATGTGAGAAAAAATCAATTTAAATTGTAAATAATTTTTTTTATATCTTGACTTGGTTTGAAACATGCAATAACATGGAAACTTACAATTCAGTACTTTATCCATTTAAAAAATACTTGAATCAAAATTTAAAATTAATAAAATAAAAGAAATTCATCAAATAAATACAATATGGCATTAAAAAAAATCCATAAAATTTGTAAAAGACCTTTCAATTTTCATAAAAATTCCCATTCAATTTTAAGCTGTTTCAGAGCGATATAAAAATCAACATAGGAATCATACATGCAAAATTAAATTTATCAAAACCGTAAATTTAGTATTAAATGCTTCCTTTTATAAAAAGGGGTCAAATAATAATAGAAATGTTGAATAATAGTTGAAAACGTTTGTATATTAAAGCACGTGTCCAGCAAAATCGGTTCCAAATCACTTGGGTCGTTCTATTTGACATTCACTTCGAGACAAAAAAAAAAGTTCATCTCAAAATCTTCTTTTTTGAAAATTTAAGTTTTTGCCTATTTTTTTTTTCACCAACTGATTTACAACTGATTTGCATGTGAAAGTGATTTACAAATAGAACGACCTAAATCACTGATTTGGTGATTTACCGATTTGCACCGATTTTCGAACTGAATATTCATGTAAAAAGAATATGGCTAATGCTGTTCTAATATGAGTAAAATATTTGGAGGGCTTTAAGAAAATTAGAGCACTCGTATTTATGATTATTGAAATCCAAATTTAATTAAAAACATAATTACTTATATTTTGATAGATATTTTAATCCTGTTTTCTTTTGCTACGGAATCATATTCTTTGATACAATAAATACATTTAGAAAAATTTATACAAGTCAGAAGGGGAAGCTCAAAGACGGTTAAAAGGAAATTAATTTCCAAGATTTTCCTCTTGTTTTATTTATCATTTCGCATTAATCATTCGTTTTGCAATGATTTGCACTTATTGCGCTTTATTGTACAATAAGGGGATAGGAGAAAAATGTTTCGATTGCAATAATAGCCTACAATTAAAAACTACTATTAAAAACAGAATTTCAAAAATGTAATGAAAACTAGTATCACAATATTCCAACAATTTTGAGAAGCATGAGCTAAATAAATTTTTTGGAATCATCACGACATCATCCTTGACGACTAGCCCTCAGAGAACAAGGAAGCAAGTATAGCATGTCTAAGCTGCGGAATCTGAGATTCTATACAACAATAAATAAAGGCGAATGATGGGGAAACAATAAATTGGCATTTTATATATTTAAAACCCGATTTTGCGATATTGCGATTTTCCTTGGATTTCACCATAGAGTTGCAGAACTTTAATAAAAGTATAAAGCGATAATAAATTGTGATGCTGTTTGCCTGCATGATATTTTATTGCCCAGCAAAATAAGGAATTATCATGCATTGAACTCTAATACATGCGCTGTAAGCCTTAATTACGAAAATTAAGGAATTAACTCGAAGAATTACGAAAATTGCGAAGTTTCAAAAGCACACATTTTGTGACAAAATTACGATTTTTAACTACAAAGCAATCAAAGCCACTCCATTACAGCAAAATATCCTCTTTACGAATTATCCTAAAGCATCATCACAAAAATGAGGGTAATTCCATTTTAATGAAAAATTTCTAAATGTGAGTAAAAGTATTTTACAGCACTTTTAATGTCTGGTTTATAACCCGTACAATTTGATATTAGACTTGACAACAATATAAATCTGAGGAAGCTTCACCACGATTTTGAATATTTTTTTTTGTTTAAAAATTAATGTCGCATAAAGTTTAATGTCTGAAACTGTATTTTTTTCGTAATTTTTATATTCGTTTTTTCCATTTTTTCCGGCTAAAAATTAAAAATGAAAATTTTCTCCTGATGTGACTAGCAAATAATTTCAGCTCATTTAAATTTGTTTGAAACAATAAACAATAGTTTAATATGGCAAAAAATGGAAATTATAAATTAATTTTTTGTGCATGCATGAAATATAAATGACTTTTTTGTTTTCCGTGTTCGTGGAGGTTTAATAGGTGGAACGTTTTGATGGGGCAAATTTATTAAATTGTCGTTACTGAAAATTGTTTATTTTCGAGTGTAAAATTGTAAAATCTTGTTTATTTAAAAATAATGAATAATTTCCTCAAACAAACCCACTCAAAAAAGAACACGGAAAATTAATTTTATTTTTCATCGGATTGCAAAATATTCTTTTTAGAGACTCATTTGAGATTTGTGAACGTTAAAATACTGATCATTGTGCCTCGTAAAAAAAATATGAAAACGCTGTCATTGTTAATTGTTGTGCTTATTTGGGGAACATCAACTGCAAATTATGAAGCTGAAATGGCAACAATAAAGTTGCTCTTTTATCCACCGTAATAAAGTGCTTTGCCAGAACTTTTTTTATGATTTTTGCGAGTGAATAATAATTTTGCTTTTGGTTATTAAAGATTTGCTTTTCATTCTCTTTGATAGGGATTTGTCGGTGCCGTTGGATATAAAGGAAATGGCAAACATTTCCGAATATCTTGATGGTAGCAAGAAGCTGAAGGTGCTTATACATGGCTGGAGTGCGAACAGTGATCATATCGCAATGCAACCAGTCAAGGATGCTTACTTGAAGTATTTTTGATAATAAATTATAATTAGTGTTTCAATGTTTGAGAGTTTGAAAACAAAGTAGAGCTTTAGGAGCTTTAGTGAGATGATGTTTTTTACATTTGAAAATTAAATTTGCGCTCAAATTTTGTTATTCTAAATTCTTCACTATTCAAGATATTACATCATTTATCTTTAACAACTAGGAAAAACACAGAAAATGTGATTACTGTAGACTGGATGGATATTGCAGCTCTGCCTTACGATACCTCCAGGTTTTTGGTGTCACCTGTGGCCATCGTTACATGTGGTCTGATGCAAAAACTCATAAATCATCTAGAAATGGACTTGGATGATGTGCATTTGATCGGACATTCGCTGGGTGCTCATTTAGCTGGAAATATCGGAAATTGCTTTAAAGGTCAACTGGGCAGGTATTTTATATTTTTTTTTTATAATGATGGGTAATGATGAACCCTTTTCAAAGTTCTTTTCGTGAGAGTTTGGGAAAATTCGAACATAATCTAATCAAATATATAAAATATTTAACAAAAATTTAACAAAGATAATAGTAAAGGTCGACCTCAATCCGTAATAGCATTTTCTATTTCCAGGATCACGGCATTGGATTCAGCTGGCCCATTATTTTCTCAGTTCTCCCGGGATGCAATCAAAAAGCAGGATGCAAAATTTGTCGACTCTATCCATACAGCTGCCTACACCCTAGGCGAGCCATTTAGGAGGTAATTGAATATTTAGTGAAACTCCAAATGTCTGAAAATTGAAATTGATTCGACTGTTTTTTATGCTTTCATTGTAGAGGCCATGTCGATTTTTACCCAAACAAAGGAACAAATCCACAACCGGGTTGCGCCACCTTGGATATCTTGACACTAGCGAGTTGCTCACACTACAGAGCACCGCTTCTTTTTGCAGAGTCTATAATGTTGCCCGAGTCGTTTCCTGGATATAGTTGTGAAGGTTTATTGGATTTTTTGCCAACAGCTGCAAGTTGCTTGTTCAGAGTTAAAAAAAAGCCTGGGGAACCGGAAGTCTTTATGGGAGAAAATATCAATCACTCGTATGTTAAAATTAATTTGAGACTACTGTTTGGTTATTGATGCGTCAATTGAGTCGTTTGTTAAAGGTTAAAGTTGATTTTACTACCGTTTTGATAACAAAAAATAAATAAATGAATGATTGTGGGAGATGTTGATAAATTTCCAATCATCAGCTTTCCACCAATTAAATCTTGCCCTTCAATAAACATTCTTAAACTAAACGGAACTAAAGATACGAGTAATCATATCGCCAATTTATTATCTCCGGTCCTATTTCCAGATCAATGGGTGTTTTTTACTTGGAGACCAACAATGTATTCCCTTATGGCCAAGGAGTATGGTCCGACAAACCAACAAATTTCACAGAAATCACAGATTAAAAACTGGACCGGAAAATAATCTGCATCTTTATAAAATACATAAAACCCATAAAATAAACATAATGTTGTTGGGATCGGGGTAGAAAATGTTATTTCGGTACAATTTGAAACTATAGTTCTAGCTATAAAAGTATAAACATTGTTAACTTATTCTGTAATTTCCTTTATTTGATTTTTTTTGGGTAAAAAAATGCGAAAACCAAATAAAAAGCACTCAAACTAAACACAAACTTTATATATGCTTCTTTCAGTTTACAGTTTTTCCGAGTTTTTCAACTTTTCAGTTCGATAGTCAAAAGGATGCTGGGTAATTTAATGTTTTGTTCTGCTAAATAATTAATTAAAAATGTAAAAAAAAATATTTGTGGCTTTTGGAAAGGTCCGGAAAGAATTTATGAAAAATATGAAAATATTTTTGTATGGTAAGCATAATATATGAATATTTAAGTTTACTATTTTAATTTGTTATCATTTTTTTTATCAGATACGGCCAATTTTAAGGCCAATTTGCGTAGCGTATACTTACGATTATATATACATTACGATTATATACATTTTATATATAATAAATCCGTCATTAGTGTGTTTTGGGAAATTTATACTTTTATTCAATTCAGTTGCAATATATAGTGAATTTCCAAAAAAGTATAAACATGTGAATTTATATAATCTTTTTTGCATAAACCTTCAAATCTTTGAAAATCTTTTATTTTAGTGATAATACTCCAAGTAAACATTCCATTATTAATTAAGTTAATTTATGTAAATTAAATTAAATGATTAAAGCTGATAGCACCATTTTTCGTCATTGTTGCGTAATTGCGTAACACGTAATTGGACCCAAAATAAATAAAACATGAAAGTCGTAAAATGTATATTTGTGAATTTTGTGGATTTTGTAAATTTTGTTAATTGCTCAATGTACAACCTTCATAAAAAATGTTTCTAAATAAAGCCGAACATACACAAAAAGACCGAAACAGTTATTCAGATTAACTCCCACATAATTTGTGAATTCATCAGAACATTTAAATTCACAAATCTGTTGGCAAATATTTTCCTTGCGATCCTTAATACTTTTGCCATCTGAACGTTTGGTACTGAACATTCCAAATCCAACCATTCATAAAATCTAATTCGTAATCTGAAATCTCTTGACTTCTCCACAAGTGTTCAAATTATTTCTGTTGTATTTAATTCCTCCTTTGAGGCAAATTAACGCTGAAACACTGAAAACACAAAATGTTCTGTTTGCTCAAACCACAAGTAAATTAAAACCAGAGCCATTAAATCAGGCAGCCGCAGCTGAGAATCTGATCAAAAATGTGCTCGCAAGTGATAAAAACCATAATTTAGAGCAAAATTTGGGAAATTTGTGAAAAAAATTTGGCAAATGGTGAAAGTTGAGTATTAAATAGCGATTGCGTGTTTGTTGAATAAACTGAAATATTGGAGCTGTAAAGTGCTGTCTTAAGGGATCTTCTTTATTAGATATTTCAGAAATAGTGAAACATTTGAAGAGAACATTTGATCATTTGAGCATTGAAACATTTGGAAAGTTTGCACTTCTCTATTATATTACTCAAGTTGCACTCTATTTAAGCTCAAGCAAACTTCCATAAATGCTGGTGAATATCTAGATCACTAGATGCATGGTAAATATGCAAATGAAGGAATCAAAACCAGTAATTAAGTGCTATTCCTGGGAAAATTGAGAAACTGGAAAATACCCAGAAAGCAGGGAGATGTTTAAATGCACTGTTGAAACTTTAGATGTTAACGAATTTCTTCTAATTCTTCATACAAGTGAAATCCAAAATTTTTATAGTGTGTAAGTTACAGCGAAATAGGTAACAGTGCACGTCTTTACGAAAGTTATGTAAGAGATGCAAAACTTTTTTAATTTGTTTAAAATCCCAAAATCGTTATCATCAACCGCCTCACACTTTGTGACTTGGTGTTGTAAAATTTTAGCATAATTTATTGCCTGCTCAGAAAGCAGCCAAGATTTATAGGTTTTAAAACAAATCCCGAGAATTAGAATTTGTGCCACGTAGTGTGTTTTCGAATATTCCGAGAAACTATCTTCTTAAATTTCCGGTTTTAGTGCTCTTTTATCGGAATCATTGCAAATTAACAGGAAGCTTTTATTCTTGCTCACTTTGGACGAAGCAGGCAAAAGTGAAGAGCAACCATTTATTAATTATGTACACAGACTCAGGGAAAAAGGTCTGGCTTCGTTATAGATTGGTATACATACTTTATTTTATAGAATGAAACATTTTCTGACTTATAATTTATTACTCTTTGCTAATGCGCTTGGACTTGCGTGAGTTATGCTGCAAAAAAAGGAAAACGGTAATTAGTTGAAAAGTTCGTAAGTGCTCCCATTTTTTAGCTATGAACGCGGTGCAATGGAGAGTTTTGATGAATTATGAAAGCTATTTAAGTTTTGATCCTTTTTGTAATTTTAAATCATTCCTTTTCATGTTTATTTTAGAATTTTAATGAAAAATGTAATCATTTTTTCTCTAGAAAGTTTAATTTCTCGTAATTTTTAATGTTTGATACTAACAGCGTTTTCAAAGGTAAATTACTACATTCTATCTTTCAGATGAGATGCTACACTGGTTTATTTATCCACCATTAATTTATTATTCAAACGAATCATATAATATCCCATTACACATCACTTCAACTATTTCAAAGCAACTCTTCAACTCGCATTGTCTATGACGAGAATGTCATCATATTATCATCTAACAATAACATGCATTAAAAAGAGGATGCTTCAATGACTTTCATCTGATACAGAGCACAATTTCCTGAGCTATGGAGCATTATGCCATTCTGTGATCAAATGAACCTTTTAAAAGTTCTATTCGATCGTGTTCAATATTTGCCAGCAAGATAATGCCAATTTAGTGAGATAATAAGCACTTAAGATACCATGAAGTAGATACATCTCAAGTATATGTAATCTATTTTTAATACAATTCACTTGCAATTTACCCATCTTTTGAAAAGAAAGAGAAATGGAAAAACAATTTTAAAGGAGCAACGGAGTAAAGCAAAAGTGAAGCAAATAGGTAGATTGTGGAGTGCGCTTATTGATACAATTTTGTTAGATTTTACCTTCAGATTTCTTTTTTGCAGTAGCATAAAGAGCATAAAAAGCATAAAGTAACTTATCTGATTTCCAGCTTATAATAACATTAATTCTTTCAAGTTTTGGAATTTGCTCTTTCAATTTTATCTACTTGCAGGAAACTTTTTACTTTTTACTCTTTAGATATTTCTGATGAAGATTGTGCTTTTGTAAAAAAAAGTATAATCTTCAAAAAACTTCTTGGGATGTTCATTTTTTGTAAAAATGCAGGGGTTCTAATGCAGTAATAATTGCAGTAATAATGTGCAATAATTCAATGACGTTAAAAATAACTATCTTAATATAATCAAAATTTAATAATAATTAAAATAATAGAGTTCATTATTACGTACATAAAGTCCCTGCAAGTATATTAAAAAAAAACTCATCGATTGCCTTTTATGATGTGTAATCAGTGAATCAAGGCCCTACGTTCATCAACAGCACCACGTTTTGTATAATGTGTAATATGTGTGCGTATTTATATTTATGATTCAGATTAAAAAATATTTCCAGAGCCAATAAATCTTGTTTATTGACAAAAAAAAGTTTATTATTATTTTTTATTGATCACACTTTGTGTGAGTTTGTCGAAGTTTCCAAGTGTGTAGAAATATATAAATTATCCCTTGAGGAGCGTATAATAAACATGTACAAAACACACACTTGATATGAGAAAGATTGAGGAAGTTAAAGAAAAAGGATTTATCGTCAAACATTACACTTTAATGCTCCGAATTGGGTACTTTTTGCTGAACCAAATTTGTATTTGCTGAATTCCTTCGGATGCTCATAAATCTTATCCCGAAAAGGAAAGAGTTTTTCGAGATACCATAGAATTTATAATTTAATTTTATCACTTGGAACTTGGAATTACTTGAATTAGGGCACAACATGTTAATGTTAATGTTATAAATGTTATGGAAATCAATGTCTTCTATGTGTCTCAATGTGTTTTATGGCCCTTTTTTGGACGATTTTGATTAAAGTGTATGAACAACGGTTACTGGAAACACCACTGTTGACTATATTTGCTTATTTTTTGGGAATAAGTATGAATGTTAATTATGTTTTGAACAGCCGGAAACTTATACTAGAAACAGCTTCATCACTTTTGACTGTTATGTGTCAATTAGGCAAGGATGAGCCTGTTTTTGGAATTTTTGGAGGTTCAAGTATGGATTTTATATAGTGTGCTTGTGGAAAATTTGATGTGGTTTACAAACGACCCTCTTAAAAGAAATTATCGTGTAAAGATTATATCGATATACTTTAATATGAATAACAGAATTGTTTTTGCAAATTGAGCTTATAAAGTTAAAAATATTCATGAACTCCGAGGAAACAATTTCCTAACATCCCAACAATAATACAATAAAGACGTAATAGGGCCGGAAACAGATAAATCAAAAATATCCATCACGCAATGCAAAGCTATGCAAAGGCACCCATATACTGGGCAGAGTAAGACATTGACAAGGAAATTATGCGAAGCTAAAAAGTTGCCCAGAAGACATGAAATACAATAAAACATGGAACTACAATACAATACCATAAATACCAAAAATACAAAATAAATAAATACTTTACCATAAACACGCGCCATTTTTCGGTTTTCGATGATTTGCGATATGAATTTAGTGGGGAATTGAAGAATTGAGGATTCGCACCAATTTTGACATTGAGCTGATATATCAAGCACAAAAGCTCATTGTGAAACGAAATGTAAAAACGAATGATTTGAACTGGAATAAATGAGAGCCAGGCCATGCGTGATTAGGATTGACTGGGATTTCTGCCAGAAGGGAGCTTTTGCTGAGACCTTTTTCGCACTATATTCTACACAATACACAAGTGAATTTGTAGAATATAATATATCGAAACAGTTTAGCTGTTTAGGAATATCGCTTTCTCAGCAAACGATTCCAGTCAATCATTATTTTTATAGCTCATTATTTTCTTTCGTAAATATTCAATTATCGGAACGCATAAATCACCAAAATGGAAAAACAAATAAATCAAGTAATGATTTTTATCTTTTTAGATTTGTTTGTTTCAGGCAAAGCTTTTTATACTTTTTTTTGTAATTTTCTACATTTACCATACTTTTTTGTTTTATGTTGGAGAAATTGATCCATTTTGGGGCCTGACGTTGGGTAAAGTCATCAATTTGAATTGGATCTTTGAAATGAAGATCACATCAGCTTTTTTTGATCATTTATATAAATCTAGTTCTTCCGTATTTGGTGTGTATTTGATGTGCTGAACTACCATGAGTAAACATTTTTTAAGTTCTATGGATTCCAATATCAGCGAATTTTTTAATGAAATTGAAAATTCATACCAAATCAAATGTAAAATTTTTTTGCTAATTTTTAAAAATGTTTTTCAATTCCAGAGTTCTTAAATCAGTTTAAAATTTTTTCCCTGAAATAAGCGGACTACAGAATAAACCTTCTTGATACATAAAACTATAATGTCGTTTCCTTTTAATGGATCAAAGAACGATATCGGATATTGTTTCCTGTGCCATTTCATGGAGTGACTCGAAATTTATTAATAAACTTCTTTTTACTTTGTGTAAGTATTTGCAACAAATACCAATTTTATCTTGGCCAATATGTTGACCATACAAATACTTACAAGCTGAAACGATAAAAAAACCTGAAAATCATTAGAAATTTCAGCAAACTAGTATCCAGGTATTTGAAGAAACAATGGTGAACTGTTAAAATTATTGTGAGGTTTTGATTAATATTTCTGTATAACTGCCTAAAATATTACAATAAATTATATGTTAAATAATTCATTGAAATCATAATAACATAAAATCATAATCAATGAAATTCATTTTTCATTTTAACAGTGAATACCTATTCTCTTTACAAAATGTAATGGTTATGTTTTTGGTACCCCCTGAATAAAAGATAACTATTTGTTTTACACTATCTATACAGGATAGTTTGGGGATGTTTACAACTTTATGCTCGTGATTGTTTGCTTGGTCATGGACTTGATGTTGTTCTGTTATTGATAAAATCTAATATTTATTCTTTGATGGCATAAATACATATTTTGTGTGATTTAAATGGTGATAAAATTAATACTGTTATTATATCAATTCTGAAAGTAAATATTTTAAGGTAAATTAAAAAATATGTCATTTTTTTTTGCATTTTCGAAACTGATTCATAATATAATTTTTATTCATTACATATAAGATATTTAAAATTTCATTCAAATAAGTATTTACACATAATAATTAAAAATATTAAATTGTAATGTATGAAGTAAATGTTTTTCCTATAATTATTTTATCAATACAGTTGTGATAAAAAAGCTGCAATTAAATGAAAAATACTTTTTCATTTCAACATCAATGCAATAAAAATTATACAAAAAGTGAACTCTTTGATTAAAAATTGTAAATCCACACCCCCTTGTTGTTAAATAAATATCACAAGCCATTTTAAAACAAAAATAAAATTTAAACACCCATTCATTTTCCTCATTTTTAATCAATATCGAGTATTTGCTTGTAAATTATTAATTAGCATGTTGCCCGCAAAAATGACCAGTTTGCAATAAAACGAGCTTAATAGGCTGCTACATATTGTTATTTTGTGAAATTTTGAATAAAACAGCTAAAATAAAATAAAATGCCAAATTACTAGTTCACTACGTAATGAACATTTATTATGCAAAATATTGTGACAGTCCCATTCAGCCCATTTAAAATTCAAATTAAAATATTTTCATAGAAAATTAAATATTTGATAACAATTCATTATTTACGAACATTAATTTTATTTATGGATTGGAGGTGGAATTAAATAATTAATACATTTTAATAGAATTTGAGGCTATCCAGCACTTAATAATTTATTTGAATTTTGAATTGGCTGAATTATTTGAAATTTATCAAAAAGTGTTACAAAATATAATAATGGTTTTGGTGGTAAAATATTTTCTACTTATTGAATCGCATTAGTTTTAATAATTCCCTATGATAAAATTAAAATAAACCAAAAACATGTTTTTTGGTGTTTAGAAATTCACAAAACTCGCTGAATTGTTTGAATTTAGTAATTTGCACGTGCTTTAAAGTTCAATAACAAATAATTTGGGGCGGAAAAGGAAGCGAGCAGAAGAAAATATTTCCTCTAGTCTTTTGCCATAAGAATAAAACAGCTAAAATAAAATAAAATGCCAAATTTACATTCACTACGTAATGAACATTTATTATGCCAAAATATTGTGACAGTCCCATTCAAAAAATTCAAATTAATTAATATTTTTTCATAGAAAAAAATATTTAACAATTCATTTTTACGAACATTAATTTTATTTATGGATTGCTGGAGGTGGAATTAAATAAAGCAATACATTTTAATAGAATTGAGGCTATCCAGCAAAGAAAATTTATTTGAATTTTGAATTGGCTGAATTATTTGAAAAATTTATCAAAAATGTTAAAAATATAATAATGGTTTGGTGGTAAAATATTTTCTATTAAACACAATCGCATTAGTTTTAATAATTCCCTGATAAAATTAAAATGTATAAGTGTAAAAGTTTAGAAATTCACAAAACTCGCTGAATTGTTTGAATTTAGTAATTTGCACGTGCTTTAAAGTTCAATAACAAATAATTTGGGGCGGAAAAGGAAGCGAGCAGAAGAAAATATTTCCTCTAGTCTTCAAGCCATAAGGTTGAAAATTTACATTCCGGAACATCCACAAAAGCTTTCAATGAATTAATATTTTCCTTTTCACATTTTACTTGATTCGTTCAAAAGAAAAGAAGAAGCTGATGAAAAATCTTCAATACTTGGAAAAGTGACTGTATAAGTGTAATAGGAAGCTTCAATCAAAGACAAAGAAATTAATAAATTGATTTTCCGTAATTTATCAATGAGCTCAACAAAGTGCTGATCAACAGAGCAAAAAAATCTTCAGATATCAAGCTTCGTTCACTGTTCAGAGATATTTATAAAATATCTCTTTTATCTACAAACATCAGAGATTTTTACACAATACAAATATTTGTGCAAAATAAAATTCTAAACAGTGTGATACATGCTTCATAAACACAATAGACCTTATTCGCTTGATAAACTTGATACATCTAATAGCTGATTACGAGACTCTATTAATATGATATTATATTAAGGACTATAAACCTGTGATATAATGTGTAGAACGTGGACGAAAGGTCGTTATCTTAAATTGAGATGATTAAAGATGATTAAAGTCTATAAAATATTCAAATGCATGATAATGCGAGGCTCTGCTCTCAAGTACAGCCATATTCCAGTATAACAAGCACAGAATCGAATTTGCCAAAAATGAACCGGAATTTACCGGAATTTACATAATTAATTGAACCCAGAGATTACGGAAAGGAGTTTTCATTTTATTTATTTTGCCCATTTTAACGATTTGAATATTTAGGTTGTTACGAGTTTTTACCTTTTTGCGTTACATAAATCAGGATAATTAATTTTATTGTCAATTAAAATTATACTGGTATACTTGAGAGCTGAGTTTGGTTGAATTTAGTAGAGTTCAATTCAGTCGAACTGCGAGATCAGACAAAAATACTGCTATTGAAATCATTGCGCATGATCCAGAGCGACCCGGAAAGCAGTTCGTTGGAAACAGATTTTTTAACGAACAGGGGAAGTTTGTCGAAAAGTGCAGTAGAGAGCGAACATTTAGGTCATATAATAGGGAAATCACACGGAATCCGTTTCAGTTCCGTGCTGCAATTCAACCCGCTAGAATCAGAAAACCGTGCTCGTGATGAGGCAGGCACTTTTTTGCTCTGTGTATTATTAAAAACAGTTATTGCTATTTTGTTGAGCCGATGCCTTCGTGGAAATTTATCAAAGGATTAGCAAGCAAGTGCTCTGTAAATTAATTATCAGGCATATCTGAGCATCTGAAAGCATCTGTAAACGTAAAATGGTCTATTGGCGCTTCGGCATGGATTAAGTGGAAGTATACTCTCCAAAAAGTGTTGCTAAATATTTGTTAAGGACTTGGCAGCCAAATGACTGAATATCTGAACTGAATGAAAGAAAACTGTTGACATTTTGGTATGCTTACACATTTTTGTTGGATCCGATTTCTGGATTTACCAGATTTTGTAAGAGTGACAGTGAATATTTCATAACAGTGGAAGCAAGTGAAACATAATAAGTGAAGCTGATAGGGCAAACTATCGATTGAACCCTGAATACTTGTGCAATAATGCTCCACAAAGTGACCCTAACTAGGCATCATTTGCATTGTCGAATTAATTTCTGCTTAATGCTGATATCGCTAATATTGGGAAATTATACTTAACTATCGCTAATGATGTTACATGAATATTGTGATTATTACAAGTTTTTGTGCTGTGCCATAACCAGCTGTTTAATGAATGAAAGTTCTATCAAGTTACTTCGGAAAATGTAATCGACAAAAGAATATTTTGAGTGAAGAAAGCGATAAACCAACAGTTTGGCCAAAAGCAGTGAAACAATGAATTGGTCGGATATTTTTTACATTGGATTATTATTAAATGGATTATTATGTAACGCAGTACGAATATTTGGTAAGTTTAACAGCAACGAAAATTGTATTAAAGCGAAACACATAAAGCGCAAAAAGCATTGTGAGCTTTTCTGTTTTTGCGTATTTTTTGTGTTTGTAATTTGTTGGTTTTTTGGTTATTCGGGTATGAAAATATTTTTCGGGTATTTCTGGTATTTTTACAATTATGTGTTTTTTGAAAATTAATTATACAGTGCTTCAGCATTATCAAAGTTGTGGAAATTGTGGTCGGAAAAAGTTTTGCTCTTTACTGAAAAATGAAAATCACGAAAGTTTTTTTTGATTGTATTTATTATATTTTATCATAATCAACATGTTTTCGTTATTGGGCTGGGAAATTCGATATTTTTATGGGATTCTGAGTTTTTTGGATTTGTTCGAAAATGTGTGTATGGTTTATATATTTGATAGCATGCTTAAATATATGGGAGGAATATAGGACGAGAAAATGGGTTTGAGTTTAATGGAAAACTGAAAACAGCTGCAACCTTTTCAAAAAAGAATACTAAAATGTATTCAATTATTGAGGAATGAAGAATGTTTCAAAATGTTATTTCAATAGACGTAATTAAAGTTTTGTTGAATTTTTTTAATAAATACTTTGGATTGTAAGGTAGTGCTGAAATTGGAAAAGTTTTATAAATTATTAAAAAGATATATTAGGAAGAAATTTATTCAGCAGGAACTGTGAAGTATTGTAGAGAAAGTCTTTATTAATGTTGTATTATAGCGATGCGTGTATTCATAGTTAGAATATGTGGTTCGAATTAACCTATTTTATTAAAATCTTATTTTACTTGTCAAAATCTGACGCTTATTAAGCCAGTATGTCTATGACTATCGACCATTGTAATTTGAAGATTTGAATTTTTTGACTTTCTTGGCAATCATTGACGTACAAAATTCTTACTACATTAATCTTTAAAATTGCCATGCCATGAAATTTGAATCTTCATTTTACTTAGGGTTCAATAAGTATATGTTGCCAGACAAATTTTGGGTTAAACAACTATACCCACATTCAAAACTTAAAGTAACTGAAGCAAGTTAAGTTATCAACTGCTAGTTATCAAATTACACACTTTTGAGCAGCAGTAGACGACGTGAAGACGAACAGACCAAATATAATATTTGATTTACTCAATCAAAAATTCATTCAAGGCACAGAAAACCACAACCTACCCTAATTACTCAAAACTTGAAAGCAAGAAAGAGTTCACATAATATATCTAAGCTTCATAACATTTTATAAGTTATCCAAGCAAATAAATCAATATCTACATCGGAAGCGCTCATAAAAAGCTTCATGTATCACACTAAAATAATAATATTGCCTTATGTTTTTACGATCATAAGAGTTTACACATTTTCATATATTTTAATATTTAAAATTACATGCTACATGTTTCTTTTATATGATGGCATCGAAAAGGCTTTGTTCGTGTTTTTATGTTCATATAGTCAACCAAAATGTTTACATAACTGCACATATATTTGGCATTTTACTCATTCTGGCACACAACGAAAAACAACTCTACTGAACTGAAAATTATTTCTGTTTGCACAATACATAATGTTTTTTATCTGATACAAATATTGGTTAGAAATACAAAAATGTGTTTCGCTTGTGGAGAATATCTAAACAGCGTTGCGATGTCTTGATACATAAAGTCATAAGTAAATATCGATATCTATACACAAACAGAATAGGAAATGTAATAAAGAGACATTATAGATAAACTTGAAGATGTATTCGATTCAACCGAATAGTCGATTCCTAATAACTTTGTTAAAATGCATGAGTTTCCAAATTGTTTCGGTTACAAAAGGGTTTCAAATTAAATTGAATGAATATACGTAGGAAAAGGTAACGTGGATAAAGTAATAATATTTTTATTGTTTCTCATTCATATCACGTAGGGTCTAGACTTCTTAGTCATTCATGATGGATTTATTTTGTCGAATTGGATTATTCAATATTGACGAGACAAACAAAGACATTTCGAGGATCTGCTATTCAGATTAGAGATTTTTTTTTTTTAGTAAACAAAAGAGTTTTTCCAAATCTTCTACAAGGCTTTACTGTGAAATGTCTATTAGTAGAGACATTTCAAGGACTACAGTCTCTTTTGAATATAAAGTAGATTTAATAGTAGTTTGAATTTTGAAGAGTCATCTACATGTTATGCATCTAAAGCTCAGCACAACTTTTCATACTTTTAGTTGTGAATTATTACTAAATTTAAACATAAATATTAAACAAACATAATTAGCTGAAATTGTACTTGAGAGTTCTCTGAAATGAATTTAATCAGAATTGTCTTCACAAACCACTAAATCCGCTATCTCATCTTCTTAAAGGAATCTGCTGCGAAAATATCGATTTTTTCAGTGCCAACATATTTTTGAGCATTTGTCTGTTGGTTTTTGTGTGCTGGTAATATTTGTTCTAGTGAAAAAGTGTCAAGTTTAAATTATAATGACAAGAAAATTTATCATTTGTTGTTTTACCAGCAAACAGCCTTAGCTGTTACCAGTTGTACCAGAATACGTTTTTCTCTCACATATTGAAAAGCATATTAAGATAATGTGGAAGAATAAATCACATAAACTGGCATTAAAGCTTATTTATATGTCACGAAGTTGCGTTGAAAATATTTCGGTTTTCGTAACGGTTAAATGTCGGAAAATGTTGTGAAAAGAAGAAATGCGCTCGAAATGGAAAATTAAAGAATGTAAGAGGCTTTTAAAATAAAATCCTTTTAAAACCACATAAAATGAAATAAAACCACATAAAAAGTCAAGTTCGATTTTTATCGCCAATCACATTGTAAAACTTTTCTTTTTTAGTACCCCGAAAATACGGTATTAAAAGTTTGCCTTTCCGTGAGTTCGTTTTTCCCGTGGATTTGATTGACCTTGAAAAGTTTTTTTCCCCATTATTTAAAATTCCATTTTCTCGAGTTTCATCAAAAAGCAATTCAAATTCAACATAAATTCCAGTTATAATTTTCATTCACAATATAAAATTTAATCTTCATGAAAAGTTGATTTTAACATGAAAATTATTTTCGATCAAAATATAAATACAGGAGAGCAAAATTTTTTAGGGTAAATTTGGGTGGAAAATTTTTTGAGCCTTTTAAAAAATATTTAGATGATGGATTGTTCTGTTATGACGAACAGGACCTACTTGTACTATCATGAAAACTAAAGATTCTTCCATCCAACAAGCTTCTCTCCAATAATATGTGTGCTTGCTGGCTACGAAAGCAATTTTAAAGAGAAACCAGAAAAATAACACTGAAATAAGAATAATGTGAAAATCAATATTTGGCAAGATATTTTGGGGTAGAAATTCTGTGTACTTTTATTAGTATTTATTTTAAACGAAAATTTATATAGAAACTTTTTCTGCGTTTTTCTGCTTTTCAGTTTTGCAACTTTTTCAGTTCCTCAGTGTTTTAATGCTCCACATTTCCATGTGCTATTAGAAAATTATGGCAATGCTTTACCGGGAATGCCGGGATCTTAAAATTGTTTTAATTTAAAAGTTTGAGACTTATGGAATCTTTACTAACGAAAAAGTACTTAAAATTTGTTTTTCAATAAACCGGGGTTTGTGCTTTAATGTTTTTTCTTTTAGGGCAAATTTTGAAGATAAGGATTTGATAAATTTGTTTAAACGATTTACTTAAATATTAATGTTGATTTAATGGTGATGGAGCATATAAATGTAAAGCTGTATATAAATTTTGATAAAAGATGGGTTTTAGACTGGTTATTGGTTATAATTCAATCTTGATTTTGAAATACTTTAATCATCTGTTTATAAAAAACCTGAAACTGTAATATATCTTGTTCATATATATACAAGGATGTGAATAATGTAAACCAAAGATCAAAAATGTTCTCGGTTTTGCATACAGCCTATATACACTTAAACGAAATCGTTTAATATCTTTGATCTAAATAAAATTTTCTAAACAAAAACTACAAATAAATAAAATAATGAAATGAATATTAAATGTTAATTTTTATGTAAAAAGTTTTTCTTTGAACATTCATAAATATTTCATGTGTTGATTTTAGTACTGGAAAACAAACTTGTTGCTCGTACTTCGATTAACTGGTAAAAAATGGTTCTACTGTGAAAAATGCTTTGTAATCTAATTCTAGTATGATATTTTGTATTCTTTGGATCAATAATAAATTTTCAAATATATATAAAGAAACCATGTGCTATAAGAATTAATTTAGTTGAATGTCAAATCACAAACAAAATGTTTTATTATTTTGTAAAATATTAAATTGATCCAGAATTTCATAAATCTGATATTCCACACAAAATAGACACAGTTCATATCTAATTAAAATTCAATTGATTAAAAATTCTAATATGTTCAATAAAAGCAAACAAAAACTAGATTTAAATCATTTAATTGAACAATTGAAAATAAAATCCCAGAATATTCCAACAACCCAATCAAATTAAAAAATACAGCGATATTTTATGCTATTCACAAAAATCAAATATTAATATCAAAAATCGAATATTAGACTTTTCCGGTCGAGTTGCGCTTACAATTATCCAAAAATAATTTTTACTGTCCAAACGGACAAATTTAATATTTGCTCTAACGATTCAAAATGTAAGCACATGCATCGCAAATTACAGTATCAAGTTGTTTATTCAACTGTGCTGGTTTGGTGAGCTAATAATTGGATACCATCATTTTGAATTGAAAAACAATTATATATCACTAGTTTGCTAGTTACGTCGACCATTATCAATGACCGTAGTTATTCTTTGCATATATTTGAACAGTGTATATGTATAATCATGTTTACATGCAGATATAGGTATACTAAACAGTGTTGTATCGACTAATTATTCTATATGCTTGTTAATGCATGACTAACAAAACGACAAAATGTACACTATAATTGGAGGCTCTCATATAATTAGAATATTATTATTACCATTAGCCTACTCGCTAGTTTGCATGATTTACAGTTTTTGAACCAGTGTTTTAGTGTTTTACATATTCCATTACATTGAAATTGCTAGACTCGCAGCTTTTCAAATTTCCCTGAATTCGCTAATTTTGTATCGACATTATATTCAGGACATTTCACCAAATTTAAATCTAATTCTGTACACATTTTGAGGACATTTTAGAGTAAATTAAGGATCCAATGCATCATTTTTAGACGCTGGTGAATTGTAATTCTGTTAATTGAGTAGGACGGCTCTATAATTCAAAGGTGGTAGGTACATTGATTAAATTTGATGGCTGATGATTGATAATCACATTTATAAGTTGCGAATCAGTTTAAACTGGAAAATCGTGTTTAAATCATGTTAACCAGGGTGAGAATTGTGTGACATGCAGAGTATAATTCAATTTGTTTTGCAACACTTATGATGGGACGCTAACGGATATGTAATCATTAATTATGGCTTATTGATGGTACTTTCTTGGAATTTAAACTCGTGAAAGTGTTAATATTGAAAAGGTATTCAATTAAAGATCCTTGTTCATTGTCTAAGTAATTGAAGGACTTGAATGTGAAACACAATTTACCTTTTGTTATGGCAGAGAGCTTTGGGCTCCCATATCTGTTGAAGTTTGAAATTTAACCTTTACTATTTAATCATTCATAGACAATCCTAGGAATGAGAATAGGAATAACCTGTTAAGAAATAAGATATTGAAGTGTTCAGAATAATTGCGCGTCTAAATCAGAAGTAAATTGTTAAAAGTCCTAAATCTTCTTTATAAACTAGATATTTATAGAAAAAAGGATAATCTTGTCAAAGCCCATATCTGCGCAAAATCGTTTAATGACTGAAGTGGAATTATATTGTATAGACACAAATGCCACACTTGCTCCAAATATTTTATGTAAAAACCATTCTACGTGATTTCCATTCAAAACCCGAAACTCTGTGACCCTGAACTAAATTGACTCAGAACACTCCATTCATAATAATTATTATTCCACCGAACAATTTATTTCAAAATCATCAAATATTTATTCGGCTTTACTATTGAACTCACTGATTAATGAAATATTCAAAGGGTTTCTTCCCTAAAATGAAAGCTTATAAATGATGTTTTTGTTAAATGTTAATTTCTAAATGGCTGATGAAAAGCCCTTTAGACATTAATTAACGAAAAGGGTATTCTCGCTACATAACAGTCAAAAAAAAATCTTAACAATTCAATTTAATTTATTATTTATTATTTCGTTGTCATGTCGCGTGTGGAGCTTTTTGTTATCAAGTAGCCGTTATCTCGAAATAGCTTCTCGCAACTTCATATTATTGTTCTTGCAGAATTTTCTGAAGTTGGTGTTGTAGTTTTAATGGTTCGTGTGTACTCTCAGTTGGAATAAAATTACGTATATATTTCACAGACTTTTATTACAGAAGATTTGAATAATTCAGAGGAATAATTTTATCTATGAAATAAAATAATAAATCAAAATTGGGTCTACAAAAAAATTCATACATTTCCTGTTAAATTGAGCGTGTAATTTATATCAAATCAGAACTTTGAATCAATTAAACTTGGTTTGCAACAAAATCCCACACAAAACCTTTAAAATTATAATTTCTCAATGATTGTATTATTGTTTTTCCTTAAATGCTGAAATATATTAGAAGAAACAAAAAACACTTAAAATATGTATGAATCTTCAATGAAAGCAATTGTTATTCCAGTCCGAATAGTATACATAATATATATGGAACTAACAACAAAAAATTGTTAAAGACGAGGCAAAAACACGTAATGGAAATTTGCGGGAACACAAATGTAAAAAAAATACAAACGTTGGCATATTCCATAATATTGCAGAGCAAAAAAGAAGCAACTAGCTGGATATTTTATTATAAAACATAGCAGGTCGCGTAAAACTAGCTCATGCATCTTTATATGCTACTCTAGAGAGAGGAATGTTCTATTAAAAAATTCAGTTATTTTGAGAGATAATTATCCATGGAGTATGAAATTTTTCGTGTTATAGTTTAAATTTCCTTATATTTGTTGATAAATCATTCTTTAAAAAAATAATTATTCTTTTGTAACGACTTACAACATTACACAACCATAAGTATTTTTAAATTTTTATCAAATTAAAAACAAATTGCAATATCATTCACGGTACAGTTCACCCCCAACCAAAAACTTTGATAGATATGAAAATGCATGAATGTAACCATATTTTTATTTTTCTGTCACTTTCAGATGTCGAAAACATTCCCCGCAAAAAGGTTGTTGCCGTGGCGGGTCGAAATCTAACACTCACATGTCCAGGCGTGAATGACCAGTCTCTGATCGATACGCTGACCTGGAAAACTTCTCAAACCATTGCCGAGTATATAAATGGAATGCCTCTGATGCATAATCATAGGGTACTGTCGACTAACGTGCTTTTGCAAATTGAATTTTGCCAACTATAGATATTTTTCTGTTTCTCTCGTCTGTTGCAGATAACTTTACTCTCGGACAACTATAGTTTATTTTTCAATTTCACAACGTCATCCGACACAGCTGAATACACTTGTTTGATTAATGATAGACACAGTCCGGAATCAATCATAGATTTATTAGTGCAAGGTAGGAGGAGGTTTTAAATGGCTTCGGGCGCGAGTATGGTGAATTTGTTGGAAAATGTGATGATGCTTAGGAATAACATGTTTTAACTACTAAAGCATTGGGAAACAAAATTAGCATATAGTGGTTTATTATGAGAGTCAACACTATAAATGTTTTTGAAGATAGAATTTCAATAGCGTTAATGGATCTCAAAATGTTTCAATGAAATTAAAGTACCATCAAGTTCACCAATTCTTGCTCTTTCTATAAAAATCCAACAATTTATCACATTTTCCCTGTAGACGTACCCGATCCACCAGAACGCCCCCTTATAGTAAGTTTCACATCCAGATATGTGAACCTGTCCTGGGCTCACTCACAAGACCCCCGAACGGCACCCGTCACTGATTTCATCATTCAAACCAGGTAAAACCATAAGTCTCGTCTGTATAATACTTAAATATCACCAAGTTCTTAAGAGTATAAAGTCCATGAAAGAAGTAAACCATGCAGAAAGTGAATCATCATTTCAGTATTCCAGTGTTTTTTTCAGTTTATACGTATTTGAGTGCCTTAGCATTGTGCTGTCTAATTGTTCAAAAAGCTTTTGCACCTTTTTATGCTTTTGTATTCGAGTAAATGCTTTTCTTAATTACACGAGTGGTAAAAGGAAAAGCACATTTAGTACGTTTAATTTATGGAAAAAGTGTAATTAAAGTTATCTCCATTAATAACTTTTTTATTTGTGTTTGAACATAAAAACACGTTTTCCATTTGAAATGATTTCTACTTAGCATTCACATAAATTATGATTTATGCATTCAGTTCATTTTATGGTTATTGCGTTATTATTGAGGCAGATGATAGTTTATTACCAAATTTCAAAGCATTGGTTGGAAAATTGGAAAATTGGAAAATTGGAGTAAACTTTTAATTTATCCAATAAAGTATTTTCGTTATCAAGAATTTAACGAATTTAAAATGGTAGTCATAGAAATTTTTTAAACCGAAGAGATTTGAAATAGTTTGATACACAAATTTTCCATTCAATGACGAATCAACGTCCACTACCAGGTCTGGCTATATTGCATAGCTATTTTTCACACGTAGCATTTAAAAGTGATTTATAATTCCTAATTGACATGTACAGTATCCGGCTTTCATCAAGCTTAAATTTGGCGCTGATTAACTTCAACTTTGTGTTTGCTGTTTTTTCCATTTCCACAATACAGAGTCGGTGAAGAAGGGGCCTGGGACGAAGTACCTGAAGTGCACACCAACAGTAGTAAGGCTAGTTTTCAGATGGCGGGCCTGATGCCGTTCACCGTCTACAGTTTTCGCACAATTGCTGTTAACAGTCTGGGCGTTAGTCATCCATCAAAAGAGTCATACTTTATCGTCACGTTACGCGAAGGTAATTGTCTGATTGGGCTGAATGTTTGGAACTTTTGACACTTTCGGGGAAATGCAGGGGTTGAGAATTTCTGTGAGATTTGAACAATAAATGTCAATCAAATGATCAGAGCTTCAAAAATATTTTTCAAACAATATGACAAAGATGATGAAAAACTAACTACTCCATCATAATCAATCCTCAACTAACCTTTAAACTCTTGGTGCCTGGAAAACTCCAAATTGGCCATCATTCATGAATAAAGCAACGCACCAAATTACCTTTTAATTCTTCGTGCATTCAACGTAGACAATTTTGCGAAACATGAATGGATATTATCAAAATCCTCTGCCGTTTAATATGAAAACTCTCTCGATTTAATTGAATTTACATTTTTGATCTAATGATGAACGTTTTGGGGATCATTTTTTAACTGACAGAGTTTATCAGTGTATACTATAGGCTTGAAAATTGAAATTATGTGAGTCTTTTGAAAAGATCAAAACGATATTTCTGCGCAATTATATTCTGTACGAATATTTATGGTAAAACATCGCGTATAATTATGTACATAAAGTATGTATTTATGTACACAGTCTACAGCCAGCGTTGTTTAAAAATCACGATAGAATAATAATTGGAAAATTCAAATTATGAATTTTATGGAAAATTTTGAATAAGTCCAGCAGGCAATTTTTTGATCAAATGTTTGCTTTGAAATAAATTGGCAGACATTTCTTTATTTATTATTATTATTGGTGAGAGGATTTTTATATGATCATTTTGATCATCCGCAGGGCAATTGTAGATTTTCTGTCACTTTCAGTGATATTTCATAATTCCATTTTTATTGCTCTGTAGGTTTTTGAAGTACTATTCAATACAATATCATTGTTCCTTCCATTTTATATTTGTTTTACCGAGATTATAATTGTTATCATGAGATTTTGCAAAATATCTAATTAAATTGAGAAAATTGAAGAATGAAAACAAATTTGTGTCAGAAAAAATCTAGAATCATAAAAATATTTACAATCTTTTCAAATCTACCGAAGACTCACAAAAATGTTCTCCACAAATATTAAAATTAAAGATAGCAGGAATTACGGATAATCCCTACAAAAAATTGTGAAATTCTCAAAAGCTTATAAAATAATGAAATTATGAATTATTTAATACAATGTCTGCATACCGCAACCAGCCAGAACACCAGCAACCTAGATAAGCAAGATACCCATTTTTTAGGGCAGTTTTCCCTGCTCACTCTAGCTTATGAATTTTTTTACTTGACTGACTTCTCATCAATTCAGTCTCCCCGACTTCTTAGTGTACAATTCATAAATTTCTCATAAATTTCTTAAACTTTGTCAAGTCCCACAAATTTCACAAATTTAATATATAAATATTTCTATTCCCATATTTTCTGTGTTTTTATTAATAACCTTAATTTTCTTGAGCAGTACCCGTGGGGAAGCCAGTTACGACAATTGCGCACAACACATCCGCCACATCAATATACATCTCGTGGAAGTCACCGCCAGCCGATACAATACTGGGGGAGTTTCTAGGCTACCGCATCACATATCGAGCACGAGATAAGCACCCAGAGAGCGTGAAGGAGACTTATATTAGAGATAGTAGCGTTGAGGTGAGTTTCATCTTGCCTGTCTGTTTGATAAGAAAATCCAATTAAACTTCTTAAAAATGGAAAATGAAAATGTAATTTATTTGACAGAGCCACGAGATCCAGAGTTTAGAGACATTTACACAGTACTTAGTGTCGATTCAAGTTTTTAATCCAGAAGGATTAGGACCGGCAACAACCGTGCTTGTTATGACTGATGAAGGAGGTGAGTTTTGTGTTTTATTCTAAAATTTTTCAACTTTGTCAGTCAAATAATGATTATTCTGTCAAAAAAATCCCAACAAAAAAAGTTCATTGCAAATCTTCAAAAAATGTTTTCTTTTTAACATAGTGCCAACACGACCCCAAAACGTGCGCGTGCTGGATGTCACATCCAACTCCATCAAGATCTCGTGGCTAGAACCAACGAGAGCCAATGGCGTGATTCACGCTTATAGAGTATACTATATGTTTTTAAATCAAACCTTGCTGCATCTTCCCATGCTTAAGAATGATGCATCTATGGGCCCACCTTTCACCTATACCCTAATCAATCTTAGTAAGTATTGTTATTTAGTGTGATGTATCGACAGTTTTTATGGAAATTGGTTGAACTCATTGGGATCGATTTTTTTCTTCTTCAGAGCCCTTTACAGAGTATCGCATAATTGTGATTGCGTTCACTCTGAAATACGATGGTGAACCTTCGGACTCTGTGACTCAGCAGACTGACATAGCTGGTCCCACCGCACCATTTATAATGAACCTAACGTGCCACTCGCAGGACGCTTTGTACTTGCAGTGGAAACGACCGGCCACATTCTATCATTCTATAGACTTTTATGTGATAAACTACAGAGATGTGGCGTATTCGAAATTTCAGCAAATTCAGCTGAATACGACGACTTCAGTGGCAGAGACGGCTGTGAGTATAGTGGTTATGTTAATTATACGTTATTAGAGACGTAACTACTCCCAAAATTTTTTAGATCAACTTTTCTCTATTAATAAAATTATTTTAATTCAACAGATAATTATTCAAAATCTGACAACATACACAATTTATGAGGTCAACATTCAAGCAGCCACTTTAAGTTTAATTAATTCTCGACGAGTGATACTGGGTCTGCACTCGATGGCCAAAAAAGTAAGTTTTAATTTTAGTTACCAAATATTTTCCAAGGATTAATTGGATTTGTAAAATCAGGACTTATGATTAATAAATAAGAAGTTCATTAACTTTTTACGATCCTATTGTTAGTTACCTTTTGAAACTTAATCCATAATTCATGGCTTATCAGCTTATTATAAAGCAATTAAACTGTTTTAATATTTTATATATTATTCATTCAAACCTAAGCGATGTTATGACATATTTGAAACGAACTCAAAAGTAATTGAAAAGAATAATTAATAAACTCACAAACTTACTAAACAAAATCTAGAGACATGCTGTGAAGTTCGAAGGCACAACTGACCTTTCACATAGTATAAAAACTTTTGTTATTCATTAACAAAAAAAATCAATAAACATGAATATTCAATTAATCCTTTTTTGCTGGCCTCGTTCTTCTACATTCTAATTTTTTTTTAATTTCTCATCCAAGATCACAATGCAACCAAACTGTGAGACAATTCAACCATTTCCCAGACAATCAACCAGCGAGTACGACATCCCCGTTTTAACCGGCATTGTGGGCAGCTTCGCTTTTATATTCATTGTGTTGTTAATCATTTTATGGAGGTAAGCGAACATTAAAACAGCGTTGAAACGGAATCACACTAGAAAATTTAAACTATGAAGCATTTTATAAAATGAGTGGTTGATGAGAATGAAGTCTTTTGCCATTTAAAATAAAGTCACTGGACTTTGTTCTTTTTATCATCCCCTCGAAAACACTATGCAATATGCATGTTTAAAAGATTACAACATAGAAACACTCTAAAACACTCCATTCGACTCCATCTTTAACATTTTTAATTAATTTCGCGTTTCAGAAAATGTTGTCACTCAAGTAACGAGTCTGACGACGACGAAGAGCCGCCAACTCAACTGCACCAGCCGCAGACGGTGATTATAAACTGGGAGGCTAACGGGGTAGAGAAGAGCGAAACTATTCATGCCCATGCGAATGGCGTTAATGGCTACTCCAAGAATGTGTAGCATAACTTTAATTGCTAAATTGTGAAATTAAATTTGTGATTTAGCACAGAACTATGCAGAAAAGGTTTTATAAGTGAATGTGGGATGCGCTTGGATATTGTTTCAATGACAATTTATTTTTTCCGTTTTTTCATTTCGGGACAAAATATTTTTGTAACTTATTCAAAATTCAAAATATATTTCTTTTTGTTTTTTTTGAGACCACTCTAAACATTGAATTAATTTCTTGATGTGATAGAAATACAATATTTAAAATATCAACCTTTTCATACTCCAAGAGCAGCCCCATACACAATTTAAATTTGATAAAAGAATGAATTCAAAGCAGAACACAGAGATGTATTTGTACATATTTTATGTAACAGTGTAAATATGTTTTTAAGGAAATACATAAGTTTTTCTAGAAAATTAGAATTGTTGGGTAATTGCTTTGTCCTTTCGAAAGTTTGGCCGGTTGGCCTGCGGGGAACGGTGTCTTTGGCAGTTTCAATGGAATTGTTTACGCTTTTGTTCCACATTTTTTCGACAAGGGACCAACCGCACCAATGCTCTACACAAAGGCCGCATGTAAGTCGCTAAATTTACTTTTTGACTTTCTGCCCCACAAAACATGCTTTTTTTTGGTTGTGCCGAATTTTGACAAACACAGCAGCAGCAGCGCAAAAATTACCATAAATTTTCATTCAGCACAAATATATTATAGCAGAAGTATTCGCCGAGATAAAGCTGGCAGAAAAAAAAAGTTCCTCGAGGGAAGTGGAAAAGCGATTAAATAAATAAATCAAACATAAAAGGAGAAAAAGCTAGATGTGTTATTTTTCATTTGTGATTTTTTTTCTATTCTTTGGCTCAATAATCAAGTATTTATATCACGAAACAATTTATATTTTAAAAATGGCTTTCTAATAATGCTTTATGGCTTGATATGGAAGAATGAACGAGTAAGTATGCCTTGCTTCTAAAAGATTGTCTCTTTTATTGAATAAGCTCTAAAGTTATATAAAAAATTACAAAATATGGCAGATAAGGTAAGTTTGAAGGACCATTATGAAATGATTTTGAAAATATTGTAACTGTTCAGTGTTCACATTTTGAATTGATCATCATTTCTAAAGAACGTGAGGTTGATTCCTCCATAACTGCGTAACTGACTCCTTGTCTTAAAAACAAGCTGCACATACGGTCAAACGGATGATCATTCATCATTCATCAAAGTGGATTCATGGATTTTTAATTAAAAGGGACTAAACTTTTCAGAAAACAAAATCTCAAAATAAATTACCAGAACTTTCAAACAAATATTTTCCGAAACCCATCTCATTGCAACAAAAAAAAACGAGAAGCAGAGAAATATGGAAGGCCATTAAAAAATAATTTATTTTAATCTATCAAACGTAATTACACTTATCTCATTCTAGGCTAGTGCTATATATTTTCCACAATTTATCATTTATGACGCTTACTATCTTGGAAATGTTGGAAAATTCAGAAAACTCTGAAAAGTAGCTTTTTACTCATTGCAAACCAGCAAAAAAAAAAATTTAATTTGCATACTATGCGACAGAAAAAGAATCTCAAAAGGAATTTCAGAAAACATTTAGACACTGAGAAAATGGCAAAGATAAAGATTTATGTCATTTGTCATGATTGCATAAAATTCATAAATTCAAATTATGGTGAGTTATTTGAAAGAAATTGTATTTAAATTGAAAGCACTTGAATACAGTTTTGTGCTCAATGGAAAGTCTCAAGTGCCTCTTTCTGCTTTTTTTGACAAAAACTATACTTTTCCCAAAAAAAAATTGAACAAAAAACTTGAACGAGCCAATCTTGAGCACATAACGAATGGAAAGTCTCAGATCTGGCCATGTTTGCTAAAACCTTTAAAGCGTCATCGTTTTATTCAGGAGGTGGTGTTATTCAAATATCGCGGAATCGAATTTCATTTCTGTCTCGGTTTTTGGACTTTATTTATTTTTCATAAGGAAGACTGCGCTATACTAAAATACTTTACACATTCCCCTTAAAAAAACTTTCAATTTAGTCTTACATTCTTCACTTTTAATTAAAAACATATATTGTATACATTTCTCTTGCAATATCACTCATCCTGCGGTATAATATTCAAGGGTCGAAGCTGGTAGTCAAATCATCTTTATCTGAAAAAGAATTTATATCAACAAACAACCCGAAAAAAGCATAAAATTTCCTTTTTTTTTATCTCTTCTGCAAGCATAGATGAACGAAATTTGTAAAAACAAAATAACAAGAAAACATCAAACACAAGACAAGCTTGCGACAAAATACCTTCATACAGGCAGATTCGAGAATTTCAAGGAAAGGCTTCCACTTTTTGGCTTCTACTTTACGGAATATTTGCATATTTGGGTCTATCTGATATTATTGCAATGAAATATTAAAATATATATCTTTTAGAAATTTTTTCTCAGCATAGATATAGATATTTGCATAATATTTAAATCTCCATTGATATTTGCCTTCGAAGTTGACAAGATGGGAATTGAGTGTAGAATCCCTGCGATAAGGATTACACTGAGCTTTTGAGTGACAATTAAGCGTTATGAAAGAGTTTTTTGGGTAAAATTCTTATAGAAAAATAAGAAGGTAGAAATAATCTGTAATAATCTGGATTATGATTTCTTTAATGGAAAATGAGATAATTAGGTGATATAGGTGCAGGTATGGATCTTAATTTTGGCTGAGTATTTGTGAAAATGTTGTTGACAAAGCGTCAGTCAAATTGATTTGATTTTAGGTTTATTAATTAAAAAAATTGAGGAAATTTATATTTCATAAAAATAGGAGAAATTTAAATACAACAAAGGATCAGCTATGTCTATAAATAATATAAATCAAACAAGCTTTCAAACTCTAACAAATCCCATTCCCGCAAACTTCTCATCAAATACCCTCGAATTACCGCAACATTTATTTCTTTATCTCATAATCACTTACTGTTTGTGGTTATTTGCCAACTTGAATGCGCCACTCAGCGCTCGTTTTTCACTTAAAAAAGGCCAGAGTTTTCCAGATACTTGTGCGACTCCCACCAATTCCAAGAAACCGCAAATAAAGAAGCCAAAGACACGCAAAACCTCGAAACAGTCGCGTACAATTTATTACATTTTGCTTTGTAAACATTTTTTTTAGATCCTATTTTTCGGTAATTTAACGTATTTTTTGTTTATTTTCTGTTATTTGGTGGAAAAACAAGGAAAACATGGAAAGTTTGAAAGCAGCATTTATTCAGAAAATATTTTGGGTGTTCGAATAGCAAAAAATCCATTAACTGAAACAACTGATACTTTTATAAAAATAAACCAATTTAATGATTTGTGTGCCGGGAATTCTTAGTAAATCAATTAAGGACGATGGTGGAAGGAAAAAATTCTTCTTTAAATAGAAAAACATAAATAAAAACACATCCGCGCGAAAATTCATAATTTTTATGCGAACCACGTGATGCAAATCCGAATTGTTGAAACTTACAAGGTGAAGTAATGAAGTATAAATAAAATGTACATTTAGGCTTTTTTTGCTAATGATGTTCAATATTTTGTAAGGATTTTTTTATCGATCATTAATATTAGTGATAAATTTAAAATTTTTACTATTCTATTTGATATTATATGAGAGGTAGTCAGGAAACAAAAGAAAATCTATGTAAAAATTATAAATTCTCACAGCCAAAGGAACTCAGACCTAAATAAATCACGAATATGATATTCCTCTCGATTCACGTTTTAGTAATCTTGTTACCATAATTAAGATATCACAATTTCAATCAAACTTTAAATATTCTCATCATAGACTAAGAAATGTGCTTTCCCTCCGGGATCATCAAAATAGAATATTATCAAGTATCGATTTACAGCAAGCACCGTCAGTTGTCAGTTGTGATAGAAAAACAGAGTTCCGGGAATTTATCCGGTTTCTTAGCTTATATTTTTGGTTTTTTCACTTTTCCTACATTTTTAGCTGTTATGGCACATTTTTTCTCCAACTTCATTGATTGAAGGAAATAAAAATTCAATGATCGCAAAAGTCTGCTTTTGAATTTGAATTATTCGGAATTTTGTCGGATTTTCCATCGTTTAGAGTTTATAGTCGCTTTATAGGTAAATAAAGCGCGTTTAAGAAATTCTTCCAACATTCTGCAGAGCTTTATATCAAATATCTGCTTTGCTCTGCGTTCGAAGCTTTTATTGATCAATCTTGACAATAATCAAAGGAATTTCTTCATTGAGATTTTTATTTCGAATCATTTCATTTGAATTTGCTTTGACAGTTTTTTTTTTACGTTTTTCTTGTATTTTTGTTGATTATGGAAATGATTATCGTAAACGGATGAGAAGATTAATTAATTAAATAATGGAATGATTGGTATCCAATTGTTCGAGCGTTGGAAAATACTTCGGTTTTAATTGAATGAAGCAGTGGATATTTAATTTTATTTCAGGATTTAATGTGATCAAGCAATTGATGGCTCTCATACATTATTCGTTTCTTATCCCAATTAGGGGAATTTCACGTTCAAGGATAAAATTAGTGCTCAAAAAAGTACTAAATCTAAAGGTATTCGTTCTTCAAAATTAATCCAAAAAAGCTTAAAAACTAATTGAACTCAAAATCTTTTATTAACAGCCTTTTAAAAATGCCTTCCTTCAAAATCCAAAAATGTACTCCAACCTGAAGAATAAATAATCATCCAATACAAAATGAATTTGTCGTCAATAAGAGCGAAGCAAACAAGATTCTTATTTTTCCCATACTTTGTGCAAATAATAATCAGAAATAAATCCTTCTCACACACAAAATATCAAATCTACGTTACACAACAATCACACAAATCCAAAAACGCCGAAGTTCATCAAGAAAGCTCTAAAGTAACCGGCAAAGAAAAAAAAATCTATAAATCGAATAAATCCATAGAAAGTTCAGCATCGGAAAAGTCGAAAAAACTTCCGAAATGGAATAATCCATTATAATCAAATGTTAAATGAAATGACATATTCGATATAATGATGTGTCAGAGCGAAAGAAATAAACTTAACAGATTTAAGAGATGTGTCTTATATTATGTGAAAGTTGCTCTGCTTTTCGTGCGGATGAAAGCAATAAATTTGCTCCTGCTTGACATCATAAAACTTTTTTCTATTTAATGACAAACCCGTTTGAATGGCGAGTGTTAAGGCTTTTATGGATCCCGGGACCGAAAAAAAGATGAATTTTCGATAAAATGCTCACATATATTTTAAAAATTCATCTGAACCATTCTCATTGTTTTGGTTTGCTTTCCAATATTAGGTAATTTTTGTGCTCTAATGAGTTTCTATCACAATTATAGAATAAAATATTAAAAATTCGGGCTCCAACAGCAACCCTACTATGCATTATGTCACCCGTTGCTGAGCATTTTATGTTCAATCAGTTCAAGATTGTGGAAAATGGTGGATGAAAACTCTATTTAATTATTACAGAGGTTGGTGCTAATTGGCATGCAAAGATGATAATTAATTTCATGACACCTCTAGCTATTTTCAGATATTTAATCAAGAAACCAAATGTTGATTATATGCTGACAAATGTTGATAATGTTAATAATGCTAATTAGATTTAGAAAGAGGATAATGATGAAAATGTCAATAGAATTATAGTTTTAAAACATATGGGGACTTTCACAATGAAATAAAACGATCCATTTAACAAGTTAAGACTATTATGATAGTAATAATAATATGCTTTAACTTTTAAGTTCCTAGTTTATTAGATCAAGGGGAGATGGGTGTCTTGTGGAGTGAATATTCTAGTTTTATGTTATATGTTTTTAGTATATACTTAAAATATATATCTATGAAATTTTTTTAAATTTATAAAACAGTTTGCATCGCTCAAAGTCCATGAGCCACAAATTGAATTCAAATTTGCATATCAAATATTCCTACTAATGGGAACGCAACTATAATCATTTGGGTTGTACTTTAAACTAGTTCATAATATATTTAGAAAGTAAATCGTAAATATACAGTCTATATGGGGCATTTCAAAGGAGTATATTTAAAATTGATTCCAGTTATGCAATAGCTGATATATCAGCAAAGTAAAACATAAAATACCCACAATAAAATCAGAAAGTTTGTGTAGTTTGTGACTCACAAAAAAAATAACAAGCAAAAACTAAAGAAACTAAAAATAACTAGCAAACTAACAAAAATGAAAATTTAAACGATCCTGCTTTGGCTGCTTCAGGTTGTTATAAGGTGAATTATACATTTTTAATGGAACACTGAAAACCAAAGTTCACAACTAAAAAAACTGGAAAGTGAGCTAAAAAGTTTTATTGGAGTTTAATGACTTTCCACAACTAAATTGACTAAAATTGAAATAAATTTTACTGGTTTAGCCACGAGCTTTGCATTGCTCACTGATGCAATCTAAGCCTAATGCGAAGCTATATATTGGATCAGCATATTAGAACAGAATATGATCTCAGCACATATCCCGGTAATCTAGCATCAATAAAGGCTAATCACGTGCTTAAGCAGTTTAAATGAATTTTTTAACAGCCACAACACAGCCAACATATGCTCAAAGAATCCTTTCGCTTTGGATCGTAACATTATGTAAATTTGCCAAATTAGCTAAAATTTCTCGGTAGATGTGCTTCGTATGTACTTACCATTATATTAAAATAATTTTAATGGGAATTTATTACAAGCCAAAGTAATGTGTTCCTTCAAGCAAAGTTTGTGTTTCTGTGTTTCCAATGTTTTCACCCTGAGGAAGGTTTTAGGTTGGTGTGATTAAATAATAAAGAAATTGTATTTGATGGAAATACTTTCTTTCATCAATTTGAAGTGTGATTGAATATTTAAAAATTCGATGTTTCAGCTTTTGTAAAAAGATGCCTGATTGAGATTGATGTTTATGTTGAATCAAAGAAAATTAAGTTTTACAGTATAAGTCTCATTTCTCTCAGTGCCTTGTTTTTAGTGTATGTAGTGTTTCTGCTTCAACAGAAAATCCGAAGTGTGTGGTTTTCCTTCAAAGGATTAAAATACAGTTTATTTTTTGGATGGGAAAATACTAAAATAGTTTCTTAATTAATACAATATCATTATCATGCGGCTTGAATACATTCACATCTTATATGCATAAAACTTGATTTTATCGTAAAGCACCATTAAGGGAAATTATTATTTTGGGAACGAAAAGGCTTATGTGAGGATTGTTGAAAGACATAGAAAGTAATTTGCTTTGAACCTTTGAATATTTAAACAGTATTGAGATCGGGATGCTGAAGATATTCATTGATGTTAATCATTTTAATAACTTTATAAGGGCACGCTTTTTGCTGATTAAATACTTGAAGAAAACTTGAAAGTCTATAAAAAGATGTTTCTCTTTTGATTTTAAGTTACCAATATGCTTGGATATTATTATGAGTTTCAATAAGAAGCTTGTAAACAGGTCGGATTGGAGTTTTGAGTACATACTTTATGTATTTACTTTATGATTATAAGTATTGTATCTTATATAATACAAATTATATAGATACGGTATTAAAATGTAATTTCAAGCAACAAAATATATATATATATATTTAAACGAATTCAATTTTTCAATTCCATAAAAGTAAAAATATATTGGTAAAAAACACTTTGATTCAAGTGCATTTCAATGTTATTTCCTTTCAAAAAAAAAAAAAGCTCTAAAAACCGATTCAATGCACATAGGTGCGAAATACGATTCAGTTTGTGAATAAATGGTAAAATTTTACATTTCTGGAATTTGTATTAAAGGATGCATTATTTAAGGTCGCACGTGGTTTGAATTACCTAAAAAACATCTACATTCAAATTTATTTTAAATTCTTGCATTTATTCAAAATATTCCCAAAATACCAAAAAATAAATAAACAGTTATCAATTTGCGTCAAATGAAAAGAAATAACTGAAAAATAACCTGCAAGAATTTCAACAGCAACTAGAAAACATTTTAGTTGGCACACAAAAATTCAGCATTTGTAAGTCTATGAAATATATTCTGAGCACGTCGCAATGATTTTCAATAATTGCAGTTGCAATAATACGACATCGGTACACTTAAGTGCACGTTAACGTGGAGGCAAGCAGTAGAGAACACTTGAGGATATTGTACTTGGATTCAATCACTTATTTCACTCTCCAATTAGTTGCACTAATGCTAACTCAATAATGATGGCAATTCGATGGAAATTGAAGCACTGAAGGAATTGCGAAAGAGAAGCCTGCCGAGTGTTATTTTATTCTGATGGCAAATTTAATGTACCTGAAAATTTGTGCAGTGAGCAAGAAAATCTAAATTTATCTAAAACCACCCTCACGTATCCGTTAAGAGCTGTTGTAAGCTGCGTCGATAGGGTTTGAAACGAGATTAAATGTTTGTGTTTTTCTTTTGTTTAATCATTTGGCTGTGTGCCTGTTTGCTTGTTTGCACAAAAAAATTAAATTGCCAACAGTAAATAAAATTAGAATTTTTGCGCAAAAGTTTGCCCTGATTATTCACACTTTTAGCATTAATGAGTGCGAAAAATGGTTTTATAGATGGGTGCTTTTTTGGGTGGAACAAGTTAATTTTTTAAGTGTACTTTGTAATAGTGAGTAGAAGCTTAAAAGGGTTGCTTTGATGCCAGCTCAAGAAACATAATATTCTTATCTAAATTTAAAACGATTCATTCATTGCAGTAGAATGAATTCAATGAGATATTTCCTGACAAGATACAGAAAATTCATCTCCATCTTCTTCTTACTTACGTTACTGGAATATTTCTACTGAATTTGAGCTTAGAAAATCATCTAACAATCTTCAACTGCAATGTACTCATAATACAGATCTTAGAAATGAATGCAATATCAATTTGAAGAATCTTCGCTTGAATTGTGATTCTCTTACATTTCATCGGAAATTGAATTGAATCTTACTTCTTTGGTAGATATACATAGTTTGAAAAAGATTCCATCAAACATGAATTTCCCATCATCAGTGCCCTCCTTAAAGCGAATTCCAGCACGCATCCAAACTCAGCGAGTGACTCAATGGCAGGCACTTCAAAAAAGCGAGAAGAAATTTAGTAACAAATTTGGGAAAATTGTGTGTCGAGCACACCGAAAAGGGGAAACATTTAATCAGTTTTACTGGCTGAACAACTTTTCGGTTTCCGCTTAATTTTGTGAAGCAGGGCGTCCCGTTTTGAATAATAATTGTGCAGGCAGTCACTCAAAAGCAAACAATTTGGGTTGATGCGAAGCATGAATTGAGAGATACTTTTTTGCTGTTCGAAAGGGGTTTTTGTGCAAATACTCAATTATGTCTAATCATGATCGTGATTATTATTTAAATACTTGTGAAAGATACTTTTAGAATAATTAAGGAGGGAAGCTTTTAATCAGCCTTATTTTTTTTCAAACCAGGAGTAAAAAGGAGTAGAAAGGATGATGAAAAATAAAATTTCTATAGGTACCACATTTTACAATGATGATCTATTATTTTTGATGTTTCTGCTTATATTCTTGTACAGCTTCTCAAATATTGTTCAGTTTTCTGGTAATATATTTTCTTCAATGTTTTGAAAGCTTGTCAATAATTCATTGTTTGAAAAATTTAGGGCAATTTTGCTTAGCTGGCAGTTTACTTTGTAAATGTAACTTATCCAAAGTAACCAGTTGAAACTTTATTTATTCTTAGGTCAAAATTTGTAACTTAATTCATTGTTTCATTTAGGAAATTTAGAAAATTTTGATCCTCTGGAGAAAGTTTTATAACAATTGTTTGAATTTTCTAAATTTTTTCTTTTCAGTTCTTTCTAATGAATTCTCTCGAGTGCCGCTTTTAAAATATATTATTCAAATCATTATAATTTTAGTGTGGTGTGTCGGTTTAATTGTTTGCAAAAAACGTTTTCGCAAAAACAAATTAAACAGTGGGGAATTGTATAAGAAACTTGAATACACTTCATGTACCGGATAAGATTAGATGAAGATTTCATTATCAAATTATAGTGTCTTTGGTTTTCCAATTAAAAAGGAGATGCTTTTGCCGCTTTTTGTTTGTTTGCACAATTATTGTGAGGTGCATAAAAAGAAAATGTTATTGGGGAGGTTTTCATTGCTAGATTATTTCATTGTGTAGGTTTGTTGCAAAAAAATGGTGATAGTCGGTGCTTGGTAGTAGTTGTAGAATACGGATTCCAGTAAAAACATTTAGTTAATCTTATTCCTTCCATTTATTAACACTCAATCTCCAATACTACTTCCATAATACTACCGATACTACAATCTTCCCTTTTCTTTAAAGAAATTGAATAATTACATTATGGTTTCTTTTAATGATTAATTCTAATATTATTCTGTTTCCGGACACCAGTGGTCTTGTGTTGATACTAGTATTTTCCCAGTTGTGATGAGTGAAGTGACGTCGCTGATATCCTTGCTTTAAATGGGTCCTAAATGAATAATATTATTTTAAATGATAATTTGAAGTTCATCAACAGCTGGTTCTATTTAATCTCTGTGAACGAATGCTTGATATATTCTTGCAATATGTAATCATCTGCTCACTTTTCTCCCGCTTTTATTTGTTAGCTAATAATGACCTGATTCTTGCTACAGTTCCTCATAGCTATCTTTTCCCTTTTCTCTTTTTTTCTTTAATTTATTTATTAAATGTTGCTGCATATTTGTTATTGAATTCCTGCTAAAGTTATCCTTACTTCTTTTCTTAGTAAATGATGCCTGCACTTTAGATAACCCTACATTATCTTTTGCAACCAAAATCTTTATCTTCATAGTTATTTTATCAATAATATATTAGTAATTGTAGGCAGTTTTTTAATTTAAATAGTAATAATTCAATAATTTTTTTGTTAATCTATCCGATATCGCTTTTTAACTAATTCTTTCCTCTTATCAAACATCAAACCTTATTGAACAGTTTCCTTAAAGTTTACCCCTCTTGACTGTACAAGCTTTAGAACTTTTTCTTCATGCAAACTCGAATAAAGTACAAAGTTTGATGAGATATTTATATGGTCTATTTATAATTTTAAGTAATTATCTACAATATTTTAGAATAATTGTTTTCATCATTTCCTGCTGCCTTTGATTGCCACTTTCATCTTTCTAACTGATAATTCCTAAATAGTTTACGTCCTATTATTGTTTATACTTATTTCCAACAATATACATTCTCAATAATTCTTCTAATTAGGAACTGCTGATGCCTCAGCTCAATTTATTTCCAAATAACTACTTGGTTAGCCTCAAATCATTCCTTGGTCAAATTTTTTTATTAATAATTTATGCTAATTTTTAATAATCTTTAACTAAGCCTCTTAATATTGCTGTACTCTATTTCGTGTTGCCTTAAAGCAATGTCGTGTGCCCTTCAGTGACATAATCATTGGTTTGAATCTTGTTTCCTTTGATTGAAACTTTCAGCTTTCAAATTAATATGAAAATTGTTATTTTTGTATGGTTAAATCTTTTCCCAGCAATATATATATATAAATTACAAATAACCGTGACGTTACTAGAAACTTCTAATACCTCTTAAACTTACTTCTCTTTAAATAACCAATTGTTTCGTTTAAAATTACTTATCAATCAAACCTTCGTTAAGTTTTGTAAACTCGTTAAGTTTAACAACATTTTTTTTAGTTGCATCAATTAATATTAGATCAAAGTTTTAACTAAAACTTTTAGTATGACATGATAATCTTTTATCATCATAGTATCTATATCTCTATAATTGGTTTCTCTCTATATCTAATTATGTTTGAGAAGTTTAGCCGGAGCTCGTGTTTTAGAGAGACTTCAGTATTATAGTTATAATAGAGACTTTCAGTATTTTCCTCCTGTGTCTTATTTTCTCCAACATTGTTCAACTCTATTCATCAAAGAATAATTTATAAATAAATATCCATCATTTACAGAATTATTCTCTTAATCTTGAGAAATATGCTAAATTCAAGATATCTTTTATATTGAATAAAAGTTCATGTTTACAGTTTCAATGATTCTCTTATCAACTCAGTATTTACTATACCTCATTTTGGCATTGAATTTTAAAATTTCCTTCTTTCATAAGTCACCTTTAATAAGTCACTTTTTTTATTAAAGCTATTTATTCATGCTTTTCCCTTCCACAATCATTATCAATTTATTGTAATTTCACTATATGCTCGATTTGAAGAGATGAATATATTAAGAGTGCAACTTGCAACTGACTTGTTATTTAAAATTTAAGCCCAAACAGTTTCCTTTTTTTTCTTTTCCTCCAAAAGACAATTTTTAATGTTATGCATCATTCGTCTAACTCAAATTTTCCAGAAAGATTACTTTCTTCAGTCTTTTTATCATAGTAGGAATATATCTGATTCATTTATGTATTATTTAAAAAGTCCACAACAATTCGACTCTAGTTTAACTATTTGCTCCATTCGATGAGCTGAACATTCTATACGTGCAAAAAATATCAAATACAGATGTAAGTCCAACCAGTTTCTTTTCTTTTTATTTCTTTTAAATAGATTATAATTTTTATCAAATATTCCAGAAAAAGATTATTTCTTATTCTTTTCATAAATCTCTTCCATATTCTTTTCTAATTTGTTTCTTACAATTATCTCTTTTTTTTTCAATAAATATAGTGAACACTTGGCAATTTCAATATCTACATAAGATTAATTTTATCATCATTACATCGCTTTTTATCTGTACGCTTGAAAACTCCTGCTAAGCTTTCAAATGCACGAGGGTTCTCCACTAGATTACTTGCTGTATTGCTAAGCAATTTTAGTCTTCATAAACACTTCAAGTATTAGCAATATCTTTTTATTATTTTTTCAATTACATTGGTTCAAGACCCTGTTTAGTTAATATGTAAATTCAACATTATCTTTTTCCTCTTTTTCTTGTCTGATAAGTGTCAATGATACAAATTGCATCATATAATGTAAACTCATATAATATAAATTCTCATATGATAATAATTAACTTCCTATGTTTTCTAAAAGAACCGTTTCCATGATTTGATTTTCATTATATCCAAATAAATTTCTATTTTAGACCAAACAATCAAAATAAACCCGATTTCATAAATTTGTAGCTATATCATTTCTTAACCCCCTTGATCTTAGAGTCGTTGTTAAACTCAGGTATTCTATTCAAATACTACTCTTTAAATAGATCTTTGCCACATTCTCTCTACAAAATTTATATCTCTAGTCAATACAATTCATTCATTCTCCATTTCGAAAATACTTATGTAGAGCCATTAACGATTTTTTTTTCAGCTCGTGAATCATTATTTAATATTCAAGCATCGAACACTTTCCATCTACTCAAGACAAATGCTTCAACTTCATATTTAGTTCCTTCGATGTAAATCATCACTTCCTAGGATCCTCGATCGCTTTTGAATTCATTTTTCTTTGTACAGATTCAATAAATTATTCTCCAATTCTCTCTAGTATCCGATTTAAAGATCCACTCGAAAATTTTATTATCGAATCGTTAAGCAGCTAATTTCTATCAATGTTCTTATTTCTATCAATTCAAAAAGGACGTCTCACATCTCATCCAATTTGATCTCATTTATCATCAATATAGACTCACTAAACTCACTAGTGCTCTATAACATTTATATCCAGTAGTCTTGAACCTTTCTCAAGGCTAATATTCTAGTTATCTTCAACTTTAAATTTGTTTGTTATTATTTTCCAGTCGATTTTGCTCTCCGAAAATCATCATTACTATATACTCCCGTAGTATTTATCATGATTTCTAATTCTGAAAATCGATTAATCACTTTCCATGATTATTTCCTAAACTTTTTCTTAGGTGCAACTTATTCCTCTAACTGGTGCATTTGAGCCACCTTTTACTTCTTCTCAGCTATTTCTGGTTGCTGTAACCCTCACTTTTCCGTTTGATATATTCCAAGGTCCTTATCTCTACCAACAGGTTCTTAACAGACACCTTCAACTGAATTCTTTGACCTTTTCCAGAGTCATCTATCTCTCCTTGCAAGTTCCTTTTCCAGGACACTTCAAGTTAAATTGCACGACTCTCTTACAGAGACGCCATCTCTACTTGCAAGTTCCTCTTCCAGGACACTTCAAGTTAAATTGCATGGCTCTCTTACAGAGACGCCATCTCTACTTGCAAGTTCCTCTTTTAGGACACTTCAAATTATCAGTTGGCCGTTTACAGAGCTGCCTATCTCTACTTGAGCACTCAATGAGCTGCTACAATTTATTCCTCTAAATTGTCTTATCAAGTTTCAATTTGGTGAGTACTCCGACTTCCAACCAATAAGCCAGCCTTTTAAAGAGTTGCCCAGCTCCCTTGCAAGCGCTCCACGAGACACTTCAAGCTTTGTCATAGCCTTTTACTGAGATGCTTTCTCTTCTTACAAATTACTCCGTGAGTCACTTAAAAGAAATTAAGTAGGCGAACCCGCAAATGGCTTCCCTCTAAATACATTCAACTACCTACTCACTATGTAATGGCGCAATGGTTCTATTTAATAGTTTCTCCGCTCATGATCTGCAAAAGGATCTTTTCTAGCACCATATTTCCTTCACTTTTCAAAATCAAAACAATAACAAACCATTGTGAAATACGCGGATTCGTTTTTATTCTATTTTTCACTTTAATTGCACTTTTCCGGCTCCACCAACAGTTGAGATGGTTCTCACGCATCCCAGGTTTATCTCAGTCGCCATTGTAGAATACGGGATTCCAGTAAAACACTACATTTAGTTAATCTTATTCCTTGCATTTATTAACACTCTAATCTCTAATACTACTTCCATAATACTACCGATACTACAGTACTCAATAAAAGTAGCATGCTATGATTCAATATACTATGGAGGGCCAACTGTCAATAGCAACCATAAATCCCCGCTTGCGGCCATAAAACTTTTTTGCTTATCGCAGCAATCGAGTGATTCAATAATTTGCCAAGCAATCCTTCGCCAGTTAATCAAAGAAGGCGCGCAATCTTGGCGAAAATTAATTATTTATACGCAATTTGGGGGGGGGTATTTAGGCCATTCAAGTGTTTTTTTTTCTTCTGTTTTCACTTTATTGATGAGATTAGAAGATTAGAAGATTAGAATGTCCATAGGCTTCAACCATGGTTTGCAAGGATAAATTTATTCTTTTCTTTATCACATCGACACGAAAAGCAACTAAGAGACGACTTATTTCCAGAATGTAGAGTTTACTTGAATTTATTTTATTTTATTTGTTAGTTTTAACGATTCCACACCATTATCTGATTTATGGAGAATATGGTTTTTAATTGTGTATTGCACAAAAATTCTTCTACATTCTTTACAATTTTTGTCAAAATAATTAAATTATGAAATTAAAAATACAGCATATGTTAGAATTCTATAAAAGACCGATAGAGAAATACTTTTCCATCAAATAAATTTCTACTATCTTCTCGACATTGTTTTCTAGTGATGAAAATTTTTTCCAATTACCTTAAATAATTTGCAGGTGAAAATGTCACTTCGTCCATATTTTATCCGCGTAGATTATCATTTTTTGTTCATCCAGAGATGATGAATTTAAAATCCTTTGCGTAACGATTCAATATATTTTTGTTTAGAAAAAGATTCCAGTAGGCATATGAAAAAACAAAAATTAACTTTTTGACTGTAACATTCAATATATTTTTATTAAAAAGATTAACAGTAGGCATACTTAGAAAATGTGATTTTAACGTAATCAACAGTTAAATGAGTGCTTTATCGTGTAAAATTTCAACCTAAAACATAATATAAAATGCGGCAACTCTAAAAAATAAAACATGCTTGCCAAAATATAATGGCTTGTAAATAGTTGCCATTTTGCATGTCAATCTCATGAACAAACTTTTTTGGTAACAAAAAGTGGCAGTACATTTCTTCACAATGCATCTTTTGTCGGCCAAATCCGAAAATAGCCTGCACAGCTCCTTCAGTTGCATATTTCAGAAACGAAATTTGAAACAACCAGTGAAGCATGGGACTTGCATCTGCCATGTGTATGAAGAATCCGCTGAATATCAGGAAAGGTGAAATGAAGAATGGCCCAAAAATGGCTCCATGCTGCAAGTATACAAATTAAAAATTATTAAGAATTGAAATTTATAAAAATATATTTGTGGATTTTATAACCAAACATGTTGATTATAGGTAAAATTTTAAGAAACCAACATGAAAGTTAATATAATTATCGAATAAACTCACCTTCACACTAAATATGGCACCCACTACTAATCCAAGACCTTGAGCAACTAAAGTAACCAGCAAAATAATTGCGATAAATAAACCGAGGCGAAACGGCTCCATTGGCTGTGATGTCATGAAATAAGTAACCAAAACATAAACACTAGTGCACAAACACTGTATTGGAATATCCGCCAGCGTCATGGCCACATAATAGGCTCGAAGCGAATACCAGCGATTGAAGTGTTCTCGCTTTATAATTGAAAGTTCCAGGGGGACTAAAAGTAAACAAATAAATTATATTAATAGAGTTCAGATATTCTTAAGCGAAATTTTTAGACATCAATTCACATCCACTAACAATTGCAATGGAAATTTTATTCTTTTCTTAGAATTTTTTTTCACGTATTATATGCGTGTTTTATACTTAGTACTTTAATTATTCGAAAATTCATTAATACAGTTAAAAAATTATTAATTTATAAAAACGGCCATAATATGACGAAGAAGAATTTTTTGATATTTTGTATAATTTTACTATCTTTCGGTGTAGGATGTTCTGCAATTGCTAAATTTATTTGATATTTCAACAAAAAAAAATGAGCTTTTCCTACTTATATATACTCACATGCCATAGACATTGAACTAAACGCCGTGTACATTAGGAACATGATGGAAAAAAATATGTAATTAAAATTGTCAAATGCGCGGCTCGCATTATTTCCAATTCCAAAAAACATAATTCCAATCAGTGGAGCTATCATACAATGAATTAAGAATCGCATGGATGTCAGTGACTTGTCCCTCTTGAGAATCAGAAACGTCCGGGTCAGCAACAGCCAAAATTGTCTTAAGAATGAAGTTGAGTATCGTTCGTCTCTCTTGCAATATTTTGGGTTCCAAAGGCCAATGTGAAGCTACGTTTTGTGGGAACATCTGCAGACTCTGAAGATACGGAAGCTTCTTGAATTTCAAGACGATTGAGTCTAACTACTTTTTTTCATATTTCCTGAACTCAATGTTTCTACCATTCATGACCTTTTTCATCAATCTCTCATTTTGGTTGCCATAATCATGAGTTGCAATCTCGAGCACTAAAAAAAAACAATCTTGATTAAAATTACTATAACCTAAACAATTAAATATAATTAAGCTGAATGCCACTCACAATAGTCAGATTTGTTGTGAAACTCTGGACAGTTAAGTCCAAGACTACTAAGGTACGGAATGATGTTTTGACAACTACCAGTGTAGATGCATATGCCAGCAGCTATCGTATAGAGATGATCAAATTTTTCCAACAATAAAGCTGAGGGTTGGTGAATCGTACAAACTATAGTTCGTCCTTCGGAAGCTAATTTTTTCAGCAGATTTATGACTTGAGTGCTCATTGAACTATCCAATCCACTGGATGGCTAAAAAAAATTACAGAATTAATCGTGAAAAGAAATATAAAAGTTGAATTATTTTACCTCATCAAAAAACATAACTGTAGGGTTATTAACCAATTCTAATGCTATAGCTAAACGCTTTCTTTGGCCGCCACTCAACTTGCCAGTATGAGTTTTTTTTACTTCATCTAGTCCTAAATGAACCAAGAGCTCTCTTATCTGCAAAATTGATATTTAATTTCCTATAAAGATAAATAATGTGTTTCAACTTACTCTAGCTTTTTTATTTAACTGGCTCATCTCATCTCCAATTTTAAGGTTGGCTGAGAAATACATGGCCTCTAAAACTGTCAGTAATGGCTGCAGATTATGGTCTTGCATTATGTCTAAAATGAAACAGACAATTTAAAGATTTGTTAATTAATAGTGATAATGTATCGTGTTGTTTATAGGACAAATATATCCATGAACAAAGGAAACATTATTTTGCATCACAAAAATTATCAAAGAAAATAGATAGTAAAATAAATAACTCACAAGCTGACTGGCGTCGAAAAAGTTTAGCATTTCTGGGGCAGCCATTAATTGTGACTTCTCCACTTACGTTTTTGGTTCTAAAAAATAAAAATTTTAGGAACATAAAGAAACGCATAAGGAATTTTAACTATCTTACGTGTAACCAGCCAACAAGTCTAATAATGATGATTTTCCAGCCCCGCTATAAAAAATGAAAATATTAATTGGAATGTTCTATTATTTTTTTATCGAGATCAACTTAATAAAGTTATAAGGTTACAAAGCTGGTAATTTTTACTACTATCATCAGTTTCAAAAATACGATTAAAAACTAATAAGAATTGTTTTTTATGCAGACCTTGGCCCTATTATAGCAGTTAACTCTCCAGCTCTGAATTCACCAGTGATCCCACCCAGAATCTGCTTTTCTTCTAGAAAATATTTCAACATTCATTTAGAATATAGATAATATTAATCACGACAGAAAAATAAAGCTATACGCAAAATAAAAAATTTTAATCAGGAGAATTTTGGGTTTGAAACAATTAAAGTTAATTACTGAATTTCCTGGTTGGAATAAGCAATAGGCATGAAAAAAAGATTTATATGATTAGAGCAATCAGTGGTGTGGAAAGACTGAAAATTACCTTTGTGAAAAATTCCTGTTTTAACTGTGTAATAGAGGTCCTCAAAGCCAATGTCAAGCTGTTCTGTGATGCGTATATCTTCTCCATTCTCGTCATTTCGCTGAGATCCTAGAACGGTCGATATCATTCTGTCGATTCTGTTGAGTCTCGCGAGTATTCTTCAGCAACTATTTCATTTTAGCACTGGTTTTTAGTTGAGTGAACAGCTGTATAGTCAAATGCGCGATAAAAATGATTAAAGTGATCACAAAGGAAGTTTTGTAAGTCTATTGCTTGCGAACAACTTTTGCACAAATCAATCTCAAGTTTATTAAGTTTACAATATATCACTTTTTAGGGGAATTTTGATAAGCGATATAACTAATAATCTTTCAACAATGTATAAAACATTGATTTTTGACTAACGACGGCCTGGATTTCAATCTTAAAATTGGCTATTGTACTTTGTATAGCTTTTCAGATTATGCGGGCTTATCAAAAACAGCTCTAAACCAGCAGCTGATAAAGATAACAGCAACAACAGTAAATTGAAATCAGTAAGCAGCGAGCGAATCTTACTTTAAAACTGAGAGTATAAAGTCTAAATAGTATCGATGATTGTAATGTGAGAACAAATTAATTAAATAAATCACTTTTTGCAATATTGTTTGTTGTTTATATCTTCAAGTTTAAGTAAATTGGTTTGCAATCTGAGTAATCATGCAATTATGTGTTTTAAAAAATGTTTACAAAAAAATGAATCACTTGTTGAGTTGACTTTACAAGAAACTTGTCTAGGAAGTTAAATACAACTTATGAGACGAGACAATGAGAAAACTATGTTAGTGTATTATGATTTTCACAAACAATTTAGAGGACGGGCCTGATAATATAAACTTTATAAACATTCCCTTATCGAGCAATTGAGTTATGTACCGTTCTTTTTGAAACTTTAGACACTAAACTTACCTAAAAAGTATTTGACAACAATAACGACGAAGGGATTCTTATAAAACTTCTTTTTTAAATCAACAACTAATGTACTGAGCAAAGAAAATTTTCTATTATCTCACTTCAGTATTTATTAAATATAATTCACTGGGAAATTTTCGAGGGGCTTATAATCTTGTGAAAAAAAAACGATTAATCTGGTTCAATTTGATTCATCATAGCCTCGGCTTCTGAAATTGTGAAAAATCTAATTTCCGACTAAAATATAGTCTTAAATTTGCTTAGAGTGGTGCATCTAAAAAAGCAACAAGACATTTAACGTATTAAAGTATCTCTAGGTTGAAAATATTGCTAAAATTTGTGAAATCAAGATTTTGAAAAAAAATCAATAAAAAAAAATTTATAATGGATTCTGGATTTAGAGGCGGATATAGAGGAAATATTCGAGGAGGATTAGGATTTAGAGGAAGGTTAGTAAACATGGATGAACTTTAAGCAAAGTCAGAGACTTAATTATTCTTGTTTAGAGGAATGATGCGTGGTGGCAATGGTTCTGGATTCAACTCACGAGGTGGTGGCTTTAATTCTGGAAGTATCATGAGAGGAAGTTTTAATTCTCGAGGTCGTGGTTTCCCCAGAGGTGGTTTCAATTCTGGCGCTTTCAGAGGAAATGGTATGACCAACGGACGTGGTGGAAGTGATAGAGGAGATCGTGGAGGACGTGGAAGATTCCCGCCAAATCAAGGATCCAACAATGGTCCTCCACAACAACATCAAGGTAATAATCATTTAAAGAGTATTTATTAATGTGTTTCTTGACAAATTCAGAGACAAAGAATTTTTCAACATCAAAATAGTCTGTAGCTTCCAGATCATCTCTAGTTAGTTATCGAGCCCAAATTATTATAAATATTGATTTTGTCCATCATTTCGGACAACTTTGCCTGAGAAACAATCTCCATAGTTATGCTATAAAAGCGTTTAGAAACAATTGTTTGGGATAAATTGGAGCCGGCACAAATAGTGAACTATTTTCATTTTTGATAATAACAATCTTTTTGTATTTAAGCACCTGCACCCAATCCTGTACCTCAGCCGCCAGTTGTTGTAGAGCCTGTGACCGAAAAGATTATTCCATCAGTAACAACTTCCAACAATGTTGTAGTATCTGGAAATCAAGGACCTCCACAGTCTAATAACAATTCTATGTCATCTCCAATGTCTCGAGGAGCTCCACGTGGTGGACGAGGTACCTACGTTCCACGAGGAACTATCAGCCGAGGCAGAGGAAGCTTCTCTTCATCTCAAGGACCTCCCAGGCAATTTGATACTCGTCAGCCTTCAAATACAACGACTGTGACGCCAATCAACAAACGAGGAGGCTATAACAATGGTGGTCCACCAGGTCCCCCAAAACGAGGTCGTTACGAAGGTCCACCAACAAGACAAGGCATCCAAAAGCCACCATACCAAATGAACCCACAATCTCAAGTTTCTCAACCATACAGTAACCAGCCCATGTCGTAAGTTTTATTCACATTTAAAAAAAATCAAACTTCTTATTAAAATCTTTTCTTTCAGTCACCATGGTGGAAATAGCGGTGGTTATCAAGATCCTAATCAACACTCCCAGTACTCGGACCAGTATTCACATTCTCACAGCAGCTACAGTGCACCACCAGCACAGTCCCAAAACAACAATTATATGAACGGAAGCGGATATGGACAAAACTCATACAGTGGAAGTAATACTCAGACTCAAATGAGCTATACACAACCGGCTGAGTATGATCACAGCAGTGGAGGAGGCTACCAAGATTACAAGTACCTATTTTCTAATTCACGTTAAATATCATTTGATTTTAAAAAGAATTTTATTTTATTTGTAATTTCTATTTATTATTACAAAATTTCTAACACTTTCATTCCTTTAGCAGTGCGCCAGCTTACTCGTCTCATGACACGAGATACCAGAACTATTCGCAGCAAGATTATAGCAGGCAATCTTATGCTGCCCCTGCTGACACTTACGGTAACACTCAGCCGGCTGCCGATTCTTACGCTACTGGTCAATATGATGATCGTTCTTCATACGGAAATTACGATTCGTACTCGCAGAGCTACATGAAATCGGAGCCCTATCAGGCTCACACTGGCTACTACTAAGCTGACTGGCCAAGCAAGTAAATTCATTTAAATTTAACACAGTCAGTTGATATATTTTATTCGATTGACTTGCGGCTTTTCAGTTTTCCCTTTTGATTTTAAACATTTTTAATTAGATTTAATTCAGGAATGCAAATCTGTTTCGAAAGATTTGCGTTTAATTAACTTGAATTTCCCACAATAATTTAATTTTAAGTGCTGAATGTAGAGAAAATTTCAAGTTGACCACAACATTATTGTATAATTTGTTTAATATTTTTCCTTGAAGTCTATTGTAAATTAAATACAAACAAGCATTTGGAAGGGATCGTATAGTGTGGCAAAGAATCTTTTATATAAATATCTACTTAAAAATATTAAACATCTTTCCGTCTGAAAAACTGCATCTTTGTCACCTACAATAGATTTACCGCGGGAAATAAGAAAAGAATTGAAAATTTCGCTGTTGAAAGTAAAAACATTAATGACACCGGATCTTCATTTGACGCTTGATTTGCGATTATGTAAATTTTTTTTGAAACTTTAGAGTTATTTGACGATTAAGAACATTTTGAAACTCAATAAATTGTGCATAAAAGTAAAAATACAAAAGGATTATTGGAAATTTTAGCTAGTAAGGTCAGAATAAAACTTTAAACAAATTTGATTGAACCTTTCAATCTTACAGAGATTGTAAGAGGTGAAGTTGAAGAAAATATGCATGTAATACCTAACTAAATATTTTATTAGATAAAGACAGTTTGACAAAAAAAATTAAAGTAAAGTACACTTAAATACAATTCAACGTATGAAAAGTAGATTAATATTTCAAAACAATAATTGTGTAAAATATTCTACAAAAAATGAAAATAAAAGAATTTGTACCGCTGTTAGTGGGAAAGGTTCAAATTAACAAGTTTTATTTTAAAAATTATTGACGATTGTAAAATATGTTACAAAAAACATCCTGAATATTTTTTTATTTTTAGTTCCAAAAATCCATTATTGAACCAAAGCTATAATAACTTTTTATGATTAAGAAAATCAAAACACTTTGAGAAAAATCCCAAAATACTGAATGCTATTTCGATATTTCTGTTTAGCATTTCTTTCCCCCTTAATGAATTATAATTCACACATTTAGCAGAAAAAATATTTTTAAAATAATATTGATTATTTTTGGGATGAGTATAAAAATAAACATGAGTTGAAAATCACTTGGAGAAATTAGAGACATTTTTAAAATGATTTATTTCAAGAAGAGCTTTATTGAAAAGTCAATCCTCCGTAAAAAGTGTTATTTTAAATAGAAACAAATTAACTTTGATATAGAATTTGATAAATTAAATTTCCAGCAAGGTCATTTTTAGACTTTTAAATTAATTTTTCAAATCCATTTAATCCATTTACTTACTGCACGATGAAATTAATTGGAATATAAAATAATCCAGTTTAGACATAAAGAATGAATCCATAAGATTTAAGAAAGTATATAATTTTATTTTTAAGAACATTACAAATTTATTATTTCATATATTGTTTGATGGTTTAAAAACTAATGAGAGCAAATACAGGACCTAGAGCACTGCGCATCAACATTGAGCTTGTACAAAATTGCTACGAATAATTATCGTTGTACTAGTGATTTGAATCAAAACCTAGAAGATAAAACAGTGATAAAATTTAAATAAATGAACCATTAGAAAATTGAATCCCTAAAATTCAAGTCAAAGTTCCATTAGAACAAGAAACAAGAAAAGACAGAGACATGAATAATTTATTAAAACTTTCAAGCACTAAGAAAAAAAGTGAGATTTTTCCAAAAACAAAAATAATTGTAAGAAATAACAAAAAGACAGAGAAATGATTAAAAAATAATTAAAGAAAAAGTGCAATTACAAAAAATACACATATATATGAAGTGAAGATAATAATGGAATAATCTTGGAGAATCCTTCCACACTGAGTATGTTAAGAACATCAAAAAAAAAACACATATAATAATCGTATGGTAAGATTAATTATTTAAATACTAATTTTATGCAGGTTCCTTAAAATTTCAACACATGGAAATACAAAAGAAAAAATCTGGAACATTTTTACAGATTGATGAGTTTTTTGGCTTATTTAATTGAAAAAAAATTTTAAGACTACATAAGTCAAATTTATTTGAAATACGTAATTACTTTGAAAAAAGATTTTTATGAACTTTTATTTATCATAATTATTTCGAGTCAATCATCTTCAGGGAAATTTTAACTAAAGACATTTCCATTTTGTATTTCCAAGGGTCAAAGCACGAATTACTTCTTCAAAGAAAAAAGCAATTGATTCTTGATTACTTTATCAATTTTATCTTTGATGCCAAAGACTAAAAAGTATTGTTTCTCATTCAAAAAGAGACTAACATTTCCAAAATCTACTTAAATTATATATTTAAAAAGGCGCAGTCAACATACTCACACCTTAATCAAAACTTTTCCGAAAGCTTTATTTCTAGAGCAATTGAAAGTTTAATCATGTGGAGACACGAAGAAGGACGAAACCTTATTCTAAACTGTAATAGAAAAGGCAATAATTGAGCATAATGAGCAGTATTTTTTTTTTATTGCTCAGAATATGCTCCTGATGAGTTTAACTTCTTGCTGTTGGAATATAGTAATTAGAATTACAGTAAAAGCTGAAGTTAACATAATAATAAGTTGAACCAATTGAAATTAAACCTAAAGAACATTTATTTTTCAGAAAATTTTATAGTTACAGGAAAACCATTACTGCATAGTTAAAATATACAAAAAATATCTAGCTTTATAGCTGAAATTTGAATATACTAACATTATCAGGGGTGTAGAAGTAGTGAACTAACAAGGTAGGCGCTGATGAGTTTTTGCAAACAAAATCAAAAAGTTGCACTAAACAAAATTTTAACAAGGGGGTCGCGCCTACTCGCGCCTACCCACTTCTACAACCCTGAACATTATGGAAAGTTGAATAATATCTCACGGGTAAAAGGTACTTGAAGGTATAAATTTAAAATATTGATTTTATGTAGCTAAATTTTAATGATCGCAAATAAACAATTAAGGGATAAATTTAAATTAAATGATTAAAAAATATCAAAAAGTCGAGAATTCATAAAATTTTAATATATCTGATTTTGCAAGAAAAGTTCTCTAAAAATATACTTTTAAGGCCATAATAAAATACCATACTATTATCCCATCATAATATAATTTTTTTGTTGTTTGAAGAACATGTCTTTAAATTTTCTATGTTTTCCATACAAAAAAAAATTTGGTGGCAAAATATTATGAAATTCTGTATCGGCCTCAAATCATTTTATAATGAAACTGTGATGTCATAACTTATAGTATCTATCTTCTAAAATAGTATTTGTTCTATATCCAGCAGATAAAAAATCAAGTCAAAAGAAAAGACTCAAAAATAAATGCATAACCTAGGATCTAGAAAAAAATCTAAGCCGAACTATTAAGAATTCAACTAAATTGCAATTTAGATAAAGATCAAGTCAAAATATTAATGTTAAAAATATTTAAAGGAGATTAGAAAAAACTCAACTCCGATGTTATATCTTTAGAAGCTACTTAATTTTAACTATAAAATAGTCCAATTAATGTCCAAATTAATATTGCATTAAACTAATTCTCAAAATTATTTTCTTTTACAGGTCAACTTTTATCGATTTTCAGGAAAGACTTATTAAAATTGATCACAATAGCTCCAAAATGAGATTTAGAGATGCTTTTGAAATCAGATGATATATTATAATAAAACTTATCTGTGATAATTTGTGATTTACAGTTAGAATTTTTATCAAAACATGTACAATTTATAGAAAAATAAATTATTAACAAAAAAACCGTTATTGTTTTATTCAAAAAGGGCCTCCAAACAATGATGTCGTGTCATACTCACTATTTTTTTACAGATAAATATTTTTTAATTGTATTGTATTGGAGAAATACACATACACTGACAACAAAACCTAACAATTCAATAATGCCGCTATTCTTGGAAATGCCTTTTAAACGAATAAAGTAAAAATGATGCTACACTTTTCTGTAAGCACGTTGTTGATGTAATGCCAGCTGCCTGTATCCTTCTCACTAAATTGAGTACAAATGTGGTCTTCCAAAAATTTCTAAAAGCACCTGTTCAAATTTTTAATAAAATTACATTTTTTTGTTGCGGAAAATATATCGGGTTATTTTATTCTACTGAACATTTCCTTTGAATTTAATTTTCAACAGATTAAGAGATTTTATTTAAGTCATTGATTTAAATTTCCATTTTATTTAATATTAAGTGGTATAAACCGAAATGAATCCATTTAATAATAATACAAAGTATAAATGCTATTTCGTTAAGTTTTCCTTTTATTAGATTTTCTGAAATATCGCTAATTTCGATTTAATTTTAAATGTTTCTTTGTGAATTAATTTGAACGAGGAATGTGTTATTCGGTTAATGCAAGAGGAATTTAATCAAAAAGTTACATAGTTTTCATATTCGTTTACGTCTAATTCATTTCAAATCAATTATTAAGAAATCAAACTGTACGCATATTGTACTGTTGTTGGTTTGTTTTAGAGAAAAATAGCACTTAAAACAAATCCTTGTTATTACTTTTATAAATAAAAAATACTAAATTTAATATTTAAGTTTACTGATTTTGTTAGTTGACGTGTTGGGATAGGGTCAGAGAGTTTATGCAGCAGTTTCTTCAGTCACTGGCTCTGCTTCCTCTTCGCTGGTCTTGAGCTTCTTCTCGACAACTTCGACGGCGTCATCGGTGACTTTTCTCTTGACTGCAGACTCCTCTGTAACTAAAGTAAAGAAATTTGAATTAGAAATGATTGTTGTTTTGTTTTCAAATAATGCGTGCAACTGCTTACCACTTTCTGCAACTACAACAGCTTCTTCCTCCACAGTTTCGGTTTCCTTCTCGGCTGAGTCACAGCCGTTGGTGGTCTTTGCCTTAAATAAGATGATTTAATTAATAATGGTACTTATTAAAAGGTTTGAACCTTCCTTTTTTAAAATCTGAAAAATCGTTAAAAATTACCTCATTGCTTTCATCATCAGGCACCACAACAGTTTCTTCCTCATCGACAACCTCCTCGACAACATCAGCAGTCTTAGGGACTTCCTCGACTTCTTCAACATCTTTGGTCGTGCTAACCAATTTCTCAGCGGTGACCTCGCTAGAAATTTCAAAAAATGCTCATTAAATTCGTTGCTCATTCAATTTTTTCATTCAAAATAATTTAATTGTGATACAGTACACAGAATATATTCTTTAAATTTACTGTTAAATGGCTCTGCTTTGAAGAGTTTTAGAATTATTATCAAAAGAAAATGTACAAAAAAATGTTAATTCCAGCTCAAAATGTAGCAAGCACACACAAAAATGTGAAAACCTTTAGCAGAGCAAACACACCGCAAAGAAATGACAGATGTGAGAGGACTGTAAAGTTCTATTGTTCGGCGAAACAAAAACATGTGCATCAAATAGAGGGGCTTTAGTGAAAATGAAAAAGACGCTAACTTAAGCGCCAAAAACATTTTGCAATATCACACGAAATTGCCGGTACCATGCGTTTTCTAACATGCACTAATCGATGGCACCAAAGTGGCGGCATCGTTTTTACAATGTTTGGGCAACCAATTAACGTGTACTTTAGCAGTTTTTGCGTTTTAAATCTGAACCGCCATTGTTAAAAAATTTTCAATCGAAAAAACACGTAAAACGGCAAAACTACACGATAATTACGCTTAATTAGGTACTTACACAGTTTCGACTTCGTTCTTGTCCATTTTGTTTGTGAATTAGCGGAAAATAATTTAATTTAATTTAATAGTGATGAGAGTACGACAAAATGCGACTGCCTTGGTTGATGAAATACGTTTTTGTGAGTTTATACGAATTGTTGATGGTGTTTGTAAAATGACAGATTTCTGATTAATCATTGCAATTGTTGCTTACTTCATTATAGAGGGGTGAATACAAAAACACTCTGAGTATAAGAAAAAAAAGTTTTGGTAAACAATATATTAACAGCAAACAAACATATATATTATATTAATATAAAATAAAATGAAAAGTTATTTAATTATGAATAAAACACTTGAACTTTTTATTTCAATTTTACTTTATTATGCGTAAAAGGTATCAATTTTTAAACTTTTTTCCCAAAAAAAAGACAATTTTTGAAAAAACAAAGAAATTGAACATTATATAATACATAAAAGCTTTAATTAAATATTTTTTTAAATAAACGATATTTTACAATATATATATTTTCGGTATTGGTTTTTTTGCTGGATTTTCCTTTCAGGGCAGACGATCAATTATAATAGTAAATTGATCACCCTGTATATATTTTCTTCAAAATTTTTTATCAAGAAATTAAAACAGTCTAAGTTTTATCTAAAAAATAAAAGCATCAAAATAATGTTATTGCTTATATCATTATAATAATAATTATTTTTACCTTTGGGGGTCAGTTCATGAATTATGTCAGAGAACAGTCAACGAACAAAAGATTTTTAATTTAATAATAGGTTGAATTATCAACATAATATTTTCTTTGCTTGAAACATTTTTCATGAACGACTCCCATAATAATTTTCCTCTTGTTATTTTTGTTTTTCAATTTACTCTTTTTTTTATTTATTTTGGTGAACAAACTCAAAATTTTCCTTTTTTTGCATCATATTTTGCAGTAAAATCAATTTTCAACTAAAATCGAACGTTTAATTTTGGTTTTCAACCTCAAGCGCAGAGCTTGGCTACCGGGGAAACATTCATCATGTTACATTTAAGACATACGTTTTGAACTTAAAACTGAAATCTCGTCTCCCTTTTTAAATTTATGGATGCTTTATGATTTTTGTATGTATAATAATATATATGGTTTATTACAATTTGCTAGTACAGTACAAATCTTTTTGAATACATGAGAAATAATATCCAAATTGCACCAGTCGCACAATTTTTTATTTAAATTTATTTTTTTTTTGCAACAAAAATATAGAACAGTTAAGAAAAACGAAAAACTATTATCAAGTTAGTTTTTTTTTGTTATCTAGGTGACGACATATCAATACATAAAAAAAATTTATAGTGTTTTACACATTCAGAGTTTACAACTCCTTTTTGAATTAAATATATGTATATAGTCATACTATAGAGAATTTGATAGAAAAGTCCCGCAAACAGTTTTAATTAAATGTTTCAAATTCATACAGTCTATAGTACATTTGTTTTGCATTTGTTATCATTTATTTGATATAAACTTGGTATGTCGTCACCCAGTGAATTTTTATAACTCACTTCTTTTTTTTTGACTAAACACTTTTAGGATAAATTAAAAAATTACTATATTCCACTTATTTATTTACTTGTTTCACTTATATACTCAGCTTATATACTTTGATATACATAATTTTATTTAGTTTGGTTTTCAAATATTTTAAAATGATTTTTTTTTGTAATTCTTTTCTTAGATAATTTTTTTTTGCCCATTTAAAAATGACTATTCAAAGATTCACTTTGATATATAAGGGAAAGTAATACAACAAGTCGTCTATTCAATAAACTTTTAAAGGAAGATTGAACCGAGGAGTAGGACAAAATCAACTGATAAAAGCAATTAGTGGGTTAACAACAATTAATGGATCCGTAATGAGTCGCTATGTGTGTATGCTTCTTGTGTAAGTTCTTTGGAGGAAAGATTACATGATTTTTTAATTTTTCAGGATTTTTTTTTACTCTACGAGCATCAAAATTGCTAATTTATGAAATGTTTTTTTTTGTTTAATAAATATATAATTTAAAATATAGGGTTCATCATTTTTGTTTGAAACATTAAAATAGTTTTGTGTGTTTTACTACATCTATTACTTAGAACTTTTCTTTGAAACAAAAAATAAAAACAACAAAATGTGTGTATGTTGTTCGCTCCAAAATGACACCGCGGGCGGCTGCTGACTGACTAACTTGCTGGCTGGCTCACACTCTTGTTTAAAATTCGGCAAATTCCTTGGCGCACTTTTCTGTGCTGGAGATCCGTAGCGCCTCCTCCCCGTAGTCGTCAAAGTTGCTGGTGTCCCCAGGCCCTTTGCAGCGCGGAATAAAGGGCGCCTCTATCTTCTTCTGGAAAATGGCAATCCAGTCGGTGGAGGCGAACCACTTGTGGTTTTAATGTCATTCACGCCAGCCTTCAAATTACCGAAGCGCTTCGTGAGCACCACTTTCAGCAAATTGCGCAACAAATCATTAAGATCGCTGCCAAAATGGGATGGAAAGCGTACCTTGCCTGATACAATTTTCTCGTAGATCTGAATGGGTTGGTCAGCAAAGAATGGTGGATATCCAGCCGCCATTTCGTACACTAGCACACCCAAGGCCCACCAATCGACAGCCTTGTTGTATCCCTTGCTGAGAATTATCTCTGGTGCCAAGTACTCGGGAGTACCGCAAAGTGTCCATGTTCGTCCTTTTACGCGCTTGGCGAACCCAAAATCAGTTACCTTTAAGTAACCTTGGGAGTCTATGAGCAGGTTTTCGGGCTTCAAATCACGGTATATGAGGTCTAGGTAGTGCAGGTATTCGAACGCAAGGACGATTTGGGCGGCGTAGAAACGCGAGTGGGGCTCAGAGAAACGGCCTACTTTGCGCAAGTGAGAGAACATCTCACCGCCGGGAACATACTCCAGCACCATATAGAGGTTGGAGTTGTCTTTAAAGTGGTACTTGAGGCTGACCAGGAAGGGGAACGAGATGGCCTGCAAGATTCGCTTCTCGTTCAGCGTATGCTCCACCTGTTTCAACTTGACGACTTTTTGTTTATCAAGTATCTTCATGGCAAAGTAGTCCTTGGTCGGTTTGTGCTGGACTATCATAACTCGGCCAAATGAGCCCGTGCCCAACGTTTTGATGCGATCAAAGTCATCGAGGGCAGCCGTATTAGTTGGATTTTTTTTCCACTTTTCTTCAAACTCTTCCTTGGCCTGATCCAAGAATTCCTTTACGCTTTCGGCGGCGTCTACCTTCTTGTTGGATGAAGTAGCATTGTTACCCATTGTGACTAATGCGTTATCGTCTTGATTGGTTACTGGGGCTGAAGGGGGGTTGGAGGTGGTAGTAAATAATGAGTTTTGGTTGGAAGTAATAAAATCGGTTGACTCGCTATCCTTTGAGTCCAGCCTGGTTCTTTTACCACGTCGCGCACTTGCCCAAAAATGTTACTGCCTCTCAAATCACACAAGCCCAGTGTGAAATTAAAAAAATTGAAGAAAAAAAATGATAAAAATATGATTTTTGAACCGAAAAAAAACTTGCTATGAGCAGTAAAAAGTCCTTATATTTCACTGGGCTTAAACCTGAGCAGTATCCGAACTCAAGTCCATCCTTAAACACTTTACACAAACTAAACTTTCCACTTTTACGTAATTCTGCTCACTATGAAAAGCTCAAATTCTTATTTTTTCCAATTGAAAGAAAATGGTGGCCTCAGCTCTAAAATTTTTAGTCTCCATTAAGGACTGTACTCAAAATAAGTTGTATATTACTTTCAAAAAAATATATATATTTAGAATTTTTATATATAGTGCTCGAAAATGCGATAAAGTGTCTCTAAACAAAATTGTAATTTGAATAGTTTGATATAGCGAGACTTCCTCAAGACATTTTAATTTGAAGCTTTTCAAACGTCGGTAAAAAATTCTATTAGTAATACGAGACCGGCATTTATGATTGATTAAAAACTTTTGTCATAAAGAAGTTTTGTGGTAATAAAAATTTGTAACATATATTTAACAAATTGAGGTGAATTAATAAATATCGCACATAATAATCCAAATCTTTCAAATACAGTCCATAATAATGAGAATTTGAAATTTGGATTGCCAACGATACTTTTACTGCAGGACGATCAATATAAATATATTACTTTCTTTATATATTATATGAATTGGTGTCATCGTCAAATTCTTATATTTATTATTGCACAATAATTGACCTATTAATAAAATGACACTATTATAATTCAGTTCATTTGTTACATCGATATTAAACAGTATTCAGTTGTGAAGGAGAAAAGGACTCTTTAATTGTACGGCTTTTTGTCAATATACATATTTCAATTGGGCAATATAATGAGGAAAGTGAGTCTGCTCCAAAAAGCTTAGAATTAAATTGACAGCAAATTTTTGTTTTTTGACATATGGTATTTAAATTTACAAGTCATTTGAAGAAATTTAAGGAAATTTAAGAAAAATTCATTCAGACAAGATGTCTTTAAAACCGCAAAAGGTTAATTTCGAAGAGAAATGGACTGATTTGAAGAAAACTGTCAAGGAGGTAATAACTCTGGGAAATGTTAAAAGAGATGAATGGAACAACAGATTTGGGTAATAGTTTTTTTTGTTTTGATTAAACTTGAAATAACATCCTTTGTCTTTATAGTGATGTTTACTCAATTTGCGTCGCATACCCGGAGCCTCTGGCTGACAAGCTTTATATTGAGACCAAACAGTTTTTGGAGTCTCACGTCAAAAATTTGCTAGCAGAATTGAGCGACAACCTGAATGAAAACTACTCCCAGACAGCAGTGCTCCACAAATATTACAAAGCCTGGAAAGAGTATAGCCAAGGCCTTGAATATCTAAATTCTCTATATTTGTAAGTTTCTATGTGACCTTGTTCGCACTATGAACAAAGACTGAATTCTTGCTTACTATTTTAAGATACTTGAATCAGCAACACATCAAGAAACAGAAGCTGTCTGAAGCTGAGATTATGTATGGTAGCTTATCTGTGGACAACCAAGAACAAATGGAGATAGGCGAGTTGGGCTTAGACATATGGCGTATTTATATGATCGAAAATCTTTGCGATATTTTGGTAAAGCAAATTCTTCATGGTATTGAAATTGACCGTAACGAAAATAGTTTGACGTCCAAAGATGTTGATACGATTTATGGGGTTATTCAGAGTTTTGTGCTGGTCCAAGATTACAAGAAAAAGGGCAGTCTGCAATTGTACCAAACAAAGTTTGAAGCCAGAGTCCTGGAAGCTAGTGGCGAATACTTTAAAGCAGAAGCTTCCAAGTTGTTGCAGGTTGGCAGTTTTCATTTTTTATTAAAACATCATTATCGTTCACAGTAAAATTTCTATTTTAGACCTGTAGCGTTAGCGATTACATGAAAGAAATCATTAGGATCTTGGAAGAGGAGAACATTCGTAGTCACAAATTTTTGCACATCAGCTCCATCCAGAAATTAAAAAAAGAGTGCGAAGATCGAATGATTACTGATCACAAAGGCTTCCTCTATTCTGAGTGCAAAGAAATGGTAAAAATGGAAACGGTGAGCTGTGATAAACGAGATGACTTGAAAAATTTGTACATTTTACTTAAACCAATTACTGATGGTTTGAAAGACTTGATTCAGTACCTGTTGGATCACATTAAGAACGAAGGAAATGAAACGGTCGTGAATCTTAAGGGTGAAAATGTAAGTTAATTAGTTAATTAAATACAGCATACAGTGTGTCTCAATTTTAACGAAAATAATTTCGTAGATCCACATCCAATTTGTGGAAAACATGCTGAAAGTCCACCAGAAATACGAAGAACTTATCAATGTTACCTTCAAGAACGATCCTCTTTTTTTGAGTGCTCTGGATAGAGCTTGTGCAAATGTCATTAACTCCAGATTTGATGGAAAACTTCCGTGCAGAAGTGCAGAGCTGGTAAAATGATGGTATATATTTTTTTGAAATTTAATTTAGAACATTTTTTCTAGGTTGCCAGATATTGCGACAGTCTGCTGAAGAAATCCAAGTCAACCGAAAGCGAAGTTGAGGGAAAATTGTCCAAAAGTATAACCATATTCAAGTACATAGAGGACAAAGATGTGTATCAGAAATTTTATAGCCGTATGCTTGCAAAAAGACTGATTCACGAGCAGTCCATTAGCATGGACGCTGAAGAGGCTATGATAAATAAGTTAAAAGTATGAATAATATATTAATTATCTATTTATATTATAAAATTGAAATATTTATTTTAGCAAGCTTGTGGTTACGAATTCACAAACAAACTACATCGAATGTATACTGACATCACGCTTTCAGCTGAGCTGAACGTCAAGTTCAACTATTACCTAAAAGATCACAATATTGAGATTGGAATAAACTTGTCCATCAAAATATTGCAGGCGGGAGCATGGCCATTAGGCGCCACTCAAACTGCTGTTCCAATTTCTATACCACAAGAGTTTGAGAAACCAATTCAGATGTTTGAAACATTTTACAACAACAGTTATAGTGGTCGAAAACTTACCTGGCTACATCATCTCTGTCACGGCGAACTAAAAGTTTGCATCTCAAAGAAGCCGTACTTTATTACAATGCAAACTTATCAGATGGCTATGTTACTACTTTTCGAGAACTGCGATAGTATGTCGTGTCAAGATATAAAAGATGTTCTCCAACTGAATAGTGAAATTTTCAAAAAGCATATGCAAAAGTTTGCTGGAATCAAAACTTTTAGTCCTGTGCCTGGGATGTGAGTTAAAAATTTATTTGTTTTTAGACTGTATTTTTTATGACTTGTTGTTAAAATTTTAGAAATGGACGATACAGCCTTTGGTCAAAGTAAAATCTAGACTTTTCAAATAAACGCTTTTAAAGTTTAAGATTACAGCTACTTTTGCAAAAAGAGTCACCTCTAAAGAAGTAAAGTATTGCATTTTTTTGCATGTTTGAGAATGTGTATTTAAATTAAAAGATTAATAATTTTTCGGTGGAACACATCAATCACAGCGGTCGAGACGAGGGACAGGAAAGCTATAATTACAGGCTATCGTTTAGAATTATGAAATCTAGAAAAAATTCTTAAGCACAGCATTGATTCAGGGTGAGTAATTAACTATTCTCTAATTACAAATGAAATGATTTTTTTAAATGTATATTTGGGTATATGATATCGAAAGTTTGCTTTGGCAAGTATACCAATGATCCAAAGTACATTGAGTCATTGATTGACAACGGTACATGAGCGGACATTAAATTCGAGCGATGAGTATAGCTATGTCGCATGTTGCGCCTCATCTGGTATGTTTCGCTAAATATATTTACGATAAAATGCTTGAAATGAGTGTATAATAGTTGGTTTTCTGAGAGATTGTTGTTTTTTTATTCTCGACATGTTTTTTAAAAGCACTACTATGTTGAAAGCACGGAATTAAAAAAATAAAATTTTTAAGAGAACAATCACCTTGAAATGAAATCTGTAGATAG